>CAEFZP010005468.1:0-64937 GCA_903064625.1 Mallotus villosus | reverse complement strand
TCGACTTAGTTCATTAAACGCTTGGTTGGGGATTAATTTGATGTCCACATCTTCTGACATTCTCAAAATCTTAACGTTTGATTTTGCCAGAGCAGTGCCGCCAGAAAATACCATTTGATGATGTTCTGGTGTGGCCTCAGCTAACTCGGCAAGCAAGGCGACGACCCAGTAATCTTTTTCAATAATGGCAGGGTTTCCAAGCTCAAGCGCATCGGAAACCTCAAGAAATTGTTGTTTGAGTTTTTTCATAGTCAACTTGGTACGTTTAACACTCTGTTACCAACAACCAACTTGCGATTGAACTTTTTGGGGTTCCATGAGTAGTGCACAGATGATGGTATTTGAGTACTTTCGCCAGATAAACTTTGTAAAGACAAACTATCCATCTCGAAATCTACACCTTCATTTTAAGAATTTCACGCAAAAGAGCATCAGTGCCACCAGGATTGGTTGGCATTAAACGTCCGGTAAGGCTGTTTACACGCGCTTTAGTATACAGGCCATAACCAAGCTTCATTATCCCACCTTTATCAATTAACTGATTAAGTGCTCGGCCGATTGGTCATAGCTAGCAATGCCATCAAAATCTTTGCGTTCAAAAACGTAACGTCTAGAACGCTTTACCTTTTGAAAAATTAGATTAGCAGCAGTCATATTAACCTCCTTAACCTGCAGTCAAACAATTATAACTTAATGCTGAGTTATTAGGAAGAAATGCGGCATGCACACGAGATTAAATACGACACTTAATGATGATTACATTGATTTAAGTTTATGATATATATAATTAAATAATATTCTCAATGATGTCACCTTATAAAAACATTAGGCCGCAGCAAACTTATGAGTCGATGCCTTCCGATAGATTCAACGGTCTTCAATTTCAACACCTAAATAGCGAATGGTATTATCCAATTTTACATGACCAAGTAATAATTGGACTGCCCGAATATTTTTTGTTCTAGCGTAGATCATAGTAGCCTTTGTTCTCCGCATTGAATGAGTACCATATAATATGGGTCATAACCTAGCTGAGTAGCCCAACGACGAATTATGGTGCATAACAGCTAAACTCATAGCGTTTTCACATCAGTTTATCTATGGCAAATTTGATTTGCGAGGCAAGAATGCCGTTCAGGTTATAACTTACTTTGGGGCAAAAGCGTGTCAGTCTGTTTAGTTATCTCGTCAAAAATGATCAAACGTTATTATTTATGATCGGACTTTATTGGAACTAATAAATTTATTGTCTTCGACATTTCATTGTTATAGGTGATAAGTTCTTTTGTACGATAGATCAATTTGTCCAGGGCTGGCACTTGCTTTTCTTTTAAGTATTTAATGGCTTTTATAGAGGAAATAATTAATCAAGGTATTTATGGCTAATTGGTGAATGCTCTCTACCTGCTCTGGTTCAAATTTACCTTGAGTAACTGACGTAGTTGAAATTAGTTCCTGTGCCTTTGTAGATATTCTTCCCATCCTCGAGTTGCTTAGGCTTAAAACTGCTTCAAACTCTGTTGTATCAGTAACTCAGCCTCCTGAAAGTTAACAATCAGATTTAAATCGCTACGGCTAAGAATATCAATTGATGTTAGATACAAATGTAAGGCAATTTCTTTTAATTGATTAGCTTAAAAGCCATTTCTAAATCATACTCTCCACCTTTTACATGTACACAAGGACTTGAAAGCGCCTCAGGCTTGTATTCTTCACTAGGTGACATACCTCGTATGTTAGGAGACAGGAAATCATAGACCCTGTTTAAATCGGTTGTAATTTGCGGATATGAGTTAAATTGAAGGAAATCGCGTGTTGTTAATTTTTTTACATTACTGAGTAAAGTTACTTCTTCAGCTTCAGACAAAAGCTTTTATTTAAAGGTAAGCAAAAACAGCTATGGGATTTAGTTCGGTTTCAACAGGACTATCAGGACTATCGCTATCATTATCCGTGATAATTTTGCTGGAGCTGATTCACAGTGGGAAAAAACGATACTCAGGACTAGAACCAATAGAATACATGACATTTATTATAGTTATAATTGATAACCCTATACTGGGATATTCTTTTTAAAATAAAGATGAAATATAAATAAGATATACCGTAAAAAATTCCTGTTGTCGGTGAACAATAAAGCATGATTAGGGTTTTAGTCTAATTCATGGATGTCTCTCTAATAAATAGATATATTTTGAAAATTTTATCTGAGTTATGGACAAATGTGAGTTAGCATGAAAGATGATATCATTGAAACTTTCTAGTATTTTTGTTAGATAGAATTAGCGACTAGGCATATCCTCTGACTTTGAAACCTCACCACCAACGCTTTGCTCTACCTGTCTATTTTCTCTGTCACATTGCTGACATATGAAATGAGTACTGATGGCATAATGTATACTTCTTAATCTTAATTAATTTTCTATATGATTTTTGTTAGTTTTAATATTAAGTAGTCCAAGAAGCTTTTTATTATAGCTATTGCCTACATTATGATTAAACCCACCATCAACCCCTTCTGGGAGCATCTCAACGTTACCTGTAGAGGGATTTGTCCAAGGCCGCATTTTAGGTGTTGTTGTATTGGATATTGACAATCCATAGGCTTTTAAATCATCAGCATCCATCTGGATAACACCACATCGGCAATTGAAACCGTTTGGTGGGTAATGGCTGTTCCAAAAAGAATTATCTACAGCAAAGACTTTACCATCATTAGCGGCATGACTTGTTCGGGTTCTGTGATCATCCACAGCGTCATACATTAAATAGGGTGATTCTTCGGCTTGCTCGGTGATGCTTTCCCAATGTCCAGCGGCATAGCTCGACTGTAAGTTGGTTCTAAATATCGTAGTCAAACGAGAGGGCACTACCTAATTGAACTTCATTAACCAATCCCGTTTTGTCATCAACAACATCTCTTTTACCCCACCATCCTTTGGCTTGCAATATAGGAATTAAGATTTGTTTAAAACTCTGAAGTGTTCCTCCCTCAGCAATATGTAATGCTAATTGAATTTTCACTGTATGTAACAAGTCTAAATCCATCATTTTAGCGATGGTGAAGGCTTTGTCATGCTCGGCATCAAGCATTTCTGACCAGTGCATGTGCCTTTTTAAGCCTTTAGCCATAAAATAATTAACCGCTTGCTCTGGCTTAACGGTAAAACTGGCAGCGGCCTCAAAGAAATTAATAATCATTGTTATTTGCTCCCCTTGAAGATCCCCATTAGGCGGCTATACCATGTGGCGTTTTCGATGAATTGGGCGGTGTGTTGACTTGCTGGCTCTGCCATCATTTCATTGAGATGCTCAGTGAAGGTATCCAAGTCCTTAGATTCTTCTAAAAAATGAAGTAACGTTTCAATGCGGTCACCGTACAAATCCTTGTATTTGGTACCAAGATATTCAGCGGCTTCAACGATGGCCTTGTTGATCCCGTCTGTGTTGAATGCGCTTATCTGTCAGGTTGGTGACTTCTGCAAAGTCAGCACCAAGTGGCGGTACGGGATTATTGGGATCATGTGGTGGCGTGGTTTGAGTCTGCTTTTTTACCCAACCATCACCATAAGTGTCTTTGATGTAATCCTCGGTTGGCTCATAGCCTAACTTTAAATCTTATTATCTCGGTCGGCTAGCTTGGATAAATCTTGATCAGGCTCGGTCTTGCGCCATACCGTTGGTGGTGTAGCGTTGGAAAGTTAAAAACCGTTAACTGCCTGATCACTTGTTCCGTGAAGCTATGGCATAAAAATATCAGCATCGGATTTGATAACGTCATTTTAACGCCTTGGTGGACTTCGGCTTGGCTGCGACTTGAGCCATCATCGGTGGTCATGGTTTGGCTTAACACTATTTTAGCTATGGCTGCGTCCATGGCTTTTTTGAGGCTGTCGTAATCTGCGGTACCACTGCGGGCTGGCTTCGATTAACTCAATAACAAAGTCATCGGGAATCACCACACCTGAGTCGGTTTGCACTGCATCTAAAACGCTTAACGCTAATGCGCGTTGCACTGGATCTCTAATCTGTGATTGGCTTAACTTAGCGGATGCGGTGGGCATACCAAACTTTTCAAGCATGATTAACCAAAACTTGATCCCGTTGCGCTTAAAGAAAACATACCAGTATAGGCTGTGGGCGAGTCCTTCCCCGTAGGGATTGTCATCGTGATCGGCTCCCACTGAGAATACCCAAAACTTATCACTGGGCATGGGCGTTTTCTTGAGTCCTTCAACAAGCACTAATCCACCGTCCTTATCAAACCTAAAACGATTTCTATCTCGCACTTTAATGTTAGCCAGATAAATCTTCTTTTCGGTCGGGTGGTAATCCCACATTAACTCGCCTACTGAGTACCCGTAATGAACGGCGTATAACATTTTGTTGGTGATCTGGTCGAAGGGGATCTGGTCTAGGTTTCGTTTAACAAAATCAGCAGCGGCTTGGTCATCGGGTGACTGGCTGGCGGATTCACTTCCCATGGTGATTGAACGGTGGCGGTTCTGCGCTGCTGAAAAGTTGACATCACTTGGTCGTCACGGAGTAATTCCTTGTAAACGTCAATGAGCCATGGCCTTTTTGCTGTAAAACCTTATCAGGATTTTCGATCATTCCCTCAATAAGGGCTTGAGCCATTAATTTGCCATGGTCGGTTCGGCTCAGTTCCATGGTTTGCTTTTTTTTAAGCTGCTTATCCTTTGGCATGTTAAAAACCTCTAAAGTCGTGACCAGTTTTTGTTGACCACTACAAAATGAATTAGAGGAAATGTGAATTATTCTCAAGTGTACTGTCTGGATAGGTGTGTTGCGCCATTGATACAAGTTGGCAAAAAGCACCTTAATCCACTAAAATGCGCCTCCGAGTTTTTCAGTGGGCGAGTGAGATGCCAAAATTAACAAAAATCACTCTAATTTTAACCCTTGGATATTTTATTCTTTGGTTATTAGGACCTTTATTTTTTCTGCTAATACACAACAAAATATTTATTTTGGATTACCACTTTGGTTTTGGATTTCTGGCTTTGGTGGACCTTTGATTTTATTGTCTGTGATATTTTATTTGACCTCTAAGCGAGTTTTATGAGCGCCTTATTACCCGTAATTGGTTATTTGATCCTTAGTTTAATCATCAGTCGTTACCTTGGACACCGTTTTAGTGAAGGCTTGCATTCAGACAAGGCCAAGCGGTTTTTTATCGGAGGGCGTTTCCTTAATGGCCCATTACTCGCACTCACTCTAGTTGCCACTTATACCAGCGCGAGTTCATTTATTGGAGGACCAGGAGCTGCATACCATATCGGTTTAGGCTGGGTTTGGCTTGCGGTTATTCAAGTGCCAGTGGCAATGCTAACACTCGGTGTGTTAGGTCCTAAATTTATTACTATGAAAGAGCAGCACAGCACGTTAATTGAGTGGTTAGATCATCGCTTTCAATATCCTTGGTTAAGCCGACTTGCAGTGCTTAGCCTCGTTGTCGGTTTTGTTGCGATGATCACGGTGCAGTTTTATTGGTGGTGCGAGATTATTTTCGGGCATTAGCGGTATAAGTTATCAAGTTGGTTTAATCATTTTTGTCGTTACTGTTTTAGGCTATACATTAACGGGCGGCTTTAGAGCGGTTGCTACTACAGATGCTGTACAGGGAGTGGTGATGTTAATGGGCGTTTTAACTGCTTCTTTTTACCATTCTTTTGCAACCGAACTTTTCAGTAAAATTTACACAAATGACCCATGATACGCCGTTGTTACTTTCGCCTATGGGTAGCAATGCTCAATTGGGCTGGCCTATGATGTTGTCGTTTTGGGTGCTTATTTGTTTTGGTACTTTGGGTTTGCCCCATACCGTTGTGAGATTATTAGCAGTAAAAAACAGCAAAGCATTGAGAAGGGGCATACTTTGGGGAACACTAATCAGCACTGTGATGACATTAGTGCCTCATCTTTGTGGTTTTTTTGGTAGAGCGCTATATCCTGATTTAAACTGTGCCAGATAAAATTATGCCTACGCTTATCTCCGGGCTTTTCTCCCCTTGGGTTGCAGGCATATTTCTAGCCGCTCCCATAGCGGCTGTTATGTCATCGGTTGATTCTATGTTATTGCAGTCAGCAGTCACTATGATCCGCGATACTATCGTTAAGAACAAACCAACGATTTCGGCTAACAAACAACTACTTTTTACACGTTTAGCAATGGTTGTTATCACTTTAATGGCAACTTGGTGGGCATTAAAGCCACCAAAGATGATAGTATGGTTAAATTTGGCGGCATTTGGTGCGCTGCAGGCGGTTTTTCTATGGCCAGTTATAGCGGGTCTATTTATAAAATCGGTATCAGGTCAAAGTGCCTTTTTTAGTATGATTGCTGGTTTGAGTGTTTATTTAGCTATTCAATTTTATGGAGCGCTAGCTTATAACATTCATCCCATCGTGCCTGCGTTATGTTTATCTGCTGCAGTTATGATGTTAAATCATTATCGTGAATTAAACAGGGATAAGATGAGATAATTGTTAATTGAAGTGCCAAATATCTTATTTATAACGTTTTTCGATTTATTTCATGAAATTTTCAAAATAATAAAGGGATACCTATGGATGCAATGCTGGAGGCGGAATGTTTATATGGGGAGGGCTAACTTATGCTTCTTATGATAATAAGACTCCTTGTTCAAGCGCTAGAGTCTGCTCTAGTGTTGCATTATTTGGCTCAATGACATCAAGCGCATTTTTTTGGGCTAATTATATAATTCGGTCTGACGAAAATAAAAGTAATTCTAGATTAACAATAGCTTGTGTTTCTACAATGCAAACTGGAGCCATTTTGTGTTTGACTCTTTTTAATTGTTATCGAATTTCAAAAAAATTATCTGCTCGTCAAACTGAAGAAAGTAGATCATTAGAGATAATAAGATCCAATGAGTGAGTTTCTAACACATTGAATATAAATAACATGGTCAATTCATCGGTTAATTCGATAGTAAACCCGCTGGTAATAATCAGCGAGTTACGCTTATTCTATGCGATTAATTTAAGAACAAAATTTAAAATTATTTAATCTGTTGATTATTTATACTGCGAACTGACACTTCGAGTTAAGAACTGTTTGTCATCGAGCAACGAAAGTCGAACAGCTTGGTCGTTATATAACATTCAATAATAAGGTTTCTGTTAGGTAATTTAAATCGCTATTATTTAATTATGGAGTGAATTTATTGCTCAAACCTTTCAAAAAGCCACTTTTGTAGATAGATAAAAGTGGCTTTTTGGGTTCAATGCTTTTCTTAGTAAAATTTAGTATCTTTTTTAGCCATGGCAATTAGAGTTTCACAAGGGGAAAATCTGTCACCGAACTTAGCTTGGTATGTTGATAATTTATCAACAAGTTTGGTTGCACCTAAACTGTCAATATAGCGAAATGGTCCGCCTAAAAAAGGGGGGAAGCCAATGCCAAAGATAGCGCCGATATCACCGTCCCTTGGTGATGCAATAATACTTCTTCTAAACAGCGCACCGCTTCATTCAGCATTTGAATAACGCAGCGCTCTGCTACTTGAGTGACATCTGATGTTAAAAAATCAGTGAGCCCTAAAACGTTGTAAATCGTTTTATCCACTTGTTTTGATTTTTTTGTTTTGTAGCCGTCGCACTTTGATTAGCATAGAGGTAAAAACCTTTGCCGTTTTTGCGGCCTTTTCGTCCATCATTTAATAATTGACTGAAGGCATCGGGTACTGCAAATCGTTCACCTAATTCTTTTTCTAAAATAGGGCTGATTTTAGCGCCAACATCAATGCCCACTTCATCCAGTAATGTCATTGGACCGACGGGAAAACCAAATTTAACCAATGCTAAATCAAGGTTTTCTATGGTTTCACCTTCCAATAATAATTGCGCGGCTTCATTCATGTATAAAGCGAGAATTCGGTTAACATAAAATCCTGCGCCATCTTGAACAACAATAGGCGTTTTTTCCCTGAGATTTAGCAAAAGCTACCGTGGTAGCAATGGTTTGAGGTGACGTTTTTTTATGGGCGATAACTTCAACTAATGGCATTTTTTCAACGGGAGAAAAGTAATGCAAACCAATGACATTTTCTGGTCGTAAAGCCGCTGATGCAATTTGAGCAATCGGTAATGACGATGTATTTGAGGCAAAAATCGTATTCTCATTGCAAGCTTTTTCAATGTCTTTAACCATTTGCTGTTTCAGTTCAAGATTTTCAAATACGGCTTCAATGACGATATCCGTTTGTTTAAGGCTTTGATAATCTGTACTTGTAGTCATCAATGACATCATTTTATTGCGTTTTGCATTTGTTATGTGACGACGTTTGACACTCTTGTGTAATATGTTGTTGGCATAGGCGAGGGCATTGCTTAAACCTTGTTGATTTACATCTTTCACTCTGACAGGCACTTTGGCTTTTGTGGTTGTAACAGACGCTATGCCGCCGCCCATTAAGCCGCCACCTAGCACCACGGCTTTTTTTACTTTTTAGGCTCAGCATTATCAGTGCCGTTTTCTTTTTCATTTCTGTGGAGGCGAAGAAAATACTACGAAGAGCCGCAGATTCTGGGGGTCATCACTAAATGAGCAAATTGTTTGGCCTCATATTCTAAACCCGCGCTGAGATCTTTATTTATGCCTTGTTTAACGCAATCAATAATGCAAAAGGGTGCAGGATAGTTCCCTAGCGTTTTTTTCATTACTTGTTTTGTGGCTTGATCAAATATAATTTTTCGTCCAAATGATGTATTTTCTAACAAACGATACATTAATGATTGTGTATTTTTAGCGGTTTTAGGTCTAGTTTCTAACGCCATATTAATAGCAGTTTGTTCTAAAATGGATAAGGGAACTAAATCATCCACAAGCCCTATTTTTAAAGCTTGTTTGGGACGAATGTTTTTTCCCGTTAGCATGATATCGAGAGCTTTACCGATCCCAACTAATTTGGGTAAACGCTGCGTTCCGCCGCCGCCGGGTAACAAGCCTAATTGCACTTCGGGTAATCCAAGCATGGTTTTTTCTGAATTACTGCAAACTCTTTTATGGCAAGCAAGCGCGAGTTCAAGCCCGCCGCCAAGACAAGGTCCATTAATTGCGGCCACAACGGGAATGGACAAGTTTTCTAGCTGAGCGAAAACGTGATGGGCTTGTTTTGAAATGGCTTGTGCACTTTCTTCATCAGTGCAAGCATCAAGCATGGAAATATCGGCCCCTGCAATAAATGAATTGGGCTTGCCAGAGATAATCACTAAGCCTTTGATGCTTTTGTCATTAGTGATTTCAGTAAGAAGTTCGCTGACGTCGTTGGCAAATTCTGCTTTTAGTGTATTCATGGTGTCATTGGGAACATCCATGACCATTAACGCGATGCCATTTTGCTGACGTGTGAGCTTAAATGTGCTTTCCATGACCATTACTCCACTTCCAATATCATTGCTGCGCCAAGTCCACCTGCTGCACAAGCTGTGGCTAAACCAAATCCGCCACCCCGACGTTTTAACTCATTACACACTTGAGTAATCAAGCGTGTGCCAGTAGCAGCAAAAGGATGACCATAGGCCAATGAGCCACCTAGAACATTAAATTTATCCATATCGATAGTGCCGATAGCGCGGTTTCGGCCCAGTTTTTCTTGGGCAAATAGTTTAGATTCAAACATTTTCATATTGGCTAATGCTTGGGCTGCAAAAGCTTCGTGCATTTCGATCAGGGTGAGATCTTCAAGCTCCATGCCGGCCCTTGCAAGTGCGATAGGCGTTGCATAAGAAGGTCCCATTAGCATGTCATCCCAAACATCAATGGCAGAAAATCCATAACTTTTAATGTAACCAATGGGTTGATAGCCGAGGGATTTTGCTTTGCCTTCACTCATTAAAATAATGGCAGAAGCGCCATCGGTTAAAGGTGTGCTGTTGGCCGCAGTGACGGTGCCATGTTTTCTATCAAATATCGGGCGCAATTTTGCGTAAGAGGTTAAATCTGAATTTTCACGAATGCAGTTATCTTTTTCGATAAAATGCTTGTAAGGCGGAACATGGGAAACCATAACCTCTTTTGATAGTACGCCAGAATCCCATGTTTTTGTTGCAAGAGTATGTGACCGATGAGCTAATGCATCTTGATCTTCGCGACTGATTTGATGGGTTTTAGCCATTTGTTCGGCAGTTTGTCCCATTGATAATCCCGTTGAATATTCAGCAACAGCAGGAGGAACAGGCAGAAGATCTTTAAGTTTAATTCGTCGAATCACTTGAAGTTTTTGCGATAGGGGTTTGGTTTTTGATAAATCAAGCAGAGCGCGAGCAAGTTTTTTTAGAAACGGTAATAGGTAAAACCGATGAAGAGTCTGCACCACCAGCAATGCCAACATCAATTGTGCCAGCCATAATGGATTCTGCAATGTTAACCGTAGACTGAAAGCTAGTAGCGCAAGCGCGGCTGATACTATAGGCGTCAGTAGATACATTCATGCCGGTTGCTAATACGATTTCTCTAGCAATGTTTGGCGCTGCAGGCATCTGAACAACCTGCCCATAAACGATTTGTTCAATAAGAGAAGGATTCAGTTCTATTTTGTGATGAGTTCATTAACGACCATAGATCCCATTTCAAGGGCGGATATGCCATGAAAATCGGTCGCTTGTTTTGCAAATGGTGTCCTTAATCCAGCTACAATGGCTATTCGTTCTTTTTTTTATTTTTTACAACTTGTTTGTCCATCATGCAAACCATCCTTATTGTTCACCGAACGCTTGTCCAAAGAAGCGAGACGCTTTTGTTGCTTGTGAATATTGTTAGCGCATATCATTAATTTGGTTAACCCAATATTAACAGGTCAGACCAATAAAACGTGATCTATTTCTAATTTTTTGCTAAATATTTTAAATAATGTCATTTAAATTTAATGGAGAGTGAATTTTACTTAATGTCCGTTTTACCTCTTGAAACTATTTACTATCATGGCAATCTAAACAAAGATTAAAAACAAAAGTGAGTAACGGTTATGCCTCTTAGTCGATTTCGTACGCTTCGAACATATTTGGAACAGTTCATTTTAGGTCAGCCAGTGTTAACTGAAAACTTATTGGTGGCACTGATTGCGAATGGACATTTGTTGGTAGAAGGACCGCCAGGACTAGCAAAAACCCGTGCGGTAAAAGCGCTTTGTGATGGTGTTGATGGAAATTTTCACCGTATTCAGTTTACGCCTGATTTACTGCCAGCAGATTTAACTGGTACGGATATTTATCGCGCTCAAACAGGTGTTTTTGAATTTGAAGCAGGACCGATTTTCCATAACCTGATCCTTGCCGATGAAATTAACCGCGCTCCTGCAAAAGTGCAATCGGCACTCTTAGAAGCCATGGCGGAAGGACAGGTTACTGTGGGTAAAAATAGCTACCCACTACCTGAACTATTTTTAGTGATGGCAACACAAAACCCCCTTGAAAACGAAGGAACTTATCCGTTACCTGAAGCGCAGCTTGATCGCTTTTTGATGCATTTAAATCTTGATTATCCTAGCGCAAAAACCGAGCTTGATATTTTACGTTTATCAAGGAATGAAGCACTCAAACAAGACATTGTTAAAGTTGATCCAATTTCTCAGCAGGATATTTTTAATGCTCGTAAAGCAGCACTGGAAATCTACCTGGCAGAGCCATTAGAGCAATACATTGTTGATATTGTGATGGCAACACGTGAACCGCAAAAATACAGCGATGAATTAGCCTCTTGGTTAGATTACGGTGTTAGTCCTCGTGCAACGCAATCCCTTGAACGCTGCGCTAGAGCAAGGGCTTGGCTTGATGATCGAGACTTTGTGACACCAGAGGACATTCAAGCGGTTGCGCCTAATGTATTAAGACATAGATTGTTATTAAGTTACCAAGCGCAAGCTCAGGGGATTAATCGCGATTACGTTATTAACCATATTTTGAGTCAGGTTGCGGTACCGTAAATGATGCCATCTAAATTACCATTGTTCGCAGATGGTTTTCATCTCAACGAACAAGAGCTCATTGCTTGTCAAAATATTGCTCGTGCCATGCCTGAAAGACGAAGTAAAGCCAAGGCCAGTCTTTCTGGACATCGTGGTAGCAATATTAAAGGTCGTGGTATGGAATTTGCTGAGGTACGTCATTATCAAAGTGGTGATGATGTTCGTACCATTGATTGGCGAGTAACAGCCAGAACAGGCAAAGCGCACACTAAGCTTTTTGTTGAAGAGCGTGAGCGTCCGATTATTATTTTGCTTGATCTCAGTAGCAGTCTTTATTTTGGATCAAGTTTATTGCTGCAATCGGTGCAAGCGGCGCATATTGCTGCAACTCTTGGCTGGAATGCCATTCAACATGGTGATCGTCTAGGTGCTTTAATTGCCTGTGAGCATAACCATATTGAGCTGAAACCCAGAAGCCGACAGCAAGGTATTTTGCAGTTAATTTCTTCAATTGAAAGCATTCATGACAAGCAGCTTAACCACTTTAAAGAAGCGATAAAAGATCCTAAACATATTCATAGAGCGTGCGTACGAATTACTCGCCTTGCGAAACCAGGATCTTTAGTTTGGATAATTACCGATGGCACGCAATTTAATGAAGATTGTTTAGGTCCTTTATCGACGCTTAAACGCCATTGTGATATTGGCGCATTTTTAGTGACAGATCCTCTCAGACAAGGCACTTTGGCTTTACCAAGGCAATTTAATCTGCCGGTGAGAGATGGTAATGTCGAAAAAATTCTCAATCGTCAAGAATATGAACTTTGGCTCAAGCAGCAAAAACAGCAACAACAACATTTTATTACCATGATGGATAAACTCAAAGTAAATACGCGTTGATTGATGCGGGATTGAGTTTAAGCCAGCAACTGGAACAAGTACGTTAATATGGAACCGACCGTTCAATCTAGTGTAAATCCGGCATTAGCAGCATTAAAAGATATTCAGCTTCCTGAGGCGGTGGGGTTTTGGCCTTTGGCTCCAGGTTATTGGATATCACTGCTGATCCTTATAGCGATTTTAATCTTTGGTTCAATTTGGCTGGTGCGAAGAAAGCGTCAGTTATTAGCCCGTAAATTGGCTTTGACCGAATTGGCTCAATTACCTCTAACCGCAAAAGATTATCCTCAAAAGATAAACACATTATTAAAACGTGCCGTATTAAGTTATTTACCTCGCAAAGAAGTTGCCGCTTTAGATGGGGATGATTGGTATCTTCTTTTAGATTCGCAGCTTCCAGCTAACAAGCAAGGTCAGTTTAAATCTTTACTTAATCGTCGATTTAGTGCTCAAGACTTTTCAAATCAGCAAGCTCAGGAGTTAAAAAAGCTAGCTGAATATTGGCTTAAAAAAGCGTTGCCCCTTGATATTGGTAACACCAAAGTTCAGGAGGCATTATGCTGACCTTAACCTGGCCTTGGTTACTTTATTATTGCCAGTGCCTTTTATTTGCAAAAAATGGCTTTTTAAAAATCAGCAACAAAAAATAATACAAGGTGGTGAATTACAACTGCCTGGTATTGCAAGTGCTATCACACAAGTGCAAACCACAAGCAAAAGCACTTTCAGTTACTGGAATTATGTGATGTGGGCGCTGTTAGTTTTAGCAGTTGTTCGCCCACAGTGGCTAGGCCAGCCCATTGATATTCCGACTAAGGGCCGTGATTTAATGGTGGCGGTTGACCTTTCAGGCAGTATGCAAATTCAAGATATGAACATTAATGGTCAAAACGTGGATCGTTTTACATTAGTTCAACAGGTCGTCAGTGATTTTATTGATAAACGAAAAGGTGATCGATTGGGTTTAATTTTGTTTGCTGATCACGCCTATCTTCAAGCGCCTCTTACACCAGATAGACGCTCGGTTGCTCAGTATCTTCGAGAAGCTCAAATTGGCTTAGTGGGAAAACAAACCGCCATTGGCGAAGCGATTGCCCTTGCTGTTAAGCGTTTCGATAAAGTTGATAAAAGTAATCGTGTACTGATTTTATTAACCGATGGCAGTAATAATGCGGGCAATATTGGACCAATAGAAGCAGCAAAAATTGCCGCCAAACGAGGTGTGACCATTTATTCCGTTGGCGTTGGTGCTGATGTCATAGAACGCCGCAGTATTTTTGGCACAGAGCGAATTAATCCATCTTCTGATTTAGATGAAAAGTCTTTATCTGAAATCGCTGATATTACTCATGGCCGCTATTTTAGAGCGAGAAATCCTCAAGAATTACAGCAAATTTATCAAGAGATTAATAAATTGGAACCCGTTAGCCGAGATCCTTTGAACTATCGCCCTAAATCAGAGCTATTTTACTGGCCTTTAGTACTATCCATTCTAGTTAGCATGGGGCTAGCCTTATCTCAAGCCGGGATGTTTAATGGATTTCTGACTAATCTCAAACGAGCCAATGCTGAAAGAGGTGATAAATGACATTTCATTTTATTCGCCCAGAATGGTTATTTGCGTTCATTCCATTAATTTTATTGTTAGTGATCCTTTGGCGAAATCAAGGTGCTCGCTCAGCATGGCGAACCTATATCGCACCTCATCTTGCGTCGGTTATGTTAACAACTCAAAAAAAACAAAAGCATAATGGCTTATGGCTACTAACTAGTTTTTGGATTATTGGTGTGTTGGCACTTTCAGGTCCTGCGGTTCATAAAAAACCATTGCCTGTTTTTTCTAGCGAGCAGGGACGCATCATTATCATGGATATGTCGACGTCGCTTTATGCAACAGATCTTTTGCCTAATCGTTTAGCGCAAGAAAAATTCAGAGCAACGGATTTAATCAATGCTATTAAGGATGGCGAAACAGGTTTGATGCTTATGCGGGCGATGCCTTTACCATTAGTCCACTCACAAATGATAAAAATACCTTACTGAATTTATTGCCAACGTTAGCGCCTGATATTATGCCTGCTCAAGGTTCTAATGTGTCATCTGCTGTCGCGCTGCCAAAAAGCTATTGCTTCAAGGTGGACATAATAAAGGTGATATTGTTTTACTGACAGACGGTGTAAGTCAAAGCCAAATAAGTAAAACAGAAAAAATACTTGATGGCACGCCATTTAGATTGTCTATTTTAGCCATTGGTACCAGTCAAGGCGCACCAATCAAATTACCTGATGGGCAATTGCTACGGGATAATGCCGATGAGATTGTGGTTGCTAAAACTGATTATGCTCAGTTGCAGTCACTAGCTTCTGATGCTGGTGGCATTATGGTGCCAATTACAACGGATGGTAGTGATATTTCTAATCTTGTTAATTGGCTTAATATTCAAGTGATGCAAAAGCTACCGATATCAAAGGCGATACTTGGCAAGATCTTGGACCTTACCTATGTATTTTCTTATTGTTTCCTGTGTTTTGGAGCTTTAGAAGTGGCATTTTAGTAAGCCTACTTATTGGATTTTTGTATTTACCACAATCAGCCAAAGCAGGTGTGTGGCAAGACTTTTGGTATAACCAGAATCAGCAAGGCCAGCAAGCATTTGAACAGCAAAAATTTAAGCAAGCTTCAACTTTGTTTAAAGAGCAAAATTGGCAAGCATCGGCTCACTATAAGCCGGTGACTACAAGCAAGCGCTTGCGGGGTTTGAAAATGATAATTCTGTAATAGGAAAATACAATCAGGGTAATGCCTTGATGCATCTTCAGAATTATAAAAAAGCCATTGCCGCTTATGAGGCTGCAGTAAAGCTTAATCCTGATTTTGATGACGCAAACGCAAATTTAGCGTTAGCAAAAAAGCTGTTGCAACAACAAGAGCAACAAAAACAGAATAACAAGCAGAAGCAGGAAAGCAGGAAAGCAGGTAAGCGAAAGCAGGATAAGCAGGATAAGCAGATAAGCAGCAAGGTGGTGGGCAAAGTCAAAACAATTCAGATCAGAAACAGCAGCAGTCTAAAAATGAGAAGAGTAAAGGACAACAAGGTTCTAACGATCAGCAGCAAGAGGATAAAAATCAGCAGCAGTCCCAGCAGCAAAATGACAGTCAAAAAGAGAAGGATAAAAATGCTCAATCATCAGCTAAAGATAAGCAAGAGTCCCAATCAAATGATGCAAAAATGCAGGCGGATGCAAATAAGGATAATAAGGCAGACAGAGACAACATGGATTCAAAAGAGTCTTCATTAGCTAATAAATCAAAGCAGGACGCTAACGAAAATAAAGACCAAGCTCAACAAATGGCAGGAACGCCAGATAAAAAAGGGCAGTCTCAAGATAAAAATCAAACGTCAAATAGCGTAGTAGCATCCAATAAAAGGCTACAAAAACCTTTGCCGATGGAAATGGAACGGGCACTAAGAGCGGTTAATGATGATCCTCAGGTTTTACTACGTAATAAATGTTACTTGAATATCAAAAGCGTCGTCTCAGAGGCGAACAACCTGAGGATAATGAACAGTGGTAAAACGGCAATTAGCTTTTCTTTTATTTATATTAATGATGCCTTTTTCTGTGTTTGCAGTGACTCAAGTCAATGCATCCGTTGATAAAAATCCAGTTATGGACGGTGAATATGTCACTTTAACCATAACAGCTGACGATAATGTATCTGCTGACGCGCTTGATACTAATGGGCTTAAAAAAGATTTTGATATTGGCCGCACCAGTGTCGCTAGAAGTACTCAAATGATTAATTTTGATACGACTAAAGAAACTCGCTGGCAAGTGCTTATATCCCCGAAAAAAATAGGCATGTTACAAATTCCAGCTTTTACTGTGGATGGTGTTAGTTCAAATTCAATTAAATTAAAAGTCGTTTCGAGGGGAAATCAATCCCAGCAAGCAAGGCAAGCAAAAAATATTTTATTAAAACCAGTCTCTCAACCAAGCAAGCTTACGTAGGTCAATTGATTCTATATAAAGTGAAGCTTTATCTTGCGGCAGATCTGCAGCGCGGTGTGTTGAATGCACCAAAGGTTGAAGGTGCCAATATTAAGCAAATAGGTGAAGATCAAGACAGTACTGAAATTGAAAATGGTAAAAGATACCGCGTAATTGAAAGAACCTACGGCATTACCGCTGATTTACCTGGCGAATTGTCAATTGGTAGCGTTAATTTTGCTGGTGATGTTTTGGTGGATCAATCATCTAACATGGGTTCAGGATTTGGTGGCAACATTTTTGGCTTTAATGAAAGTCGCCCAGTGCAAGCACGCTCTGTCGCCCACTCTATTTTGATTAATGCACTACCAGCCAATTATAAAGGCGATGGCTTGGTGGCAGATTTGGTCATGCTTCAAGATAAAATAGCGGATAATCAGAAGTTCGAAGTTGGCGTGCCTGTTACTCGTACTGTGACTTTATTAGCATCAAATGCAGAGGATACCAGTATTCCCGATTTTGCCATTCCTGTGCCTGAAGGCTTTAAAGTTTATCCAGAAAAACCCGTAAGAGATACGATTGTAAGGGAAGGGCATTTAGTCGGTCGATTAGTGGAGACTGTGGCGATAGTGCCATCCAAAGCAGGTGAGTTTATACTCCCTGAAATTAGCGTTCCGTGGTGGAATCCTCATTTAAAGAAACAACAAACAGCCGTTATGAAAGCCGTTAAAATTAATGTAAAACCCGCTGCAGAAACGGCAGAAACACCTATTATGGCACCTGTAAAATTATCAGGTAAGAATACTAATGGTGTTTCATCATCCGAGTGTTTGGCCTTGGTTGACATTATTGTTTGCCATTTTGTGGTCAGTGACTTTGGTTCTTTGGCGTAAAGCAGTGACAAACGGTAAGACTGCCGATGTTAAAAGTCCCGTTATTAAAACATCGAAAAAGAAAGGCTTGGCTATGATTGTTGAGGCTAGTCAGCAAAAAGATGCTGGTAAAGTATTAATGGCATTGCAATCTTATTTTTCTGTGATGAACGACTCGGCAATGACAATTGATAAAATAGCCTTGATTTCAAACAGAGTTAAAACTGTTAATTGTTGAGCTTCAAAAAGCGCAATACAGTAAAAATAGCCATGCTATTAATTTTGTAGATATTCCTAATCGTATTCAGGGATTAACATTATCGAAAATGGGAAAAAATAACGCATCAAGTTTAACCGCACTAAATCCATAAGCTAACTTAATTTACGACTTAATTTTACGGCTAGTTATTTTATAAATTAATGTGTTATTTGCTGTATTAAATAAAAGCGCCTTTTATGAAGGCGTTTTTTTCGTTTAAAAATGATCACATTTTAAGAACTTTCCGTTAGGATATATGTAACATTCATCGACTTGTACCGCCAATGTTTACTCGGTTTCGAAATAAAAAAACGGATGAAGCGGTCTCTTCTGACATGTTAGATAAACACAAACGATACGAAGATCTGGTGAGAACTTTGCATGCAGATATATATCGTTATGCTTATTGGTTATGCAGTAATAAACATGTAGCGGAAGATATCACTCAAGAAACATTTTTACGCGCTTGGCGCTCTTTAGATTCGTTAAACGACGAAAAAGCAGCAAAATCGTGGTTAATTACTATTTTACGAAGGGAAAATGCCCGTCGTTTTGAAAGAAAGCAATTTGATTACTCGGACGTTGATCAAGAACAACTAGAAGATGTGTTTAGCTCTTCGACTGAAGATCAGACTGAGCAATATTGGTTAAGAAAACAAATCGGAAACTCGAAGTTGAATATCGAGAACCTTTATTATTGCAAATAATAGGCGGCTTTAGCGGTGATGAAATTGCTAAGATCCTCGATTTAAATCGTAATACGGTTATGACGAGGCTTTTTAGAGCTCGTAATCAACTTAAAGATGCCCTAGATAATCCAGAGGTAGAAGGTGGATAAAATGGATGAATTAAAATTTCGGCGTCAAGTATTTTCAGATCCCAATTGTCAAAATGAAGAATTTCTCAAGGCAATGGATGGAGATAAAAATCTTGAGGAATTTGTTAATGAGCTGAAAGAATTAGATAACAAACTTCATCAAGTTTTAAATATCGATGTGCCTAAGGATCTAGAAAGTAAGCTACTAAATCAACCGCAAACGGGATCACCTAAAAGCACGACACATAAAAATAAAATTTTATTGTCAATTGCGGCTTCTATCACCTTTGTGGTTGGGATCAGTTTTGCCATGCTGCGTTTGGCGCCTGTTGATATGGCTGAAAATGCTCTTGCCCATGTTCATACTGATCACCATGAAGAAAAAGCACTGTTTGCAACGGGTGATATTTCCTTTGAAACGGTGAATGCGCGACTTGCTTCAGTAAAGGTGCTTCCTAAGGTCAGCTTTGCAGAGCAACCTGGTAAAATCACGTATCTTACCTATTGTGATTTCCAAGGGGTGAGGGGACTTCATATGGTCATGGAAGGCAAGAAAGATAACGTGGCAGTCTTTATTTTTCCACAGGAATCGAGAATGTCACTTCCGAAGACCTTTGCTGACGGCACTTATCAAGGTGAGGCATTTGAAAAGGGTGATGCTTATTTAATTTTGGTGGGTAAAGGGCAGCAAGATATTAATTATGTAAAAAAAGAAGTAGATAATACGTTAATTTAAGCATTTTACGAAACTCTGTTTTTGATTATTTAAGGTCAGTGCTTTTATTTATGTATGACATAATAAGGTCATCATAATTACAGCCTTTTACTTGCTATTTCTATGAATACTTCACAACCTAGTCCAGCAGATTTTAGTTCTCTTCAGATGTTGATGGAGCAAGAGGTAGGGCTAATGCGAATGTCTTTACCGACAGAAAACGCAGGGGTCATGCCAGTAATAAATGAAACTAGATCATGCGAGATAATGACCAATTCTAGCTCGGGTGTGTGACAGTGTTGCCTGACCGTAGAAAAAACGGCTTTACCCTCTGGCAGAAAGGCATGTTTCGTCCGTTTCAATCATCCTCGTCAATTTCATCTAGGGCACCATCTTCACCTGATTTATCGAATAATACGCAGGGCTTTAAATGTAGACAATGCGGTAAAATTCTCACAAGAAAATCCAATATGAAAATACATATGCGTGTTCATATAGGTGTAAAACCTTTTCCTTGCGGTCGGCAGGAGTGTCAAAAACGATTTAATACTACAAGTAACTTAAAAGTTCACGAAAGGACACATACAGGCGTAAAACCTTATAAATGTTTACAGTGCAATAAAAGCTTTATAAAGCTTATGCATTTAAAGTCGCATCAAAAAATAGCATATAAATTTCATGCAGTAGGTGCTAGTACACCATTTCGCTAATCATGCCCCTTACATTGTAGGCAGATTATTGGCATATTAACGTAAAAGAACATGCCGATTTTATGCTTATGCCAGTTAAATACCGTGTAGCTTTATTTGAAGAAGAAGTATTTCAGTTAAATCAATTTAAAAAGCAAAAAAAACTGCCTAAATATAAGTTTATTCACATACAAGTTTTGCTTGCCTTAGATGAAAATCATACCCATCAATCCCCATTAGACGTTGCCAAAAGTTTAGGGATTAACATTAAAACTATTGAAAGATTAAAAAAGCGGTTTGTATTGGAAGGGATAGATGTTGCTGTTCATGGGAAATTAAGCGGCAATGGTAATAAACCAAAATTAGATGGTAAACAACAGGCTCATTTAATCGCTTTAGCCTGTTCAGAGCCGCCAGAAGGAAGGGTTGCTTGGACAATGGAATTGTTAGCAGAGAAAATGGTTGAACTCTCTTTTGTTGATAGTATTTCTGATACAACCGTTTGGCGTGAATTAAAAAAAACGCCATAAAACCGTGGCAGAAAAAAGAATGGTGTATTCCAGCAACGCAAAATGCGGCATTTGTTTGCGCGATGGAAAATGTCCTTGATATCTATACACTTCCATATGATGCAAAAAAACCGCTGATATGCATGGATGAAACCAGTAAACAACAGGTCAAAGAGGTGAGAAGCCCTATTCCTATGCGGGCAGGCAAACCAGCGTGCTTTGATACCGAATATGAACGCAATGGTGTCAGCTCACTTTTTATGTTTTTTGCGCCACTGGATGTATGGCGACATGTTGAGGTAACAGATAGGCGAACGGCGAAAGACTGGGCTTTACAAATTAAGAAACTCGTCGATGAATATTATCCTGAAGCAGAGATGAATCGTTTGGTTATGGATAATCTTAATACTCATACAAAAGCCTCATTGTATAAAGTATTTGAACCTGAAGAAGCAAATCGTATCGCCAATAAAATAGAAATTCACTATACGCCAAAACACGGAAGCTGGCTCAACATGGCTGAAATTGAACTGAGTATTTTGAGCCGCCAATGCTTAAACAGAAGGATTTCGGAGCAAGCAATATTAAAAGCTGAAGTCAAATCGTGGGAAAAAGCACGTAATCAGATAGAAGCTAAAATGGATTGTCAATTTACTACCGCTGATGCTTGGATAAAACTAAAAAAACTTTACCCGACAATTTCAGTGAATTGATGTACTAGTTCAAAACCATCGAAAACAACAAACGCTATAAGTTCCTCACCTATACCTCTAGCTATTACTCCTCCGCAGATTGTGTTAGAAACTTAAACGCTATCAAGTGTGCTTCCTTCGCGTTCGTCATCCTTATTGTTCGCAACATCGTCAGCTGTTTTAACGAAGAAAGCGGAGGGCTTTAAAAAACATATGCGTGTTCATACAGGTGTAAAACTACATGCATGTACATTTACGGGGTGTCTAAAACGATTTACTTCTACAAGTAACTTAAAAGTTCACATAATGATACATACAGATATAAAACCCCATGCATGTCAAATGTGTCAAAAAGCTTTAGACAATTGTCGCATTTACCAGGGCAGAAAAAAACAAGACATGCAGAACATGCAAGTTCAAAACCATCGTAAGCTTTGTCAGACAGTGAAAATTCATCAAGTTTGTCACCTTCGTCAGCTGCAATGTCACCTCAAGCAGCATCAAGGGGACCATCTTCATCTGATTTAACGAAGAATGCACAGAGCATTAAATGTACAATGTACTCTAGTAATATTAAATGCTCAGGAATGAATAAGCATATGAAAATTCATACAAGTGGAAAACCGCATGCGTGTTTATTTCCTGGGTGTAAAAAAACATTTTGTGCTAAAAGTAACTTAACAAGACATATGCTTATACATGAAGGAGTAAAATCTTATCAGTATAACAAGTGCAATGCCTATTTCACTAGAAATTCAGGGCTAAAAGACATCAAATAACCGATGTAATAGTTCTAAGAGCTAATAATCAATAAGTTAAATAATTTTAAGTTTTACTCGGCAACCAATAGCACCAACAAGTGTCACTAACTGATTATTACTAGCTGGTATGCTATTGGAATGGGCATTTAAATTGATCGCTTTATTTATATTTAATATGTTGGAAACCTAAATATTCGCAGTGTTAAATCTTTAGCGAAAGTGTAAATTTTTTAGCTTGTTGTTTGAATTTATCTAGGTTTGTGATTAAGTTTGTGTCTGTTTTAATGCGTTGATGGTTTTTTCCATCACTAACTAAAATCAGACGATCGGCATTTTAGTTGTTATATTTTTAATCACAAAGTTGATTAATTCTTCTCGCGTTAATAATTGGATTCTTTTGGCAATTTTGATTTTCTGATTGAATGATAGTCTTTATTACCAATGCTTGCCCACAAACGTTGACTGCGTGCTTTCATATTGTCATCTTTTTTGTTATTTGCTGAATCAGGCCTTTTTTTGTGTCATTCCATGCGGTATTTGACATTTGCGTAATGGTATCGTGAAAGTTTGAAATGAATTCGTCTATGGCTTTTAGAAGCTGTTTATGTGCTGTTGTTGGTGACTGAATGTAAAATATGATCCCTGCATGTTGGTGAAATGGCAGATACCCTGTACCCACCATATAACCTAATTGCTGCTGGGTTCTCAGTTCATAAAAAATGCCGATGACATAATGTGATTAAGTAAACAATAACCTGCACTATTTTCAGCATTTACACTGTTAGATTGGTAGTAAACAATGATGGCACTATCGGGATGGTCGATGTTGAATTCTCTGACAAGCGTGCCGCGATGACTAATATCAATTAGTTCTCTTAATAACTCTTATCGGGGTAAGAAACCAAGGAAAATATGCCGATAAGGGTTTGTGATAGTGCCTCTGCTTTTTCAGTATTCCAATCACCATATATCAGAGCTTCTAAATGATTTTTTTGGTAGAACTCATTCACATGCTGAAACAGATCCTCAAGTGTTGCATCTTTGATGGCTTCAGCCATCTCATTATTGCTAAAGCTACTTTTTTGTAATGTCACGGCTAAATTTGAAAACAGTTGCGAAATGGGTTTTGCTTGATTTGAATTTATCCAGCGGCGAATTAATTGGGCTTTTATCATGTCAAAACGGGATTGGGTAAAGTTACGTTTCCTTGCTTTTTCTATTATCAAATAAAGCAGTTTTTCTTGATTTTGAGTAACGCCAGAAAGGTGTAAAGATATCCCTGCCTGGTGAGGATAAATGCTATAACTTAAGCCTGCAACCTCAGCTTGATAAGTAAACTCCGCGAGATAATCAAGTAACATTTCCACATAAAGACGAGTTAATGCTGCTTGCCTTGCATTACTTGAAGCCGAGCTGGAATCCATGGATAAAAAATATGACCTTTAGGTACGATAAATTCAGTTTCTTGTAAATACCAGAATTTATAGCCACTGCCTTCGCTAAAATTTGAGGTGTAATATTGGATTCTGCTTCGATTTCATTTCCACTGCCAATAGCTTCATTTGAGATTTCGCTGGCATGTGAAACATCAGGGTAGATTGGAATGAATCGGTTTGGGCTTTGGTAACTTAAGGAATTGGTTATTTTGATTCTTTTGCCATATGGCTATTTGATTTTTATCTATTGGATTAACTTCATAGGGCGTTTGATACCATTTTGCAACAGTATTGGTTTAGCTTGTGGCGATATAAGCTGTATCCGCAAATTTTGCGGTGTCATTAACTCTAATAATGCGAGACACTCTTTAGGGTTAATTCCTCTGCACGATAATCCCCATAAATAATATCCTCAACCGAATAGTGATGCATGTTGATGCTAAGATAACTCACTAAATTAAGCACGTCAGTCTGAGGCTGATATCGAAATGCAAGTTTAAGTAAATCACTTCTTTCTTTGTACCGCCAAAGCGTCAATCCTTGTTTCTTTATAAGTTCAATATATTCAAAGCAAATTGTAATCACCTGATTTACGCTTTCAACGCCTTTATCTGTGAGTAGTATCGAGACTGTATAATCTTTAAAGTTGTAACCACTAATGCCTCCACCAGCGTTAAGCTCTGTTGCTAGTTCATACTTTCTTAATAAACTCAAAATACTGCCTTGTGTTTCATTTTCCAAAAGATAGCTAATAAACGTCAGCGATTTATATTGATATTGCTTTTTCTGTGAAGGAAGTGGAAAACAAATGATCAACTTATTTGGTTTTTTAACGGCGTAATATTGATTTGAATACCGATATTTTGAGGTTCATATAATGCTATTTTTGGGTAGTGTTTGGTGTATTTTTTATTCTCGATATTTTCAAAATGTTGATAGGCTAATTGTTCCAAAAATTCAAGGGAATGAGGCCCCGCTAAACAAAGGGTCATTAAGTTTGCGCTATAGTGATTTTGGTAAAATGATAAAAGCTCTGATCTTAAATCAGTAGCCGAACCCGCCAATGTTTCATTATTGCCAACAGAAAATTTTGAAAATGGATGTGCTTGAGAGACGGTCTCTTTATGTACTTGGTATATTCGACGTAGGTCATCATTAATTTTTAAACTAAATTCGGACTCGATGGCGTTGCGCTCTTTATTCACAAAGCTCTCACAAAATAATGGAAAGATAAAAATTGACTAAAACGTAATAGCGCTTGTTCGTAATAGTGACTATCAATTTTAAAAAAAAGTTTGTGTGCTCTGTACCTGTCCAAGCGTTATTGCTGCCGCCATGATCATTTATGTAAGCTTGAAAATCATTGGGGTTTGAATATTTTTCAGTACCGAGAAAGAGCATATGCTCTAAAAAGTGGGCCATTCCTTGTCGATGTGAAGGATCATCAAAATGACCAACATTAATGGCAATCGACGCTGCGCTTTGTTCCGCTTTTAAATTTTGGACTAATAAACTCTGATTTTGTTTTTAAGAACGAGGTAATGATATCGCTGAGGATCATTAGGGCTTGAGATCACAGATTGATGGCGATGCAAAATATGACTCCATTAATGATGGCAGTTTAAGAAATTAAAAAAGGTGAGTAACTGCATTCACTGGAACGAACATACTGCTTGGTATTTGTAGGTTTGGCAATGCGTGATTACATGGCTTAAAACTAACATGCCATATATGGTTTTTAATACTTAAAATCTAAGATAAAATTCAAAATTATTTAATAAAAAAATTACAATACATAACTGGCTGAATTTTTATCAGCGCTTTTTGTAAACAAGCACCAAGTTTTAATTGGTGCAAATAGTAAAAGAGATAACAATGCAATTATTTTTTATGAGACACGGTGATGCAATAAGTGATCTGTTAATGATGTCGAACGTCCTTTGTCAAACTTAGGACAGCATCAAGTGCAGGATATGGCTCACTGGTTATCAAATCAGTTGGATGAGTTTGATTTGGTGCTTATCAGTCCTTATTTAAGAACGAATCAAACTTGGTTAGAAATGACTGAATTTTTTAGCAAGCCAAAAAAATTGGTTGTTTTAAATGATCTCATCCCCTCGGGACAAGCCAATATGACAGTCGATGTCATTTTGGCTTACGCTGAGCAATATGAGGCAAAAAATGTACTCATTATTCCCATATGCCCATATTAGGTTATTTGATTGCTGAGTTAGTGCCTGACTGTGAACCGCCATTATTTGCTCCTTCAGCGGTTTGTCTTGTGGAAAGATATGAAGGGAAATGCAACAAGGTTTACTTGCAAACGCCTGATAAGGTCATGCCTGAGATGGTGTCTTAATATTGGTTAGCGCCGGTGAGGCGCATCACCAAGATCAATCAAAATTAGCAGTGCCGCATTTCCACCCCATTCTTTAGTTGCTTGATGAAAAGCCTTTATATGTGGATGCTGTGCTAGCCACATGGGCACCATTTGTTTTAAAATTCCAGCCCCGTGACCATGCATTATGCTACAGCATTGGATTGTCTCTTTAATGCAGGCATTAATAAGTGCAGCGATTTCTAATTTAGCTTCTGATTGGCGCATGCCATGGAGATCAAGTAATAACTCAGGAATGTAATCACCCCGCCTTAATCTTTTTAGCTCTAACGGATCAGTTTCACTTTTGCGCCAGCGCATTGGGCCATCGGAAGGCAGTAATGGTTGATAAGTATCAGAAAAATAAGTAACGGCTTGTAATTTTGCATCACTAACTGATAACTCAATTTTGTTTTTTAATGGTATTTTAAAATGGCGCTTATCCTGATGATAAGGCTTAATGTCTTCCATTAGAGAAGCAAAAGATTCAGTTGGTGGCGATTTCTTGTTCATTCTTTTATTTTAGTTTACAAACCAAAGTGCGATAAAAGATTTTACCTATAAATAGTTCGAATTTATATTCCTTTTGGTTGGATAATAAAAAACACGCTTTTGACTCAAATGTTTTGCAGGACATACGAAGATGCAGATTTTTGACGTTTTGATGGGTTTTTAATCGTTAAACTCAGTTACAATAGAACCAAAACTTAATACCGTGATTGATTGGAGTTTATTTTGGATAAGATATTTGTAGATGAAGCCGTAACGGAGCTTCGCACTATTGGTGACATGTTACGTTGGGCGGTTAGCCGGTTTAATGACTCGAACTTATATTATGGGCATGGAACTGATAATGCGTGGGATGAAGCCATTTCTTTGGTTTTACATGCATTGCATTTGCCTGACGAATTAGGGCAGCAAGTTGTTCATTGCAATCTAACGAGCACTGAAAAACACAAGATTGTTGATTTGATTATTCGTCGCATAAGAGAGAGATTGCCAGTTCCTTATCTTACAAACGTAGCGCGCTTTTCAGGTCTTGATTTCTTTGTTGATGAGCGAGTGTTGGTGCCAAGATCGCCGATTGCTGAAATGATTGCGAATGGTTTTAGTCCATGGCTTTATAACAAACCTGTGACTCGAATTTTAGATCTTTGTACTGGTAGTGGTTGTATTGCTATTGCCTGTGCTTATGAATTTGAACAAGCAGAAGTTGATGCGGTTGATATTAGCCAAGATGCTCTTGATGTCGCACAATTAACATTGAAAATCTGGGCGTAATGGATAGAGTATTCCCTATTCAATCAGATGTTTTGCGGCTATCCCTGTGGGACCACAATACGATTTGATTGTGTCAAATCCGCCTTACGTTGATCAGGACGATTTGGATGATATGCCCGAAGAATATCACCATGAACCTGCCTTGGGGCTTGCATCTGGTCGTGATGGCTTAGATTTAACTAAACGCATATTAGCTCATGCTGCTGACTATATGACGGAAAATGCCTTGTTGGTTGTTGAAGTGGGTAATTCCATGGTCCATCTGATAGAGCAATTCCCTGATGCGCCATTCACTTGGGTAAACTTTGAAAATGGCGGTGATGGCGTATTTGTTCTTACCCGCGATCAGTTACTGGAATGTGAGCATCTATTTGCGGTTTATAAGAATTAAATGATTAAAGCCAATTGTAAAATAACAATAATGACACAATAAAATTTGGTTTTAATAAAAAAATATGGGAACTGTACCCTACAACTTTTAGCTTAAAGTGCCGTTGGCTTGATTGATTTAAATCTTCATTGTCGACTGAAAATTAAAAGGAACACTTAATGTCAGGAAATAGCATCGGTCAAAACTTTGTTGTCACCAGCTTTGGTGAAAGCCATGGTATAGCGATTGGTTGTATTGTTGATGGTTGTCCGCCAGGGTTGGAACTTAACGAAGAAGATATGCAAGTTGATCTTGACCGTCGCCGTCCTGGCTCTTCTCGTTTTACTACGGCACGACGAGAGGCTGATGCTGTAAAAATATTATCAGGTGTCTTTGAAGGAAAAACAACGGGCACATCCATTGGGCTATTAATAGAAAATACCGATCAGCGAAGTAAAGATTACAGCAAAATAAAAGACGTTTTCGTCCAGGGCACGCCGATTATACGTATCAACAAAAATACGGTTTACGGGATTATCGCGGTGGAGGACGTTCATCGGCCAGAGAAACTGCCATGCGTGTTGCTGCGGGAGCGATAGCCAAAAAATACCTATTACAAGAATACGGCATAGTTATCCGTGGCTATTTATCACAGCTAGGTCCAATTCGGCAGAACATATTGATTACGATCACATTGAGCAAAATCCGTTTTTCTTTCCTGATGCCTCAAAAATAAATGCCCTTGATGAATACATGCGAAATTTAATCAAGAGCGGTGATTCCATTGGAGCCAAAGTCTCAGTGGTGGCTGAAAATGTACCCGTAGGGTTGGGTGAGCCTGTTTTTGATCGTTTGGATGCAGATATTGCCCATGCTTTGATGGGCATTAATGCAGTAAAAGGCGTTGAAATTGGTGATGGGTTTGACGTTGTGACTCAAAAAGGCTCTCAGCATCGAGATCTTATGTCTCCTAAAGGGTTTAAATCTAACCATGCTGGTGGTATTTTAGGTGGTATTTCATCAGGGCAATCGATTATTGCTCATTTAGCACTAAAACCAACATCAAGCATCAGTATTGCGGGTGAAACGGTAAATATTAAGGGTGATGCGTCAGAAATTGTAACTAAAGGTCGCCATGATCCCTGTGTCGGTATTCGTGCGGTTCCCATTGCTGAAGCCATGTTAGCCATAGTACTTATGGATCATTTGTTGCGTCATCGCGGTCAAAATATGGGTGTTAAAAGTGAAACGCCAGTAATGGAACACCTTGATGAACTTAAATACTAATCCAGCACACCAGCTTAAATTCTTATGTGCTTGTTATTTTTTCTTTTTCGCTATTCTTGGCATTATCGTTCCATATTTAGGGATTTTTTTTCAAAGTAGAGGCTTTAATCCGCAGGAAATTGGCTTACTGATTGCTATTGTGATGGGAACGCGAATTATTGCCCCTAATGTTTGGGCAAGGGTTGCTGATAAAACAGGTCTTCGCGCCGAGCTAATTAAATTTGGCGCAGCGGCTGCGGCAATCAGCTATACTAGTTTCTTTTTTGATGGTAGCTTTCTGTATTTTGCCGTAAGTTTATCGATTTATACTTTTTTCTGGAATGCCATTCTTGCTCAGCTTGAAGTCATTACCCTTGAGGCTTTAGGTGATGAGTCGGCAAAATATGGTGCAATCCGTAGTTGGGGAAGTATTGGTTTTATTGTAACAGTTGTTGGCGCTGGATTTGCCATTGAGAAGTGGGGACCTTCCATTTTTCCATTTTTGGGAATGGTGCTATTTATTGGTTTATTTCTCTGTTCTTTACCCATAAAAGGGCAACAAGAAAAGCGCGAAATATCAAATAAAACGCCGCTTAAAATTAACGGTGCCATTATCTGGTTTTTATTATCGGCAATGTTACTGCAAATGAGCGCGGGGCCTTTTTATGGCTTTTTTGTTATTTACTTAGCAAAGGCGGGTTACTCTGAAGCTTTAGCTGGATTGTTTATTGCTTTGGGCGTGATTGCTGAAATTGCGATGTTTATGTTTGCGCCTCAGCTTCTTAAGCGTTTTGGCGTTACGCCGTTATTAGTTATCAGTTTAGCTTTTACCGTGATCAGATGGTTATTAATGGCATTTGCGATAGATAGTTTGCTACTGATTGGTATAAGTCAATTATTGCACGCATTTACCTTTGGCTTGGTGCATGCGGCATCTATTCAGTTTGTACATCAACACTTTGATAGAAGTCATCAGAGTCAAGGACAAGCACTCTACGCTAGTATTGGCTTTGGTGTTGGTGGCTCTCTTGGTATTTGGCTTTGCGGTTTAATTTGGGGCGATGGCAACGGCTCAACATGGGTTTGGCTATTTGCTGCTTTTTGTGCGTTTTTATCTATGTTAGCTGTGATGTTTATTCCTCGAGATGATAAAAAAGCTATACAAGCCTGTGGTGGTTTAGTAAAAGCCTAATTGATTTATTTTAGTTTTAGCAAAGTTTGTATTATACCAATCTAAAAAATTAAGTGATCAATACAGCCTATTTTCTTGGGCAAAGCTTAATGCTGGAGTGATTCAATAAAGTGATTCCATGCACTTGATACTTTATTAACAATATCTTGATAATTTTCAAAGCATTGGTTAGCTAAATCATGTTGTCTCAAACCAAGACCAGACTTGTTCTATTGGATTTAATTCAGGTGAATATGCTGGGAGCTGTAATGCTGATAAATTAGCAAATTTTTCTGTTAATGTCTCTTGATGGTAACCGGCACCATCCGTTATAGCTAAATCACTATAAGTTGACATATGAAGTATGCTTCTCAAATAATTCCTCAGTTGTGCATTTTTGTTTTCTTCTTTTCGCTTTGACTTCAGCCCATTTTTTTCAATTGGATTTAAGTCAGGGCTGTATGTGGGAAGCCATTCGAGTATGCATTTCTTTTGTTTGATTGCATCGGTAATATCAGTCCGTTTATGGAAAGAGGCGTTATCCATTACAATGACGCTATTAGGTTGAATTTTTGGAAGTAAATCTTGTGTTACCCAAGCGAAAAAGGTATCCGCATTAATGTTTGGGAAAACAGGCATAACGTAAGAAATACTGGGTTGATAATGGCTCCAATGACATTAATACGGCCTTTTTCATTCCATGCATGTGTCCCATAGGCTCGTTCTCCTTTCGGTGAGTAGCCATGCGTGCGAGGCATACTTTGGGCAAATCCACTTTCATCAATATAAACAATGGTTTTCCCTTCGCGTTCATATTGAGCAATACGCACCTTAAAGGCTGCCCTTTCATTCTCATCGGCTTTTGGATGCTGAAGCGTTTTTTTACAGGTTATATTAAGTCGCTTTAATCCATAATGAATGGCTGATTGGCAGCAATTCCCGCTGAGTTAATATTACAGCCGACATTCCGCACCTGTATTAGGAATATATTTGTTGGCAGTCTAACCCCAAGATATTAATGATGATTCTCTGTCGCTCATCGATATTTTGAATCACGGTTTCAGTGTCAGTTGTTAATTCATATATTCCTTCAAAACAGCAAAGAACCCATCTTGCTGTCGGGCGTTGGTAAGGCTTCTTTTTTGTGTCTGGGAAATACTGCTGTTTCTCTTTCAAGCGTTGCCTAATTTGATATTCCAGCGCAGCATAAATCATCAAACAACACGTCATTACCATCAATAATGCCGCTATCCTCTCCGGTTTTTTCAAGAATATTGAGGAAGTTAAAAACTCAGACTTTTCAGAAATCGAAATCCACGCTCCACACTCTGCTGGGATTTATAAATATTTAATAATTCGGTCATCTCCAACTTATCTGACAGGTTATTAGTGCTGATAATAAATATGCCCAGCTCATCTTTAAGTTTTTTCACTTGCTCAAGAGATGTCGCGATATGCCCTTTAAGATAATACGTATAGCTATCAGGCTCTGCCCCTTTTTTAGGTCTGCCTTTTCCTTTATAAACAGCCTGACAATCATAGCCTGTCATCGATAATTCAGTCAGCTTTACTGTCGTTTTAAACCGCTCAAGTGCCTTTTGTGCATCAACTTTACAGGCAAATTCTTGCTGGCACAGTGTTTGAAATGCCTTGTATTCCTTTTGTGTGCTTTTGAGTAAGCGTTTATCCAGGGTTTTCAATTCTTTTTGTTTTGCTTTTTCACTGCCTAGCACCAGCCATTTTTGAGGTACATCGGCATGTTCATTACAGCTCCAATAGCCACTATAGCCATTTTCTAACTGTATTATCTCTTCTTGCGCAAATTGACTCACACAAGCTTTTGCAGCCTTAAGTGTTGCAGGAACCCGTGTAACAATAGCTGTTTTTGTTGATGTAGCGCCTGCACACTTTGCGGTAGTTATAGTGCTGCATCACCGACAAAATAGCGGCTTTGTTGAGCTGCGTTAAGGCAACGAATATGATGTTTAGTTACTCAGCAAAGGCTTTACCGTCATTAGTAATACCGCTTAATGCCTGCATAAAACCGGAATACCTGCGCGATTTCACAAATGAGTTCAAGCACTACTTGATTTAAATCAGGTCGGTGATCACGGTTATAGCCTTTAACCAAGGAGATATGCTCAGTATCATCATCTTCTGTAAATTCATATTTACCATCAACATGAAAACGGGTGATATCAATATGAATAGCATCACTTTTCAGCTTTAAATGTTGGATGACCTTGGCACTTAAATGTTGATAAAGTGCTGATACGCCTTCATTGTAAAAAGCATCCAATGCGCGACCAATCACATCATCGTTAAGATGCTGAGGTTCAATATCGTTACCAATAAGACGCTCTGTGGGTTTTTGTTCAAAGAAAAGCGGGAAACAAGTGTAAGGTTCGGCTGTGAAATCCAAGGCCATTTAATATCATTGCTACCAATGCTTGACCATGCGTGACGTGACAATCCTGAGACTTAGGGATAATAGCATCAATGGTTTCAGCAATTTTAGCTCTTTACATATACCAGCAACAAGGCCTAAATGATCTAAGCGTTTGATTAACAATCCAGATAATAATGCGCTTGACGAAACCATAATAAATCATGCATCGTAGGTAAATTATGGTTATCTAATAAACAAAATTTTGCGCACTTAGTCAATCACAATAAATAATAAAACCATGTGCGGAATGACGGATACAACATTCTTTGCAATGAATTTTTCCTGATGCAAAATGACCTGTCTCATCGATGGGGACAAGGCAACCTTCGTCTAAGAACTCAAATTGTTTTAGTTTTTTTGAACGCTGGACATAACTAAATAAAATAGTAAATATTTTACGGAATGAGTCGGTTTTATAGGATCAAGCAGACTACGAAGGTGAGTATCACTCAACACCTGTTTAATGCGATAAAGCGACGTTAAGTTGTGAAGGTTTTCTTTATCTCTAGCGCAATCTTGATCAAATTTAAGTAGTGATGGGTATTTCAAATGCATGACAGCTAATCCGCACATGATGGCATCATGCAAGGAGATTTTTTGATGGTTATTTAAGCCACGGTGATCTGGTATTTTGCTTACTTCATTTGAAATAAGCTTAATTAATTTTTCGACAAGTGCATTTTTAGATTCTGCCATAATGAGCACGTCAGAATATGAAATGATGGTCTATAAACTACCAAAGTCTGCGATAATAACAATATTAGCATAATCCTATTTACTGAAATAATTACAAATTATTAACTTAGCGGGAATTGCTGGCTGATTGGCATACACCAAAGCGTTCAGCTCTTTCTGATTGGTATGCATCAGGATATTTTTCAACATCTTCAAGTAATGCTGCATTATTGAGTTTTGTTGGCGCTTTACTGCGAGTGGCACAAGGTGCTATGTTCCGTTCCCAACGAAATAAACTACGAATAGATATTTCAAAGTGGTCTTCAGTTTGCTGAAAAGTTAGGCCGTATTTATCTTTGTAATCGAGTACGTGCTTTCTAAATCTTGACTGTAAGTCATATTGAAATACTCGGCTGTAAGCTTTTGAATATTATGATAGATTGATCTGATATAGCTATATCACCCGTTTAATGAGATGGTCCGCCTCACTCCTAAGCTAACCTTAGGATAGGCACAATCTAAAGAGGCGAACCATCATGTCTAAAATTAATGTTATTGGGATCGATTTAGGCAAGTCAACGTTTCATCTTGTCGGGCATTGCTCAAAGGGAAGCCAAGTACTAAAGAAAAAATTGACTCGTGATAAATTACTTGTATTTTTATCTAATTGCGCTCGAACCACTATCGCAATGGAATCATGTGGTGGTGCACATTGGCTTGCTCGTCAATGCCAAAATATGGGACATGAGGTCAAACTTATTCCTCCTCAATATGTTAAGGCCTACGTTAAAACCAATAAAAATGATTTCATTGATGCTGATGCCATTGCAGAAGCGTCTACAAGGCCATCAATGCGTTTTGTGGCTATAAAACTCAGGAAGCGCAAGTGATTGCTGTTATGCATAAATTCGTTCAGGATATATTAAAGAAAGAACAGCCTGTATGTGTCGTATAGGGGCGGTATTGCTTGAGTTCGGTATGAGTTTTCCCCGAGGGCACACCAAAATGAAATCATTATTTAAATGGATAGAGATTCAAGGACTCGCCATTCCCGCTTTACTCGAGCAAGAATTAATGGAACATCATAAACATTATCTTTCACTGAATAAAAAAATTGCTGAGTAGGATAAAAAACTCAAGAAAATCAAAAAGCAGAATGAATTAGCTCAATTATTACTGACTATTCCTGGCGTGGGAGAGTTAACCGCTTCTCGATGTTTAGCCGATATTGCTAACCCCCAGCACTTTAAAAATGGCAGAGAGTTGGCTGCATGGGTAGTGTTAGTTCCACGGCAATACTCAACTGGTGGGAAAGATAGACTTTTAGGTATCAGTAAACGGGGTAATAAAGCATTACGAACATTGTTTATTCACGGTGCAAGAGCCATGCTTTCAAAACCTAAGGTAGCAGTTAAAAGTTATGGAGATTGGGTACTATCTTTAATGGCGAGAAAAAAGTTCAATGTTGCTGTTGTCGCATTGACAAATAAGCTGGCTCGTATTGTTTGGTCAGTTCTTATCATTAAAAAACCTTTTACCCGCTCAAGTTTAACCGAGTTTGCAAATGATAAATAAGATGACTAAAACAGTCAGACCACTGGATTAAAAACCTGACACATGAAATAGCAAGATAGATAATGCTTTAAGTTTTTTGAGGATAATCCAGCTCGGAACTCATCGTGGAGCAGGTTGAAAAGAGACCTAATGAAGACTCCGAATACATTAGCGCAAACCAACCTTGTTATCTAAAATATTGTTTGCAATAACGAGGCGGACCATACATTCATGTTGATGGTAAATATGAATTTGCAGAAGATGAGGATACCGATCGTATTTCCTTGGTTAAAGGCTATAGCCGTGATCACCGACCTGATTTAAATCAAGTCGTGCTTGAACTCATTTGTGAAAATCGCGCAGGTATTCCGGTTTATATGCAGGCATTAAGCGGTATTACTAATGACGGTAAAGCCTTTGCTGAAGTAACTAAACATCATATTCGTTGCCTTAACGCAGCTCAACAAAGCCGCTATTTTGTCGGTGATGCAGCACTATAACTACCGAAAAGTGTGCAGGCGCTACATCAACAAAAACAGCTATTTGTTACACGGGTTCCTGCAACACTTAAGGCTGCAAAAGCTTGTGTGAGTCAATTTGCGCAAGAAGAGATAATACAGTTAGAAAATGGCTATTGGATGCTGTAATGAACATGCCGATGTACCTCAAAAATGGCTAGTGCTAGGCAGTGAAAAAGCAAAACAAAAAGAATTGAAAACCCTGGATAAACGCTTACTCAAAAACACACAAAAGGAATATAAGGATTTCAAACACTGTGTCCAGCAAGGATTTGCCTGTAAAGTTGATGCACAAAAGGCACTTGAGCGGTTTAAAACGACAGTAAAGCTGACTGAATTATCGATGACAGGCTATGATTGTCAGGCTGTTTATAAGGAGAAGGCAGACCTAAAAAAGGGGCAGAGCCTGATAGCTATACGTATTATCTTAAAGGGCATATCGCGACATCTCTTGAGCAAGTGAAAAAACTTAAAGATGAGCTGGGCATATTTATTATCATCACTAATAACCTGTCAGATAAGCTGGAGATGACCGAATTATTAAATATTTATAAATCCCAGCAGAGTGTGGAGCGTGGATTTCGATTTCTGAAAAGTCCTGAGTTTTTAACTTCCTCAATATCTTGAAAAACCGGAGAGGATAGCGGCATTATTGATGGTAATGACGTGTTTGTTTGATGATTTATGCTGCGCTGGAATATCAAATTAGGCAACGCTTGAAAGAGAAACAGCAGTATTTCCAAGATACAAAAAAGAAGCCTTACCAACGCCCGACAGCAAGATGGGTTATTTGTTGTTTTGAAGGAATATATGAATTAACAACTGACACTGAAATCGTGATTCAAAATATCGATGAGCGACAGAGAACCATCATTAATATCTTGGGGTTAGAATGCCAATAAATATATTACTAATACATGTATGGATATGAATAGGGGAGCTAAGGTAATGAATGCTGATGCCAGCAATCAACAAGTTGTAGAGCCAATCAATAATTTTACCAATTATATAATATGAAACGTTTTCGTAGCAAAAGTGAAGCTATTCGTCAAAGACAAATATTTGTTTATTGCCCTGACTACGCAGTTAAATCAGTTCAAGACGTGTCAAATAATCACAATTTTGAATTTGTGATTAATGATTATGGAATGATAAATTAGATAAACGTGTTATTTGCCATTTTGAAAGTTTTAATTTAACTGAGCTACAACAGAAGTTTTTAATTAAAGCCATTAAATTAGGTGCATGGGTAGTGCCATTAGTGAGTTATATTGATGCCCGCTGCGGTTATACTGAAATTGATATTCTGCACAATGGTTATTTTCTTCATCAAAAAGCCTTTTCGTTATTGTCTATGCGAAGAACCATATTATCCAAACGCGTTATTGATATTTGTGCCAGTTTAGTTCTATTACCTGTTGCGCTACCTATAGGTCTAATTGCGGCTGCCTGTATAAAGTTAGAAAGCGCGGACCTGTTTTCTTTAAACAAAAAAGAACAGGGCTTATAATGAAGAATTTGACGTTTTTAAATTCCGCTCTATGGGTAAAGACGCTGAAAAATGGGGGTGCTCAGTGGGCGACAGTCAATGATATGCGGGTTACTAAAGTTGGTAAGTTTATTCGTAAAACCCGCATTGATGAGTTACCTCAAATAATTAATGTTTTAAAAGGTGAAATGTCAATTGTAGGCCCTCGGCCAGAGCGGGAAGTTTTATTGATAGTCTGCAAAAAGAAATTCCATTCTATCGTTTTCGTCATACAGTCAAACCCGGTGTTACTGGTCTTGCGCAAGTCTGTTATCCCTACGGCGCATCAGTAGAAGACGCCAAATGGAAACACAAATACGATATTTTTTATATTAAACATCACAGCACCTTTATGGATTTAAAGATTCTTTTGAAAACGTTTAAAACTGTGTTGTTTGGAATGGGAAGATAATTAGGAATATAAAGTGAATATCGGATTAATTACAGCCAGAGGTGGTTCAAAAGGATTACCTAGAAAAAATATCATTGATTTAGCGGGTTTACCATTAATTGCTTGGACAATTAAAGCGGCGCTTAAATCAAAGAGTATTGATAAAATATTTGTTTCTACTGAAGATCCAGAAATCGCTGATATTTCCATTAAATATGGCGCTGAAGTGATCAATCGCCCACTGGATCTTGCTCAAGATAACACTTCCAGTGAACCCGTAATCAAACATGCAGTTGACTACTTAAAAAACAAAAAATAACAATTAATAATATTTGTCTGCTGCAACCCACATCACCATTACGAACAGATACAGATATAGACAATGCGTATCAAGCGTTATTAGACAAGAAAGCTAATTGTGTAATCAGTGTTTTTGAACCAGCCCATAGCGCAGCAAAATCCTATAAGTTATCAGATGACGGTTCTTTGACTGGCTTGTTATTTGACGATGCGCCCTATTGCAGAAGACAAGACTTACCTGTGACTTATCAGCCTAATGGTGCAATTATTGGTTTACTGAGGCGGCGTTTTTTAGAAAACAAGCAAATTCCACGCAGTAATGTATTTCCTTATTTAATGACCGAAAAGCAATCAGCAGACATTGATACGCTGTCTGATTTAGAACGTGTTGAATTAATTTTAAAAAGAGAAAGTAAATGATGAATCCTGTATTTGATATTGCTGGACGTAAAGTTGGACTTGATTATGATCCATTAGTGATCGCAGAGATTGGTATCAATCACGAAGGCTCACTAAAAACTGCATTTGAAATGGGTAGATGCAGCAATTGAGGCTGGCGCTGAAATTATTAAGCATCAGACTCATGTGATTGAAGATGAGATGAGTAGTGATGCAAAAAAGGTTATCCCAGGAAATGCTGACGTATCTATTTACGAGATTATGGATCGCTGCTCCCTTAACGAAGAAGATGAAATTAAATTAAAACAATATGTTGAAGCTAAAGCGCTATCTTTATTAGCACGCCATTTTCGAGGGCTGCGGCACTGAGATTGCAGCGTATGAATGTGCAAACTTATAAAATTGGTTCTGGTGAATGTAATAACTATCCATTGCTAGAGCTTATTGCCAGTTTCGGTAAGCCAATTATTTTAAGTACAGGAATGAATGGTATTCCTGCGATTCAAAAATCTGTGGCAATTTTCAGAAAACATAACACGCCATTTTGCTTGCTTCATACCACCAATTTGTATCCAACACCTGATCACTTAATTCGTATTGGTGCAATGGAGCAATTACAGCGTGAATTTCCTGATGCTGTTGTGGGGCTTTCAGATCACAGTATCGATAATTTAGCTTGTTTGGGCGCTGTTGCTGCTGGCGCATCTGTTTTAGAGCGGCACTTTACCGATGATAAAAGACGTACAGGCCCTGATATTGTTTGTTCAATGGATACCAAAGAATGTGCTGAATTGATAGCTCAGTCTAAGCGTATGAAAGCAATGCGTGGTGGCGAAAAAGGTGCAGTAGCTGAAGAGCAGGTCACTATCGATTTTGCTTATGCCAGTGTGGTACTATTGCTGACATTAAAGAAGGTGACGTATTTAGCGCAGACAATCTATGGGTTAAGCGCCCAGGGACAGGCGATTTTCTTGCGGAAGATTATGAATCACTACTCGGTAAAGTGGCAACACAGGATATTACTGCCGATGTACAGCTTAAAAAAGAATATGTAAGGCTGTAAATCAGAATATGAATAAAAAAATTCTTTTTTTAACAGGTACTCGTGCTGATTTTGGCAAACTAAAAAGCTTAATTCAAAAAGTAGAACAAACTGATGGCTTAAATGCCCACCTGTTTGTAACTGGTATGCATATGATGGCTAAATATGGCATGACAGTAATTGAAGTGAAAAACTCTGGTTTTCAATCAATCTATAAATATATTAATCAAAATTCAAATGACAGTATGGATATGGTTTTAGCCAAAACCATTGCAGGACTTTCGGATTATGTTAAAGAACTTCAGCCTGACTTAATAGTGGTACATGGAGATCGTGTAGAAGCCATGGCTGGGGCAATTGTTGGTGCATTAAATAATATATTGGTAGCTCACATTGAAGGTGGAGAAGTCTCAGGCACTATTGATGAAACTAATTCGTCACTCAGTGTCTAAGATGTCTCATATCCATTTTGTCTGTAATGACAGAGCAAAAGAGCGTCTAGTTCAGTTAGGTGAAAATGAGTCCAATATTTTTGTCATTGGTTCACCTGATTTGGATATTATGACCTCTGAAATCTGCCTACAATTAAGGAAGTAAAGCAGAGATACGATATTGATTTCGATAATTATGCGCTATTTATGTTTCATCCAGTAACAACGGATGTGGATAATTTACCGAAAAAAATTAAGGCGAATGTTGATGCGATGCTTGCCAATGATGATAATTGTGTAGTGATTTTTCCTAATAATGATCATGGTTCAAATATTATTATTAATGAATTCGTTCGTCTTGAGAATAATCCTCGTTTTAAAGTATTTCCCAGCATTCGTTTTGAATATTTTTTAACAATGTTAAAGAATGCGCAATATATGATGGGTAATTCCAGTGCAGGTGTTCGTGAAGCACCGTTTTACGGTTTACCATCAGTTAATTTAGGTTTCAGACAACATAATCGTTCTAATGCAAAATCTATTATTAATTGCCAAGAAAATTTCGACGATATTTTGTCTGCTATACAAATAGCTAAATCCAGTAAATTTGCAGCAGAAAAAGAATTTGGTGATGGAAATAGCGATAAACTTTTGTTAATGAATTACTCAAACAAGATTTTTGGAATACAGCAAAGCAAAAAGTATTTGTAGATAAAAATTAGATAGAGGCAATATGAGTTTTGTTTAAAGGTGCTTCTGTTTATTTAGTTTCAAATATTCTCAATGCTATTATTCCCTTTTTATTACTTCCTGTATTAACCCGTATCTAACGCCTAGCGAATATGGTCAAATTGCCATGTTTCAAACCTTATTAGCAGGGATAGGTACTTTATTGGTCTTAATTCTGCGGGGGCTGCTCAGAGAAAGTTCTATGACGGTGAGATTAACGAGACCGTTTTAAAAGAGTTTAATGGCAGTTGTTTTCAAATTTTAGGTTTTAGTAGTGTTATCGCTTTTGTATTTATCGCTATTTTTGAAAGGCAGTTAAGTGAATTTCTTGCTATTCCCCTTCGTGGATATTAGCTTCAGTTGGCATAAAGTGCATTAGGCTTTACTACTTCCATGAGATTAAACCAATGGCAAGTACGCAGTCAGGCGAAATTATTTGGTTTATTACAGGTGAGTAGTAGCTTAGTCAATATGTTGCTGTCTCTACTATTTGTTATTGTATTGGCTAAAGGCGCACAAGGCCGTATCGATGCTCAAGTTATTACAGCACTCATTACAGCATCGGTTGCTTTAATGTGGCTTTATAAAGATAAGTTGCTGCGAGTATTTTCTTGGCGACCTAAATATATTAAAGAAGCGCTCGTTTTTGGAGTACCATTAATTCCTCATCATATGGGGTTTTTTCCTCATTAGTGTTGTGATCGTTTTGTCATAAACGACAAGTTAGGTCTTACTCAGGCTGGTATTTATATGGTGGCAGTGCAATTAAGTTCTGCGATGAATATGATGTTTGATGCCATTAATAAAGCTTATGTATCTTGGTTATTTGAACGCTTAAAGCGGGATAATTTTCAAGAAAAAAAACAGATAGTCAAATTTACCTATTTATATTTTATTGTTGTACTTATGCTTGCGGGGCTCGCTTTCATTATTGGCCCTTTCTTCATTACGCTAATTGCAGGTGAAAAATATAAAGCCGCGGGTGAAATATTGGTTGGCTTTGTCTAGGTCAGGCATTCGGCGGCATGTACTTAATGGTCACTAATTATATTTTCTATGCTAAAAAAACAGGTCGATTAGCATTCGTGACCATTAGTACTGGTCTAATAAATTTGGGGTTATTGTTTATAATGGTTAGTCAATTTGGTTTAGTGGGTGCAGCAATGTCGTTTGCTTGTGCGAAGCTTATCCAGTTTTTGATGACTTGGTTTTTGGCAAATAAAAGTGTGGTGATGCCGTGGGTGGAAATGTAGAAAACTTATTTGTTTGCACTACAACCTTTCAGCTTTTTATCTCAAAAAAGATAATTCAAACAAAAAACATTAAAAATTATGAGGTTGTATATTTAAAAAAAAATATAAACTCGAAAGATTTAAGTGTATTAAGTAGTATAAAAAAAAAGAAAATAATTAGTTCAAATTTAATGTTTTTACTTATATTTTTTATGTAATTTTAATACCGTAAAAAATATATATATCGCTAGCATAAATGAATTTAAAAGTATGGTTTTTATGTTCCTCAATACATTTTAATAAAATTTTTTTCATTTGATGATGGGACTGCCAATTATGTTTCTTCAGGATATTTTTTTGAAGAAAGAAATCTAACAAGTAAAGAGATATATATTTTAAAATTATTCCGAGTAAAAATAAGATCTCTTGATAGTATGAAATCAAAAATAGATAAACACTACGGGCTTATAAACTCAAAAAATATTATAGATAATGTTGAGTTGATTAATTTCGTGGTGCGATGTAGAAATCAAACAAATAAAGGTAATAAAGTAAGAAAAATATTTGTAGGTCCATATTTTAGTGAGTTTTTTATTGACGATGAAGACATAAAAAAATTATTTTTCAGCTTGTTAACTTGTAATGATTCATATTTTCCTCATCCGAGGGAAAGTCAATATTCAAATGTCATGATTCAAGATAAGTTAAATAAATTTGAAAGTATTGATGAATACATCGATACTTTGCTAAATGAAGGATACTCTCGAATTGAATTATATGGTTTGCTAATACTACTCAGTTGCTGTATAGCTCACATAAAGAAATATATATTTATGTGTTAAAAGCTAATAGTATAAAACGTAGATTCTCCGATGGATATATTGAAAGTATTACTTTGTTAGAAAAGGTTGCATTTAATAAAGTAAATTATATCTTTTTTTCAGAATGAAATTACTTCGGTGATTAAATGACAAGAGTTATATTTTATCAATTAAAGATTCAATGCGCAGAAAAATTATATCTGAACGTCTAATAAGTATGGGGTGTTAACGATATATATTTTATGATGCTTTTGATGCTAGAGATATAAACCACAACGTATTATCTAAATATTTTAATATTGATGGGTTTTATTAAAAGATATGGCCGTTTACCAGCAAGTGGGGAAATAGGTTGCACCCTTAGTCATTTAGGTATGTGGGGAAAAATTTCTCAAAGCAGCTATGATAATTGGATAGTACTTGAAGACGATGCTATCTTAAAACCTAAGTTTAAATCTTTATTTTATCCAAATAATACTCCTAATAGTTTAACCATATTAGGAAGATCAAAGTATAGTAATTTTCTGCATATTTTAATTATATAAAACATCCTTTAAGAGATAAGATTAAATTGGAATCTTACAGTTATGGTAAGATACCTAATTTATCATTAGGGGCACAGTGGGATATTTTATAAAAAATAATAATGCACTTGAACTTTATAATGGTCTAAATTTAAACCGGATTTTCTAGCTGATGATTTCAATGTCTGGCAACAGTTCTGTGATGTTAAAACTATAAGACCGTTTTTAGTATTGAAGATTATAAGAATTATATAGTACAATTGAGAAGGAAAGAAGTTTGAAAATTCGTAGGTCTGTAAATGAAAAAAATATTAATATATCGATAATCATACCAGTTTATAATTCAGAAAAATATATTGTTGATTGTATTAATTCAGTATTAACTCAAAGTTATAAAAATTTGAATTGGTGATTATCAATGATGGCAGTACTGATAGAAGTGAGCAATTAATTAAAGAACAATCTTAAAGGATGAAAGAATAAATCACATATCAATCGAAAACTCAGGAGTTACCTATGCCAGAAAATTAGGATTAGACTTAGCTCGAGCATCATTAATTCTATTCTTGATAGTGATGATATACTCCCTATTGATTCTTTAGCCGTAATGACAAAGTTAATCACGAAAGGGAGTGATATAGTTATTGGGAATTTGGAATATTTTCAAAACGAAAAATATATCCTTATGAACTTAATGATTAACTTTAGAACCTTACTCAGTAGCAAAAAAGATGCTTCTTAATGAAATTAATTGTGGGGTAGGGGGTAAGTTATATAAAAAAGAACTTTTTAGTAATGGTACTTTTCAAATGCCTGATGAATTTAAAGTAGGTGAAGATTTACTTATGAACTTATCCTTGCTTTCAAATGCCAAAAATGTTTCCGTTACGAATAAGACTGTATATTGTTATAGAATACATGATTTTTCTACATTAAGAACATATAAAGAACTTTTGATATTTTGAAAATTTTACATTTTTCAAAAATTCCATATTTGAAAAAATAGAAAATGAATCTTCACAAGGTGACAAGATTAAACTCTTGAAGCTTTCAGAGCTTCAGAACTATGGATTTAATTGTACTTTGCTCATTTAATAAAATAGATATTAAGAGCTGTGAATAAAATAAATCAAATATTTTGATTGTATTAAGAAAGAAGTTACTATAAAAGAAAAATGGTTTATTTTTGACTTTAATTAATTTTAACTTCATATTTATTAGGCCAATAATAAATAAAATAAAAATTTTATCAAGAAGTTGATTAGTATGCATCTATTTTTAGGTATCGTTCAATCTTTTTTACAAAAGAGTTCTTTTAATTCTATTTTCTTTTTATAAGTAATAACAGCTTTTTTCTATTCTAACAGTATAGAGGTTGAATCTGATACTTATGAATATTATTTAAATTACATAAATATTGATTTTATACCCAACCATATGGTTTGAATATATCTTAACATTATTATGAGGATTTTTAAAAGTTTAGATTTTGATTTTAGAAGTTTCATGTTTTTTTACTATTGATCTGGCTGCCAGTTATATATTTTTAGCTAAGAAAATATTCGGAAAACCATTTTCAATATAATTATTTTATCATTTTTTTTACTCCTATATTTCAATGGAATGTCTTATTCTTAATGCGAAGCTTCTTGTCTTTATATTTTATATTTTATAATTTTTTTCAATAAAGTATAAGTATTTATTCGCATATCTAGCTATTTCATCTCATTTGTATGCTTGTTTTTTTATCTTAATTTTTAGCAGGAAAATTTATAATGTTTTTTAAAAAACTAGTTGCGATATTAGTGTTGTTAATATCTTTTTCCCTTGAAGATTATATATTTATATTCTATTCTTGATAATTTTTAACAATTTCTTCTGGGCAAACTGAAATTATAAGGAAATTAATTTTTTATGAAAAAAGTAATGGAACTATTCGTGGTGTACCATATTATTTTGTATTAACATTTATTGTTATTTCGTTAATGACCATCTTTATAAAACTGACAATTTAATTTCAAAAAGATCTTAGGGTTAATTTATATTCAATCTATTTGTGCTATTTTACTTGGTGAGCAATATGGTGGCTGCTAGTAGATTTTGGATCATAATATGTTATTTTTACATCCCTATTTTTGCGTATCTATTTAATTATTATATCATAATTAATAACACACTGAGAATTCGTATATGAGTATTTGTTTTATTGTTACTGGTTTAGGTATGGGTGGTGCTGAACGTCAGGTTTGTGATTTAGCTGATCAATTTATTTTATTAAATCAAAAAGTTTTGATTATTTCGCTCACTGGGTGAAACAGTTGTCAAACCTAAATCAAAAATATTCAGCTTATTGAATTAAAATGAATAAAAACTTTTTTGGCTTAATTAAGGCACTTAAAAAATCGGCTTAATTCTTAATCAATTTGACCCTGATGTTATTCATAGTCATATGGTTCATGCTAACCTGTTTGCTCGTTTGCTCAGAGTTTCGATGAAAGTTCCTTGCTTAATTTGTACCGCTCACAATACTAATGAAGGCGGTAAAGCAACGAATTTTAGCATACCGCTTAACAAATAATTTAGCTAATTTGAATACTAATGTTAGTAATGAGGCAGTTGAGGCATTTATTAAAAGTGGTGCTGTATCAAAAATAAAATGATTGCAGTCCAAAATGGAATCGATGTCAAACGATTCATTATTCACATCAGAATAGATTGAAAAAAAGAAAAGAAATTAACATTGCTGATGATATTATTTTATTGTTAGCCGTTGGTCGTATGCAATCTCAAAAGGACTATCCGAATATGCTGCAGGCTTTTTCCTCTGTAGTAAAAGAATCTTCAGCAGTTGGTAAATCAGTGTTCACTCGGAATTATTGGTCAAGGGGGAACTCGAAGCTGAATTAAAAGCATTAGCCAATGAACTAGAATTGATAATCAAGTTCGATTCCTAGGTTTACAGTGTGATGTGGAAAAATGGCTATCTGCTGCCGATTTTTATCTTATGTCATCAGCTTGGGAAGGTTTACCACTTGTTATTGCTGAAGAGCGATTTATTATTGCAACGGATTGTGGTGGTGTTAGTGAACTAGTTGGTGATACTGGAATTTTAGTGCCGCCAAAAAATTCGCAAGCTCTGGCTAGTGCAATGTTGGAAGCCATAAATATTCCAGCTGATATTAAGCAAAAAATGGTAACTCAAGCTCGACAACGTATTATTGATAACTATTCTCTTGACGCGGTAGCAAAAAAATGGCTAACAATTTATAACGATACAGCGGCTTAATTTATTTTTTGTATTTATATTTATATTTATATTTATTTTTTTATTAAATAAATATCAGTTCAACTTTCCTTTTGGTTAATTCATTTTATTAAAAACTCATCACAGAAGTGGTGCGGTATCTTTGGTTAAATGAAAAAAATTGCTTTTATATCACCAAGTCAGAAGTGGGTGGTGCTCAAACTTGGGTAAAAGATCAAATTGAATTACTTCAACATGACTTTACTCCTATTATCATCACTAATAAATCTGGTTGTCTTTCTGAAAACGTATCAGATAAAAAATGTTTTTTTGTCTCTGAAATCGAATCTAAATGTTCAATTAAAGCATTATATAAATTAAAAAAATCCTAAAGAAAATAAGGTTGACGTAGTTGTTGCTAGTTCAGCCAATGCAGGATTATATTCAAGGTTATCTAAGATTTTTTATCAATCAAGAGTGATTTATGTCTCTCACGGTTGGTCCTGTATTTATAATGGCGGTAGATTAAAGCCTTTATTTATTAAGGTAGAAAAGATGTTATCTTATTTAACTGATGCAGTTCTTTGCGTTTCAAATAAAGATGCAGATAATGCAAAAAACATCATTGGTATATCTAATAACAAAATTACCACTATTAGAAATGCAGTGTTTCCTAAAACAATCAAAAAAATCCTAAAAAAGATATTTTAAAAATTCTTTTTGTGGGGCGTTTAGCTCATCCTAAAAGGTTGGATTTGTTGATTGAAGTGGTTGTTCAATGTCCACATGTACATTTAACTGTTGTGGGTGATGGCGCATATCGGCATTTATATGATCGAGCGATAAAGTTCTATTTTTAGGCGAAATAAAAAACTTTCATAATTTTCATCAGTATGATCTTTTCGCCTTAATATCTGACAGTGAAGGTTTACCTATATCTGCGTTAGAAGCCGCTTCAGCAGGTTTACCTTTGTTATTAAGTAATGTTGGGGGGGTGTTCAGAGCTTATCAGTAATAATGGGATTATTGTCAATAATAATATTGATGACTTAAAGAATGCTATTACTGCTATAAATTTGAATTATTCTGATTATTTTAATAATGCGAAGTTAAAATCTTCAGAATTTAATCTTATGAATAGTAAATCTCAATACGAAAAACTGTACCTTCCTGTTTAAAATATATGGTCATTACTTGAAAAAACACCTGTGGGCGCAGGAGATGAAATCAATTGACTGATGCCATGATATGCTTAAGCAAGAAACCGTAGAAGCATTTCATGTGGTGGGGAAATCCCATGATTGCGGCAGTAAATTAGGCTATATGAAGGCCTTTGTTGAATATGGTTTGCGTAATACCAATCTGATTAATTTTATGATCTAATAGACTCAACATTCGACAAATTCATTTTTGTTATGCCAGTTCCTAATTTTAAAAAAGCTAGCTCAGCATGAGAAAGTCCCCATAAAACTCTACGATATCTCGCTTTAGCCAATTTTACACAAGGTAAATCACGCAGTGAAATAGCCGATATTTTCAGTGCAGTGCAGTCAGCAGGAGCGTTAACCTATGGGTAAAAAATTATTTAACTTGCGGATTGAAAGGATTAGAGAGAAAAACCATCCAGGCAGGCATCGTCATTAACCACTGAACAAAAAGAACAATTAACCGTTTATGTTAAGAAGCCAGCCTTTCTCCATCTGGCGGACGCTTAACTGGATATGATATTCGTGATTTTATTAAAGACAAATTTGATGTGTCATTTTCTGTCGATAATGTTTATAAGATACTGCATAACCTTAACTTTTCATGGATTACTTCCCGCTCAAAACATCCTAAGCAATCCCAAGAGGTTCAAGATAATGTTAAAAAAACTTTGTAGAACATGTTACCAATGTCATACCTGAAGGCGTTGATTTAAAAGACGTTGATATTTGGTTTCAGGATGAAGCGCGATTTGGACAGCAAAATACAACAACGCGTCTTTGGGCTGAAACAGGTACTCGCCCACGTGCTATTCAGCAAAACAGTTTAAAAATGCTTATCTTTTTGGTGCTACTTGCATCTCGACGGGTCAAACAGAAGCACTTATAGCCCCATGTGCGAATAAAGAGATGATGGAAAAACATTTATCTCAAATATCAATGGCTACGACTAACGGTAGATATAGTGTCGTGGTAACGGATGGTGCCGGTTACCATCAAGGTACATAACAGAAAAATTTGCTAATTTATCAGCATTACAGCTCCCAGCATATTCACCTGAATTAAATCCAATAGAACAAGTCTGGTCTTGGTTAAGACAACGTGATTTAGCTAACCAATGCTTTGAAAATTATCAAGATATTGTTAATAAAGTATCAAGTTCATGGAATCATTTTATTGAATCACCAAAAAGAGTAATTAAGCTTTGCCGAAGAAAATGGGCTGTATTGATCACTTAATTTTTTAGATTGGTATAATCCATCATTAGGTGAAGAATTTAAGGTTTTTATTAAACAGCTTGTTGCTCAATAAAAATAGTATTTATTGTTGTGAGTTATAGCTATATCAGATCAATCTGTCATAATACTCAAAAGCTTACAGCCGAGTATTTCAATATGACTTACAGTCAGATTTTAGAAAACACGTACTCGATTACAAAGATAAATACGGCCTAACTTTTCAGCAAACTGGAGACCACTTGAAATAGTAATGGCCCCAATATTTAAGACAGTTCTTAAGAGAGAATAATCTGCTTTAATGTTAATTAACAAAGGAGCAGAACATGAGTAAGAAAAGAAAAAACCATTCCCCTGCATTTAAAGCTAAAGTTGCCCTTGCAGCAGCTAAGGGCGATAAAACACTAGCGCAATTATCATCTGAATTTAGCGTACATCAATCTCAAATTGGCAAATGGAAGCAAGCGCTATTAGATAATGCTGCCAGCCTATTTCAAAGCAAAACCGATAAGGCCAAATCTACTGAGGTAGATAGCGATAAGCTGCACGCCAAAATTGGTCAGTTGACGATGGAAAATGATTTTTTAGCCAAAGTGCTCGGTCGTTAACAAGAGCACAACGAAAAAATAAAATCGACCATCAGGACAAATTGCCCGTTGTTCATCAGTGTAAAGTGCTGAGTATTAGTCGCTCTAGTGCCTATTATAAAGCTGTTCCCCCTTCTGAAGAGGAACTTAAAATCATGCACCTTATTGATAAAATTCATATGAAAAAGCCGTTTATGGGTAGCAGAAAAATCAAGCTTGTCCTCAGGGATGAGGGATTTCTTATTGGCAGAAAAAAGTACAACGATTGATGCGATAAATGGGAGTTGTGTTCATTTATCCGAGGAAAAAGACAACAACATCGAATAAAAATCATAAGGTATATCCTTACCTGCTCAGACATTTGCCAGTTAACTATGCCAATCAAGTATGGGCAACAGATATCACGTATATTCCGATGGCTAAGGGGTTTGCTTACCTTGTCGCAATTATTGACTGGCACAGCCGAAAGTATTGTCATGGAGACTATCAAATACGATGGATACCCAATTTTGTTTGGATGCACTCGACGAAGCGCTTGAATGCTATGGTAAGCCGGATATTTTTAACTCAGATCAAGGCAGTCAATTTACCAGTGAATTATTTACAAGCAAACTGAAAGAGGCGGGAATAAAAATCAGCATGGATGGTAAAGGTCGCTGGATTGATAATGTGTTTGTTGAAAGGCTCTGGCGAAGTGTCAAATATGAAGAGGTTTATCTCAAAGCTTATGAATCCATAAGTGAGGCTGAACTTGCAATTAGTGATTATTTTGTGTTTTATAATGAGAAGCGACATCATCAGGGATTAGATTACGACACACCTGATAAGGTTTATTTTTCGAAAGAAAAAAGTGTAGCTTAAACGGATTATTTCTCTTAAAAAGAGAATTTATTGTCCAAATAATGGGGTCCACCTCTTTCGTCTACATGCTTTGAATCGTGCTGTTTGGCCGTTGAACAGTGATATTTACGAATAAATTTATACTTGGCATCAATACTGACGGTTTGCTTATAACCAAAATGGGTTTCGTTATTTTTCTTAGTCCATGAGGCATCGATATCCTTTTGCTGGCGTTTGCGAGGTGACCAGTCAATAGTGATGGTGTTCTCTTCATGAATAAATTTGTTTTCTTTGCGGCTATTACGCTGTTTAGGGACAGGGATAAATGTTGCATCAATGATTTGTCCCCCTCTGGCAATGAGGCCTGCCTGCTGAATTTGCAAATTAATCGCTGCAAAAAGCTTATCCAGCACGTTATTCTTAATTAGCTTCTCTCTGAAATTACGGCAGGTATTACTGTCAGGCACATCATCAAAGAAAGCGAATTTCACAAAGCGATGAAAGCTCAACCTGTCAAGAACCTGAATTTCCAACTGCTCATCGGATAAATTGAAAAATTGCTGGATAATAAGCATCCTGAGCATAATTTCAGTCGGGTAATGCGGGTCGACCACCATGCTTGTTTTTAGGTGCAGGACATTGAGAGTCAATACAATCAACGAGGGGTTGTAAGTCAATAAATTTATCTAGCCTTGCAAGCGTTGAAGGTTTTTTATCAATTCTACGAAGCCTTGAAGAAATGGAATGTGGATTTGTATTCATTTTAAAATCTGATTCGAAATTAGCTCAGCAAGTAATTCATTCAATAATACCTTAATTGGCTTAATTGGCTTAATTGGCTTAATTGGCTTAAGTGATTAAAGTATATGCAGTAATTTGAGGTTCCCATAATAAGAATACCAATACAAATTGGCATAGGGATAATCTCGCCTTTATAAGGCTTGCGATAAAAAACTTATGTCACGTTAAACTGATTTAGCTATAGCATCGTTCTTACTTTGGTTTATTAGCACCAATGTTAAGTGCAATTCGCATTTCTTCTCGGTTATCTCTGACTTCTTTGAATAGCGCTTTCCATCTATCGTCAGATTGCGAATTTCCTCTCGCTGAATATCAATTTGTTGTAACTTCTCAATAACCTGTGGCAGAGGCATGATTTATTGAGAGGTAAATCAAAAGTGCAAAAAAATCTGATCGAACCTGTTGATTTGTCAGGTTCATTAATACAAAAATCAACTAACCTCTTATTCCCTATTTGGTAGGCTGATGAAAATATCTCTTCCCGACATTCCTGAGTCAGAAAAAACGCCTCTCGGTGTTTTTCAAGGTAGTTGTCACTGTTTATTTAAAAATCTCTAAAGGAGTGGCCAGTTTTTTTTGACCACTATAGAGTGCTTTATCGGACTGATATATATTAACTTTGCCAATGGCCTATAGCCATTTCTGCAGTAAAACCTGGTCCAAATCCAGCTATAACACCCTTAGAAAAACAAGTAAGCCTTTCTTTTTTAAACCATCGATTGAGAACGTCAATAACAGCAACGCTCGATGTATTACCTGTCTCGTGTAAACATTCTCTAGAAGGCGCCACTTTATCTTCGGTTAAATTAAGCCAATAAACTAATTCATCAAGGATTTTCTTACCACCGGTGTGAAATACACAAAAATCGAAGTCGGAAATATCAGTTTGATACATTTCCATTGCAATATTTTTTATTATTGGAGCAACATGCTCAATTGAATACATAACATTTTTGTTTAATTTAAAATGAAATCCAGTATTTTTGACCTCGTAACAAATGTAATCTTCGGTATCTTTTAAGAATAAACTTCTGGTTTTTTCAATATTAAAACCAATAGTCTGATTGTCCCCTCTCATCACCACTGCCCCAGCAGCATCACCAAAAAGAGCATTTGAAACAAAGCTGCTCAATTTATCGTCAGATGGCTGAAAGCATAAAGATGATAATTCAACTGTAACAATCAACACATTGGCATCTTTCTTTGCACAACAATAATCATATGCTCTATTTATTGCTGTGGCTCCGCCAACGCATCCCATTTGAGCAATGGGTAATTGCACTACATTATTTCTTAAATTTAATGCGTTAATTAGGTGTGCAGTTAAAGATGGCATCATAAATCCAGTGCATGATGTCACTATTACCATGTCTATATCAGTGACTGATAAATTAGCTGTTTTAATTGCTTCGCAAGCAACTAATGTTGATATTCTTTTCGTCTCCGCTTCATAAACAATCGAACGATGAGAAAAACCACTGTGCTCAACAATTTCTTTTAATGGCTTAATGAGGTGCCTTTTTTTTACTTGAGTATTTTTTATCATTTTAAATGCTAATTCTTTTTTAGGATGATATGGATACAAATCTTCAATAACATCAATAATATCTTGTTGGTAAATAATATTCTCAGGGAAATAGATTGACGGCTTTGACAGTGTAGGCACTTGATTTTATCCTCATGTTAATCAACAACCCCGTAGCAAGCTTTCTCGCGTAAGCTCGAACTCGCGTTGCGAGGCGGGGGTATATTTAGTTCCTCTCAAGAAGTTTGTTTGACGCTGCAAGCAGCGGGGAATTAAACCCTGAGAGATTAAAAATAGTCATTAACTCAGTAAAAATTTATTATTCAATCGATACACAAAATTCAATTAATCAGTTTAAACGTAGTAAGCCTTGATAAGGACTTTTAGAATCCCATCATCAATATCATTGACCGTTTTTTTTATCGATTATTTCAATAAATTTGAAAATAAACGCATTAATAGCAGGGATAGCGCATCAAAACTAAAAAAATTGATTAATCATAATGTTAAAAGTGACACTGAATTTTAATTTTTAGTAACTTCTCAATAACCTGTGGCAGGCTGACTTTTTTGCAACACCAGATCGCCCAATGATGGGATATTGTTTACCCGCATTAACCGATCTTTTAGGTATTCCCAAAATGAGATCTTCAATTTACGGCAAGTTTTCTTTAGACTCGCGAAAGTATCTCGGCATTGTCTACCAAGATCATTGCGGGTTCCTCCACTCACCTTGCGTCTTTTGACCTGTTCTCTGAGGTCATTTTCACTGCCGTTGGAGTCGGTGTTTTTCAAGGTATTTGTCACTGTTTACTTATGTTTTAACTCACTTTCTTTTCAATATTTACCGGTTCTCTATCGGGATTTAAATATACTGCACCGATAGGTTCAAAATTCCGTAGTTCACCAGAAAAGCGATAAGGGTGTACACCCCTAAAATCCGTCATTACTTGCTTTCTACGAGATAAAATTTCACTATCTTTTCCCTGATGACGTTCATTCGGCGTGATATATCGTAATTAATATCGGGTAAACCCCCGGCTATGCCGGGGTGACTCGCATAGGTTTGACCGTGTGTTCATTACACGTAACTTCTTTGCTTGACCAAAAGTAAAGAGGAAACACAAATGCGAGACTACAAGAGTTTGTCCCATACTCGTTGGGATTGTAAATACCACATTGTTTTTGTTCCGAAGAAAAGGAAAAAAATTATCTATGGCAGCTTAAGAAAGTATCTCGGCGAAATATGGCATGAATTAGCAAAAAGGAAAGGAATACAAATAGAAGAAGGCCACCTAATGAAAGATCATATTCACATGTGCATAAGTATTCCGCCTAAATATGCAGTATCAAAAGTTGTCGGTTATCTCAAAGGAAAAAGTGCAATATCAATCGCACGTAAGTTTAAAGGTCGGCAGAAAAATTTCGATGGAGAACACTTCTGGGCAAGAGGCTATTTTGTGTCAACAGTAGGGCTTGATGAAGAAATAGTTAGAAAATACATCCGAGAACAAGAAAAAATGATGAATTATCGGAACAGCAGAAGTTTGATTGGTAACAGCGCCTTGGGCGCAAATTTGAGCCCTTAGAGGGCGTCACCTAATAAGCCTCCGGCTTTGCCGAAGGTACTTTAACTGTCCTCGTTTTCGTTCTCCCAAAACGCATTGAACTTTTTTCTCAGAACCAGCATGCGGCAGTTTCTGCTAACGCTTTGTCCTTGAAACGTAATTTCTTTTTTCCAGTTTTTTAATCTTGAGTTTGTCTTCTCGCACTTGTTTATGGTGTTCTTTTTCAATCACAGCTTGAGAGCTGAATCCGCTTAAGCAATCACGCTTCCAGCGTTGTATTTGCTCTGGGAAAAGTGGTTCATCCGGTAAATCGATACCTGCCTTGATAGTAATATGCTAAATTCCTCAAAAAATCTAAACTATGTCAACATCATTACTTTATCATCGCTTTGGGCTTCGAGGGCCTTTCCATTACCGCTCAACGAGTTATGTTAAGAACGTCACTATTTTCAATATTGCGCATAATGCGCATTTCAAATGCCCTGAATGTCGTAGCCATAAGGTCATTAAAAAAGGCACTAAAACACGATCATTCCTTGCAACACCGATAGGCCTAAATCCTTTAGTTTTACGCATTAATCATCAACGTATTATTGCCATAAGTGTTCTTTTATTGGTTATTTACCATTGAATTTTGTACCCAAGCAAAAAGTCAGATACACCAAAAACTTTGAGCAATACGTGCTCGGTTTATTGAAGCAAAATATCACTATCCTCTCCGTTGCAAAGCTTGTGGCTACCTTAAAAAACGCTATACATCACCGTCCTTCACTTAAGGATGTTACTCATATCGGTATCGATGAAATTTATTGTGGTGCTAAAACCGGTTACATGACCGTCGTTATAGACATGAAAACCAGTGCCGTTATTTATACTGAAAAAGGGAAGAAAGCGGCGTCATTAGACGCGTTTTGGCGGTATAAAAACAAATGTAAGAAGCCTATTGAGGCGGTTGCCACTGATATGGGCAACGCTTACATCTCCTCGGTAAAAAACATGCGCCAGATGCAAGGCTTGTCATTGACCGCTTTCATGTAGTTAAGTTGTTTAATGACAAACTGGCGGCCTTTAGGCGGCAACGTCAAAATGAGTTAACAGAAAAAACAGAGCGGACATTTTTAAAAAATACTCGTTGGCTGTTGGTGAGTAACCCAGAAAATTTGAATGACAGTGGACGAGTCAAACTCAATAATGCGTGTCACTGAATAAGTCATTAGCGACAATGTACTATTTGAAAGAGAAATTGCGTATGTTGTGGACATTGCCATCGAAAGAAGCCGCTGAAAAATGGTTAATCAACTGGTTTAGTGAAGCCGAGAGTGCGGACATAGCAACCTTAAAAACGATGATGAAAACGCGACGAAAACATAGGGTAGGGATTTTAGCTTATTACGATGAAAAAATGAGTAGCGGGAAAGTAGAAGGGATAAACAACCGGATAAAAACCATCAATAAAATGGCTTATGGTTATCGAGATTTGGCATTTTTCGAGTTAAAAATTAAAGCGAGTCATGAGGCTAGTACACCATTTCGCTAATCATGTCCCTTACATTGTAGGCAGATTATTGGCATATTAACGTAAAAGAACATGCCGATTTTATGCTTATACCAGTAAAATATCGTGTCACCTTATCTAAGAAGAAGTGTCTCAGTTAAATCAATTGAAAAAGCAAAAAAAAACTGCCCAAATATAAGTTTATTCACATACAAGTTTTGCTTGCCTTAGATGAAAATCATACCCATCAATCCCCATTAGACGTTGCCAAAAGTTTAGGGATTAACATTAAAACTATTGAAAGATTAAAAAAGCGGTTTGTATTGGAAGGGATAGATGTTGCTGTTCATGGGAAATTAAGCGGCAATGGTAATAAACCAAAATTAGATGGTAAACAACAGGCTCATTTAATCGCTTTAGCCTGTTCAGAGCCGCCAGAAGGAAGGGTTGCTTGAACAATGGAATTGTTAGCAGAGAAAATGGTTGAACTCTCTTTTGTTGATAGTATTTCAGATACAACCGTTTGGCGTGAATTAAAAAAAACGCCATAAAACCGTGGCAGAAAAAAGAATGGTGTATTCCAGCAACGCAAAATGCGGCATTTGTTTGCGCGATGGAAAATGTCCTTGATATCTATACACTTCCATATGATGCAAAAAAACCGCTGATATGCATGGATGAAACCAGTAAACAACAGGTCAAAGAGGTGAGAAGCCCTATTCCTATGAGGGCAGGCAAACCAGCGTGCTTTGATACCGAATATGAACGCAATGGTGTCAGCTCACTTTTTATGTTTTTTGCGCCACTGGATGGATGGCGACATGTTGAGGTAACAGATAGGCGAACGGCGAAAGACTGGGCTTTACAAATTAAGAAACTCGTCGATGAATATTATCCTGAAGCAGAGATGATTCGTTTGGTTATGGATAATCTTAATACTCATACAAAAGCCTCATGGTATAAAGTATTTGAACCTGAAGAAGCAAATCGTATCGCCAATAAAATAGAAATTCACTATACGCCAAAACACGGAAGCTGGCTCAACATGGCTGAAATTGAACTGAGTATTTTGAGCCGCCAATGCTTAAACAGAAGGATTTCGGAGCAAGCAATATTAAAAGCTGAAGTCAAATCGTGGGAAAAAGCACGTAATCAGATAGAAGCTAAATGGATTGGCAATTTACTACCGCTGATGCTCGGATAAAACTAAAAAAACTTTACCTGACAATTTCAGTGAATTGATGTACTAGGTATTGATTTACCGGATGAACCATCTGAAATAGCAACTAAGCGGGAATTGCGGACAAAAAAGTAATAAAATGAGGTGTGATTAATCGGTAGAACAAAAAATATTGATAAAATATCAGTTAAGAATACCACACTTGTGAGAGTGTGGTAGAAAGGGAGATTACGTAGTTCAAATAAGCTGACTTAGCTGAGTAAAGCAACCTAATTTAATAAAATGCTAAGAAAATTAAAACATTAAATATCTTGCTGAGGAATTGGTTTTAATGGGTTTTTACTTGTTTCAGAGATATGCTCATGTTTTTCTGTTTTTATAGTAAAAGATAAAACTAAAGCAATAATCATCACAGAGATTGAAAATGAATAAGCTAAATTAAATTTACCCGTAGAGTCAACAATATAACCAGCGATAATAGGCCCCATAAAGCCACTGATCCCCCATGATGTATAAACAACGCCATAGTTCGTACCATAGTTTTTTAATCCGTAAAATCCCGCAGTGATTAATGGAAAAACTGCAGGCAATGCGCCATAACTTAATCCCGTTAATGCTGCGCCTAAAATCATTCCAGGGTGATCAGAGTAATATTTAAATAAGCTCAGGTTTATAATCTGCAATATAAATGAAATTGTTAAGGTTCTTATTCCGCCGATTTTATCTGCTAACATGCCAGCAATCACACGACCTAAAGTATTAAAAACCGCTAAAACAACAACTAAATACGCCGCTGATTTCATGTCTGTTTGAATAGCAGCAATAGAGGTAATATTTCCAATTATCATCAAACCTGTTGAGGATGCGCAAAAATACATAAACCAAATTGGCAGAAATGTTTTTGTCTTTATCATTTCTCTCCAAGTGTAATCTTTTTCAGATACCAATCGTACATTACTGACTTTGGTTTTTCCTTCTGACGTAAAATGAGAAGGTGGATTATTAACTGTAAAAGCTAAAGGAAAAACAAATAATAACGTCGCTATACCTAAAACAATAAAGCATGCAGATAAACTGTATGAGTCAATTAAAAATGAAGATAATGGAGCAAGGTAGACGGCAGCTAATCCAAAACCAGCAGCAACAATACCATTGACCATGCCTCTTTTATTAGGATGAAACCATTTCATCGCCACAGGACTTAAACAGGCATAAGCAAACCCAATACCTGAACCAGTAATAACACCAAAGCTAAGAATCATTAACAAAGGGTTAGATGAATAGCCAGATAAAATAAGACCAACACTGGTACAAAATACACCACTAATTAAGACTCGCCTAGGGCCGAATTTATCTTGCAAAATCCCCGCTATTAATAATGATATTGAAAAACTAATAATAGCTATCGTATACGGCATTGATGCAGCTGAGTTTGACCATCCCCAATCGGCAACCAATGCTTTTTTAAACACACTCCAAACAAATAAAACTCCAATACAGAGATTAATAAAAAAACACGTAGTGAGTACTTTTCTTGCCTGCTTTTTTAATTTCATTTTCAACCCATTAACATAAATTTATAAAATTATTTTTTTTACAACATAATTACTCTGTATATACACCATAAATATTTTGATGATTTGTTAAATCAAAATAACATCTTTTAAATTTGATGTGAGAATACAAAGAAATTCGGTGTAATACCAATAAGGATTTTTATCCGCCATTTTTTATATGTCGAATCGACATCTTTTTCAGCAATAATAGCTTCTGACATAATCAACCTTTGTAACATTTGTATTTTTATGGTTGCGAATAATATGGATTAAATGTTTATTTGAATGTGATAAAACTCTCGAAGATCAAAATTATTGATACACTTTGTCTCATTTCATAGGCATTTATTCATAAAAAGTGATCACACAACAAAAAATATCAATGACTATCGATTTTATGGATGGATAACAATAAATAATATTCACAAAGTGCCTGCATTGGCAGGTGAAAATAACAAAGGTTAGATTATTAGCTGACAAATACACTGTTCACAGTTGGTTTAGCTGTATCTCATTACCAATGTTTCTTTTAGGGTGATTATACCAATCTAAAAATTAAGTGATCAATACAGCCCATTTTCTTCGGCAAAGCTTAATTACTCTTTTTGGTGATTCAATAAAGTGATTCCATGCACTTGATACTTTATAACAATATCTTGATAATTTTCAAAGCATTGGTTAGCTAAATCGTAACTTCTCAATAAGTAGTGGTAGCCTGTGATTTTTCAATTACCAAATCGCCAAGCTTAGGTATGAGGTACGTTTTAGATATTCTGTCACTGAGATATTCTAAAAATGAGATCCCTAATTTTTTACAGGTCTTTTTCAAGCTAGAAAATGTATCTCGGCATATTCGTCCCTTATCACTTCGAGTGCCGCCACTGACTTTCCTCCTTTTTACCTGCTCTCTGAGGTCATTCTCACTGCCATTAGTATGAATCGGTATTTCTGGTCTCTCCAGCACCAGAAGAAGCGCCTCTTTTTAGTATGTAACGCTTAAGCAACTGCGAAAACACGACACTTTGCGTTTTTGCGTGAAAATGCGGTCAAATTCTGTTGAGATTGTTGTTTGGCTTCTAGCGATGGCGATTTTTTATAATCCTTGAGCCCTTTGTATAATGCCCAAATCGCTTCTCTGGTCATTGCTTGTTCTTGTCGCTGGGTTTCGTTTAACGGAACAAACAAATGAACCAATCGCTCAGCATGTACCCAGCAAAGTCCATGATGCAGCACATTAAACTGCCCGGCACCATCACTCACAATGGCTAACGCCGATAAATCGGGTGTGTCCAGTAATGCACCCTAGCAGGGCACCTTCAGTAATAATGCGGATATGACGCTCATTGGTAATGCCCAAGAGGGATAAATACAGAATCCATCGCTCTTTATCATCAAACGATGACAACATATTATCCTGCAACACATTAAAAACGGCTGAGGCCAGTTTTATTCGATTCATGTAATTAAGGGCGACATCATTAATTCGATAAACCTCTTTGCCACCGTTAAGTAAACATAAAAAATTTTGTCGACTTTTACTGTGGGTACTGGAAAACCAGGCAAAAAATTCATTACCAATGTGAGTCACATAACCGTTTTTTCCCTGATGTCTCGCCCCCGTATCATCAACTGTCACGTAACCGGTGGTGGTGAGTCCTTTTTTAAGCAAATCAGCTTTTTCGTTATGAAATTCATCGTGAGCATTTAGCAACAGGTTATTCAGTTGCCCTGATGAGATATCGATACCCCAAGATGTCAGTTGTTCAAGTAACAGCGGTTGGGTCACTTGACACTGATGATATTGGTACAACACATGAGTACGCAGCTCAGTGCCGAAATGATGGCCTTTTAATGCCTCAGGGAGTTGGCCTGTGATGATCGTCCCATCAAGCAATTTATTGCCGAGCCAAGCGGTAGCAAGTATTGTTTAGCGCCCAGTTTTATATCTTGGACAACATAATCGCTGTAGCCTTTAAAATAGCGCCTTCAGGAATAAAATCTGGCTGTATTATTTCAGTAGAGTGAATCGATAAATGACGTGTTTTGATTTTTCTGCCGATGATTCGTTTTATTGCTCTTGTCATCTGAACCATCAACGTTAGTCGAATCCTCTGTTTTTTCATCCATTTTACTGGCTTAAAAGCAGGTTTTTCTTTTGCTTTTTCAGTACACGGATTTCGTCTTTTAGCTGGCTGATTTGTTCTTTTTGTTGTTCAAAAAATTCAAATAACTGTCCAATAATAGCCAGTAACGCCTCAACTAAAGGCGTCATTTCAGATGGCAAAATATCGGGGAGCTTAAGTTTCAAAATCATTATCAGCGAAGAGGAATTGCTACATATCATCGCAGCTAAAATAGATCGGTCAATAGGATCAAAGAGATCTTTGGCTTACTTTATGATATGTGACAAATGCCCTTAACCACGACTTATTGAGAAGTTACGCTAAATCATGTTGTCTCAACCAAGACCAGACTTGTTCTATTGGATTTAATTCAGGTGAATATGCTGGGAGCTGTAATGCTGATAAATTAGCAAATTTTTCTGTTAATGTCTCTTGATGGTAACCGGCACCATCCGTTACCACGACACTATATCTCCTTTAGTCGTAGCCATTGATATTTGAGATAAATGTTTTTCCATCATCTCTTTATTCGCACATGGGGCTATAAGTGCTTCTGTTTGACCCGTCGAGATGCAAGTAGCACCAAAAAGATAAGCATTTTTAAACTGTTTTGCTGAATAGCACGTGGGCGAGTACCTGTTTCAGCCCAAAGACGCGTTGTTGTATTTTGCTGTCCAAATCGCGCTTCATCCTGAAACTAAATATCAACGTCTTTTAAATCAACGCCTTCAGGCATGACATTGGTAAACATGTTCTACAAAATTTTTTTAACATATCTTGAACCTCTTGGGATTGCTTAGGGTGTTTTGAGCGGGAAGTAATCCATGAAAAGTTAAGGTTATGCAGTATTTTATAAACATTATCGACAGAAAATGACACGTCAAATTTGTCTTTAATAAAATCACGAATATCATATCCAGTTAGCGTCCGCCAGATGGAGAAAGGCTGGCTTCTTTAACCATAAACGGTTAATTGTTCTTTTGTTTAGTGGTTAATGACGATGGCCTGCTGGATGATTTTTATCTTCTAATCCTTTCAATCCGCAAGTTAAATAATTTTTTACCCATAGGTTAACGCTCCTGCGACTGCACTGAAAATATTCGGCTATTTCACTGCGTGATTTACCTTGTATAAAATTGGCTAAAGCGAGATAGCGCAGAGTTTTACGGGGACTTTTCTCATGCTGAGCTAGCTTTTTAAAATGAGGAACTGGCATAACAAAAATGAATTTGTCGAATGTTTGAGTCTATTAGATCATAAAATTAATCAGATTGGTATTACACTTGATTATAGTGGTGTCACCATAATTATTAACTCACCTTACGCAGAGACCTTCATCATTTGATTAAGCTCTTGAAATGAAGCTTGGAGTGCTTTTAGATACAACTTTGCCTTCAGGGCAAAAGGATTCATGCGCTTCTTTACTGATAAACAGGCTAATTTAAACGCAGCGTAAATTGACATAAAGATATGATTACTTTGCGTTTGAACGGCGCTTGCAGGGGATTTTGCTAATCCTGCATTACTTTTTAACACCTTATGAAATACTTCCACACTCCACCGTTTATGGTAGACAGCTTCAATATTAGCTGCATCACAAGTCAGATCACTACATGCAAGATAAAGTATTCCTTCACTGCCATCTTTGTTTTTAAAAATCCTGCGGTGTACAAGTACTGGAAAATCAACACCGGATATCCAGACTTCTAATGGTTTATTTTTCTCGAATTTAAGCGCATCTCATCTTATTGGTGCATGACTTTTTATTTCTGGTGGCGTTAGCCAAACAAGTCGATTAGATTTCATAGCAAAAATGAAATCTTTATTACAGTCATGACGGACAAACATCATATTCTCTTTGCTTGAAAACCAGCTGTCTGCCAATACCTTGCGGAATTTGATACTATTTTTACAGCAGGTAGTCAGTAAAGTTCTGAAATATTCATTTTTAGTTTTTAAGGCTTTACGTTTTTCTTTTCTGGTTTTGATATCACAATATAACGAAGGTTTTTTGATTAGCTCATATCCCACAGGAATGGTGACATTATTGACTGAATAGACGCAATTGAGCAGATTAATCCCTTTAACAGAATGTCCTTCGTTATGGTCAAAGTGCCATGAAATCAGCTCGTCTTCATCACTGAAAGGTTTCGCCTGAACAGTATCATCAAAAATGAGCACACCATCATCATGCTCAATTTCTCTAACAGTGTGCTTGACTAAAGACCAGAGTGTTTTACTGCTAAAATCATTCTGAGACAATAATCGTGTCACCTTGTCATGGCTGTAGGCACCATCCAGCATGGAAGACAATCCCGTCGCTGTGGTTTTGTTAAAAGAACACAGTAAATAATCAGCATAAAGTTCAAATAAATTTTGATCCATTGCCAAACTCTATAGGCAATATATGAAGATTGTATCATAAACCTTCAGTCTTAAAATGTCAGTTTTGCGTAAGGTGAGTTATTAGTATGATTTTTTCTACATGGGAAGAATATGTGTAATGGGGACCTCTAATTACTGTTAAATTATCATCACTGCGTAAATATAGTCATCAACACACAAGATTGTTGTTATTTGCCTAATTTATCAGCGATAACGCCACACACGCACAACTGACCGTGATACTTAAACACATTGCGCTTTAAACTGATAGATGGCGCAAATTGTAATACAGCTGTAGTCCCCATTTGTAATTTGGCTCTCTCAAATCCACATGCAACGATTAATTCCCGCCCATTCTGTGTACGCTGCGAAAATATGCTCGACTCGTACTCTGGTTTTGGATAGACGGTGGTTACGTTGAGTGTCCGCTTTTAATTTACCTTTTCGTTGAATGCACTCTCGGTATTCTCTTTCTTTAAGCTGTCGTAAGTGGGTTTACCATCATAACCTCATCCTATAAACCGCTTTTGACGTGTTACTGGGGTCAAGACTTCGTCTACATGCTGTGAATCGTGCTGTTTGGCCGTTGAACAGTGATATTTACGAATAAATTTATACTTGGCATCAATACTGACGGTTTGCTTATAACAAAAGGGTTTCGTTATTTTTTCTTAGTCCATGAGGCATCGATATCCTTTTGCTGGCGTTTGCGAGGTGACCAGTCATAGGATAGCGTTCTCTTCATGAATAAGTTTGTTTTCTTTGGGCTATTACGCTGTTTAGGACAGGGATAAATGTTGCATTAATGATTTGTCCCCTCTGGCAATGAGGCCTGCCTGCTGAATTTGCAAATTAATCGCTGCAAAAAGCTTATCCAGCACGTTATTCTTAATTAGCTTCTCTCTGAAATTACGGCAGGTATTACTGTCAGGCACATCATCAAAGAAAGCGAATTTCCAAAGCGATGAAAGCTAACACTGTCAAGAACCTGAACTTCAACTGCTCATCGATAAATTGAAAAATTGCTGGATAATAAGCATCCTGAGCATAATTTCAGTCGGGTAATGCGGTCGACCACCATGCTTGTTTTTAGGTGCAGGACATTGAGAGTCAATACACATCAACGAGGGGTTGTAAGTCATCAATTTATCTAGCCTTGCAAGCGTTGAGGTTTTTTATCAATTCTAACGAAGCCTTGAAGAAGTGGAATGTGGATTTGTATTCATTTTAAATCTGATATGAAATTAGCTCAGCAGGTCACTTATCCATATATCTTAATTGCCTAGTGATTAAGTCTATCCAGTAATTAGGGGTTACTAATGTCAAATTTTAGTTTGTTAAGATTAATTAACGAGTTGGTCGTCGTTACCTAGCTTAAATTTCTGCCGAAAAGACAGTGCAGTTATAAATCAATCCAAGAGAGTAGAAGATAACTGACAAATGTTATCCGCTACATAAAGTCATACCTGACGGATTCAATTAGCAAAAAATGCAAAAGGCTGCAAGTTGATATTTTTTTAGGTTGGGCACAGACAAAGCAAAATCAAAATGCTGTGTCTTAGCCTTGGCGTAAAACCTATATTAAGCTGGTGAAACGGGACAGCAAGTGGTTGTATTTTGAGTCTTTCAATTCTTGAAACAACAAGGAAGAATCCAGCGAAGGTAATATTATTATCCCGCACCGAACCACGTTAGGCCATCTAGCCATTCATCAACAATACCAGCCAAGGATACTACGAATAACAAACCAAAGTATCAGCAATGGCAAGGTCACTGGCTTGGGCCTTCGATAGGCATTACGCACTGCCGTGGTAAGTAATAAGAAAGCTATTTCCTGCAAATTCCAACACCAAAACTTCCCAACTAGGCCAACAAACCTTGCGTCGCAGCATTACATGTAATGGCACACCAAGCAAACTAAAATAAAGCAAAGGGACATAGATGGTCATTAATTGACAATTTTTTAAGCGCAATTGACTTATTGCGAAGGATCGCGCTTATCAAAGCCGCTATACCAGCAACTGATTTGATTAGGGCGCAAAATAACCATAATTCCGATAAAACCTAGCACTCCGCACAGCCATGATAGGATGACTCGTTCTTTAAAAAGAAAAAGCCAAAAACCATAATAAACAAAGGAAATGAATAAAAAATGCGCACACAGTAGCATAGGCAGTGCGCTTATCCCTATTACTAAGGCCAGTGAACCAATAACGCCGATGTTTTGCTCTTGCGATATGTACACCGTTATGCAGCGGTTTGGGCATTTAAGAAGTACATATTGGCAATAACATCAACACTGCAGATATTTGCCTGTCATTAAAATGTGGCTGGATTTGCAATCATCAGGAAGGTACTTTATCGATACGATCATATAGCGATGAAAATATGTTTCCCCAATTAAAGCATTAAGCTATAAAACGTGACGTTGCATGATAGACCTTTAAAAAGTAAGTAGTATGTAGGTAAGTTGTTGTTGTGGAAAGTTTAAATAATGCTTTTTATTAAGCATTATTTATTTCTGATTACTAAGATATAAACA
>CAEFZP010005467.1:0-37692 GCA_903064625.1 Mallotus villosus | reverse complement strand
AGCAGCCTAAATTAATTTCTTAAACCAGCCTAGCGATGGCATCAGATAAAACAACTATTATGCTGTAAGGTTGTGCTGCTGTTGACATTTTATTCACATTTTGGATTTTAAAAAGTACAAATATGGAGAGCCACATAGCACAGACCTTTAAAGAGAGAGAGAGATGTGACCCTGTAATTACAGCTTCCATGTCACCCAAAATATGTAACTGTAGCCTGTATGTCTGACAGCACAGCTAACATGAACAGCTAATGGTAAAACGAAATATATTATTGATTCCATGGTAAACCAGAGTTTTTGCATAAGTTATGTTTTCCAGCTTCTTGTCATTTATTGTACATGCTACCTTATAGTTTTCAGCTCAGCAACCTCGTTTTTGCATATTCTAAGCTAGCCGTAAACCCCCATTTGGCTGCTACATTCCTAGTGTTAGCAAACGCTAGCTGTTAACATGAATATTTGCAAGCCTTCAAGCACAGACGTCACTTTAAATCCTTCACCTTTTGCCTTTCACCATCCACGTATTTAATTGTTGTTGCATCCCTCGACATGTCACCTACTTTTCCCTCTTTCTTTTTCTATTTTTCGCAGCTTTTTTGATTAATCCATCTTCGCTCAGTGCTAACGGCGCCCCCTCTCCCTCTTCTATTTCAAAAATATATGGCGGAATCTTATGAGATAAGGCGCCTACTCTAGCATGTTAGTCCTCTAAAATGTTATAGAACATTGAGGAAATCCAGAAACGCACAACAGAAGCTAAATATACAAAAACATCAGAGAAAAAAAACGTTTAAATGTATTATTTTTTACCATCGCTGTGGCGCCCCCATGGTGCTGCGCGGCATATAGGGCATACCCACTTTTTGCCCCCCTGTGTACGGTAATATGCTTGCACACTTTGCCCACCCAAAAAATAACAATGCAAATTACAACCTACAGTACCAGCCAGGTAGGGCTAAACTACTCCATAATTAAAAAAAAATCTAACTTAAACGGCCACACAGATTGTAAGTAAATTATATTTGCAATGTTTTATTTTTTGCTTCTGAAAACGGAACTGATCTTGAACGGATCTTGACTGGGCCACTCAAGCGTCCTGGCAATCTTGCAAGCCTTTAAGGTTTCCACTCATCTGGGAAGGCTTTCTACATTATTTTCTACAAATAAGAAGTACTTAAAAGCAAGGCCAACTGAAGTTGTTGCTGACTGTTGTTCAGCGCTGGTCCGTCGGGATACAGGGCTGGTCCGTCGGGATACAGGACTGGTCCGTCGGGGTACAGGGCTGGTCCGTCGGGATACAGGACTGGTCCGTCGGGGTACAGGGCTGGTCCGTCGGGATACAGGGCTGGTCCGTCGGGATACAGGACTGGTCCGTCGGGGTACAGGGCTGGTCCGTCGGGATACAGCGCTGGTCCGTCGGGGTACAGGGCTGGTCCGTCGGGGTACAGGGCTGGTCCGTCGGGGTACAGGGCTGGTCCGTCGGGGTACAGGGCTGGTCTGTCGGGGTACAGGGCTAATCTGTCGGGGTACAGGGCTGGTCCGTCGGGATACAGGGCTGGTCCGTCGGGGTACAGGGCTAGACCCCCTTAAGTCTGGACTTTTGATCTTTGGTGCTGGAGGCAAACTCATTTTTTGGGGGACAGGGACTTCATCCTCACTGTCACTCTCAAATGGCATGTTAGGTCTTGTGGGGGGATGGGAACACAGAAATTTATAGCAGAATTTATTTAAACAGAACACTGTTGTGCCACACCTGCAGCAAGCGATGCATTGCAGAAGAAGTTTCCAGTTCCCTGTACATCTTTTTAATATTGTGTACAATACAATGAAAGAAACATTCAACATCTATGATAGTGGTAAAATAGCACTTAAATACTTACAGCCTTTTTCGTTTGGGTGTCTTCTTAATTTTCTTCCTCTGCTGTTTGGAGATCAGTGTTTGCTTCTGCTTGAGGAAGTCTTAATCTGGCGGTTTTGTAGTTTGCTGTGAAAAACTAGACAATTAACATTAAATTGATTTTACAAATCAGTGAATCCTAAAGGTTAATATGCAATGTAGCCTACATACCAGCTGTATATACAATTCAGACACTGAAAGCATTCCACATGTGTCCAGGCTGCTCCTCATGCCGTATGGCCTTCACCAAGTCATCACGCTTTTATTGAGATGGCCTTTGACAAACTTGGTCCACAACCTACAGTGCAGGTACCACCTCTACCTCTTGGGTTTCGAGAAACTTACTCCACAATGTGAAACATGGCTTAGAACAGAAAGAGACTCAACATTACTAGTTTAGAGAAACTGTTTAACAGAAGAATGTTTTCATGATATGTGTAGGTCTAATAGCCTGGTCCTAACCAGACTCTCGTACATTTCATTTGTACAGAGAGTCTGGCCTCGCTCCATTGACAAACGTTGACTTCCTTGTAGGCGGGTACTCTGTTGAAGTTTAAAACTATTGGATTTGCCCAGAGCCACTCTGATCTGCCATAACCAATAGCTAGCGTTCGCCTTAGCCAACTCCTTCACCACTACTGTAACGCCTGGGACACACTGCCACACACTCTTTTCTTTCGGCGCCCATGTTATCAAATGGGACCGACCACACTGGCTGCGAAGCGCCACGATTGCCTGTGATGGCCTGCGACTGCCTGCGATCTGCAGCAATCGTTTCGACAGCAGGTCGATTTTTTTCGTGAGACGCTTGTGAAATCGGCTGCAGGATGATGAAATACACCATATAAATTGATGTATTCTAATAAAAAAACATGTTATTAAGATTTTACTACATTAATTGTAGACTACGGTGAACATTTGTAAAGTTGTCGACTTTATATTTTTTTTACTTTGACTTTGTTACTCTACTTTGGAGACCTACGTACCAATATTAAACCTAATTACACAATGTTGGTAACGAACGGCCTTTACATTTGGTTACCCTGATGAAAATGAATGAAAATACACAGATTGATCTGTTGAGCTAGCATGCCCGTAGTTGTTTTGTTTGTTTGTGAGAAACGAGTTGCATGCGTTGCAAACAACACACGCGTGCAGATATAGCCTACCGAGAGAGAAACCCCAAATCGATTTCTAAAATCTGAGAAATTCAAGGAGTAGGCCTAGGCTACGACATCAAATTAATTCTCGAAGTTGAAAAGCACAGGGAGTTGTATGACCCCCAGCAACACTTTTACAAGGACAATGTAGAGGATCAATGTTGGGATGCTGTTGGGGCGGCTGTTGGAATAACACGGTTCCATCAGTGAAAAAGGAAAGCTCAGAGCTGAAAGGCTTGGTGACCGTCGCAGAGAAATTCGCGTCTGGTGTGGACAGCTTTTGCTCAATCGTAGCCGATCGTGGCGCGGCGCGTCCAGGCGCTTCGCAGCCAGTGTGTCCCAGGCGTAACGGAGCTAGCTGCCGTAGCTGGAAAAACAAACTTTTCCCGAACTCCGTGGGGAGAAGGGCCACAACATCATTGCCACCAAGAAAACTCAACAACACTTGTTCTTGCTCCGGCTTTAGTTTCTGGATATTCGGCAGTGTTGCTACAACGGTCGCTCGCATCGCCGCCATTACGGAACTCCAACACAAACTAGCGCATGACATCAACGTAATCGTTCTCAGCCACTCCCTCTGTTCGCTGATTGGCCCAAATAGAAAATCAATTTCTAAGATCTGAAATGCGTACCGAAATCCCAGACCTAGTAGAGAAGCAAAATCAAAATTGAGCGGAAGTACGTAGGTGGGCAGAGCCAGGCTATAGATCTAATGCATCTTTACTGAAAATAATGTAACCACTTTGTGTTGTCTTGCTGCAAGTTAGTTAACCAGTATTTCATCCATTAAGAAACCCTTTGAAACGAGCTGATTCAACTACTGCGATTGCGTTGTCACTCAACCATGCTCATTTGGCCTTTCTGTACATAGATCTTCACTTTATTTTTATTTTTTTTAAACTGGCAATCATTGTTTGTATGTAATTTTACAACTGACTTAGCTAGATATTAACTTTTCTTTTAGCCTTTTGATTACTATGGCCAGGTTCACATGGTATATTGCCAAGACGTAGGTCTACTCATATATGCACCATGTGCTGTGCTACGTACAACTAAAGAAGCTAACTAAGCTTTAAGTGAATTTGCACTCCAGTTCCTCCTGCCTCCTCTCCAGAGCCGCAAACCTCACAGTCTGAGCTCCAACAGCTCTGCCCAACGCCTCAATCATGTCGGGCAGCCTAACAGGGCTTTTGGTGGCCGCAACCGACTCCTTAATTTTCGGATATACCAAGCCAACGCCCACTCCTAACAGCAGAAAGCCTGCAATCACGGTTCCGAATATGAAGATGTCTTCCACGTCCTCCACGAAAAGTGGAGCTACACAACACGCCAATTATCCCACGCGTCCATCGTGTAGCCAGCTGCAAACGTCCCGTCAGGACAAGAGGGTTCCCCCGAACCCAAGCTTCTCTTCGAGAAGATGGTGTCAATTGCATTAAGAGACCAGCTAATTAATTCCATGCTACTAGTTTCGTGTGCTGAAGAGAGACTATCTTGAGAACAGACTGTCAACACAGAAGAGCCTAGAGTTTGCTAATCTGTTTATAATCTTTTTTTCATTTGGTTGAGCTCATCAAATGTGTTCTCTCCAGTAGACTGAGGGGGCGTGTCGCCTAAAAGAACTGAATCTCCGCCCCCTCAAATGTATTGAATTTAGCAACAACGGCAACACTAGCTAAATCAATTGCCGATATCAGAACAGACCTACCTGCCAGTGTTTTATGGATTAATTTACTTTGCATCGTACCAGCTGAGTAACAGAATCGGCCTGTGATCTGACGTAGATGGGTCGCTTTGACGTAGATTGGTCAGGTTTTGGCTCCACCTACACAAAACCTGAGCTGAAAACGGAAGAGAAACTGTTCAATGGTCTAATTCCACATTTCAGTGCGACTTCGCGCTTTGCACATGCTTTCAGGAACTCATTTCACACGTATATAATGTACTGAGAAGCAAATCATGGAAGTTACTTTACAGGATATTTTAAATCAATAAAAACAAGCAGCAAAAGCAGGGCGTGGAGAATAGTGCAGACAAAAAAGTTATACAAGTAATAAAACCCTTCTGAGATCAAATGTGTCAAATGCTTTGGTAAAGAGAGGTTTTAAGCGGTCTTTTGAAATAGTTTTGGGGCATAATTGACAAAGGCTGCATCACCAATCTTCTAGTGAGCTCTAATAGGCCTGCATCTGATGATCGCATTGTTCTAGCTGGTGTGTAGTTAGCAATGTAATAATAAGACTTTATTTATATAGTAATAATAATAAGACTTTATTTATATAGCACATTTCATACAAGAATAGCAGCTCACGGTGCTTTTCATAAAATCAATAAAAACAATAATACAAGTAATAAATCCCTTCTGAACACACTCTTTGTGGGAATCCAAAACGCAAGCCGCAGTCTTTGTGGTATCTCGAGCCACAGTCTTTGTGGTCTCCCAATATAACTAAAATGTAACAACAAAATAAATAAAATGTAACAAGTCAAAACAAAGCCGCTATCTTTAGCGGGAATCCCCAAAAATTATATACATAAATATATACATACATTTTACAAAAGTAGTAGAACCCTTCTGAGATAAAATAAGTTAAATGCTTTGGTAAAAAGATAGGTTTTAGGCTGTCTTTTGAAATTGTCTAGCGTGTTTGATTCCCTAATGTTTCTTTGTAATGTGTTCCATAGTTTTGGGGCGTATGTAGCTAGGTCCTTGTCCATTTAGAGCTTTGTATGTGAGAAGGACCTTAAATTCAATTCTGAAGTTGACAGGAAGCCAGTGAAAAGTAGTTGGGACAGGACAAATGTGTTCTCTCCTTTTAGTTTTGGTTACCGTACTTTTCAGACTATAAGCAGTGTTTCCCACACATAGACAAATTTGTAGCGGTGCGCCCAGGGCTCGAAATTAACTTTTTGGCTTACCAGCCAAAATGGCTGGTAGATGAAAAAAGTTACCAGCCAATAATATTTTTTACCAGCCAAAATTAAACCTTCCATTTCAGACATTCTCTAACATTGTTTGACATAAACAACCTTTACCTATGATTTAAATATCATTCTAAATCACTCAATGGACAAAATAAACCAATTATACTTTTTGAAACAATGTATTAATTCAGGGGGTTCCAGGGGCCTACTACTAGGCCTACTCTTGCTCAATGTGAGATGGGTTGTCCTTGTCCATGAGGTTTGGTCTTCGCATCCAGTGTTTCCCACACATAGACTAATTTAGACACTTTATCCAGATTTTTTTTAACGCTATTTAAAACACGCAGCGTATTCGTTCAGTTGCATTTCCTTTCCCTGCTCTTCCTCCGACTCTGTCATTCACGTGTCTCTCACATACACAGTCACAACGTCATCACACTTTAGCAACGACGCTATGCGATATCAGCGACCCTTCAGCATTAGCATCGTAGCTAAGTCTAGGAAAGTTGAGGTTACTTTAAGATAGGTACATACGAACATGTCTTAATCTGCTAGACAAGCTTCCCCATCGTTCTTTTGGTGAGGTGTCTCACGAGCCCTACTTACCCGGCCGTGGAGCCGACCAGCTAAATAGTTATTTAGCACTAGCGTTGCTATACCTGCACATATGCAGAAATTGTTTACAATATTTTCAGGCTTCAACCAGTGCTGCTCAAGCATAAATACAGGGTCAAGAGATAGATTCGTTAGGCATTGAAGAAAGAGTAGGAGAGGAGGACAGTATCCAACATAGCTAATACAAATATATGTAATTTAAAAAAAAGTTATGTCTAGCAAACCTGCCGCCTAGACTGTGCGGTCTATCTGGCGACGCACTCACTCAAAGACACTTTCAAGACTTTCGTGACCCAAATCAAAATTCTGATGTGACAGATCGATGGGGAAGTTTTCTCTCTTAAATGCTGTCATCCTCGACCTTTTTTGTCTTTTTAAATGTAACTATTTGTATTATCCGTGTCATTCTCTAGCGGTTATAAAGGCTATCTTCCCAGTTTTCTGCCACCTAGATGCGCGCACAACTGTTCGTGTTGGCGTTGCATGCTTTTATTAACCATGACGGGCGCGGTAGTCGGGAGCTGTACTCCGCAATTTCACCCGCCAAATGGCGGGGCATCGGACACAATTTAATCGCCAGCCCAAAAATCTACACGCCATTGGCGCTCGGCGGGTGCCAATTTCGAGCCCTGGGTGCGCCACAGAATCAACACCGGCCGCCACATATTGCGTTTCGTTATATATATATTTTTTTTTAACGCTATCTAAAACAAGCATCATATTCGTTCAGCTGCATTTCCTTTCCCTGCTCTCCCTCCGTCTCTCGGTCACTTACGTGTCTCTCACATACACACAGTCACAACGTCATCACATGTTAGCAACGACGCTATGCGATATCAGCGACCCTTCACCATTAATATCGTAGCTAAGTCTAGGAAAGTTGAGGTTACTTTTCGCTAGGTACCCCATTGTTCTTTTGGTGAGCTGTCTCTTGAGCCCTACTTACCCGGCGTCATGGAGCCGACCAGCTAAATAGTTATTTAGCACTAGCGTTGCTACCTGCATATATGCAGACATTTTTTACATTTACATTTACATTTATTCATTTAGCAGACGCTTTCATTCAAAGCGACTTCCAAGAGAAAATATTTTACAATATTTTCAGGCTTCAACCAGTGCTGTTTCATGAGTTTTTCAAACCGTTTCTGCGATTTTCATGGGTGTGTACGTGAAAGCCTAGAGTGCAGACTGAAACGCTTAGAGTGGAGGGGAGCTTCGGATGTCGTTGAGAAAATATTTCTAGATTGCCAGCATTGCCACAATTTTCGCTGTTCATGCTTCGTTTTTGGATCAATAGTTAGCTAATTTTGTGCTGGTCGTAGACAGTTGTGTGGAATCCAACAGACTTACACATTTGTTCAGAGCCCCACGAAAGCGAGACATAGTCCAGCTCTCGCCCCATAGAATCCAATGCAAATCTGGTCAGAAATTCGTCAGAGAAACAAAAAACTAGATTTAGAAACTGCCGGTAGAGTCGTATTTCTGACCGCACACACCGACATATAAAGGACATCTCTGGTTTCGGCAGAGTCTTGGGTCTCTGAAAATATCAAAAAATGTTGAATTGGACGTATAGTTTTGCATCTAGGTTAACTTGTTTGAGGTGTGGATTCGATCTACATTTCTGTTTTCTCTGCCCCCAGCGCGTTAGCAATAATAGCTGCACCATCACCGTGGCAACCACACAGCTGCTGCAAATGACCAACGGAAAAAGCTGATGTTCTATAGACCTTTTTTGGAACGTAAACAATAACAAACCAGTTTAGAACGCAAGGCCCTGAACTACATCCGACTAGCGCGTTTCCAACCTATGTCGCTAGCTACTTTACCATCGAGTCAACATGTCTAGCCCATATTACCATCAATTAACTGGCTGTGAATGGCAGCGATACATCGAATAGTGTCCCCTAACCGACCTACTGGATCAGAACGTTATTTATTTTGGGCTATAATTTATTTTAGGCTGATTTAAAATGGATAGCCTACCTAAGGTACAGCTAGAGCTGGGGCGTATTCCAGGTAGCCGGTTTTGAGAAAACTCTGAGTTGTTTAACCCTGAAAACAGACAAACTCCGAGGTTTCCGTTCCAGAAAGAGAGGTAACGAAACCTTTTGGTAAGTTGCCATGGTAACTTACGCTGTAAAACTAACCTGGTCGCTAGCAGGTTAGTTCCATGCCATACTCTGAGTTTTACCTATCCCCTCCCACTTTCTGAGTTTGATAGCGTTGGAAGACATGGGATATCGTTTCCTGGTTCAGCCGAGCGATCTCGAACAAAATTAAATTCGCTTAGTTATACGCCAGGAGACGATTTTAAGACTGCGATTTGATGTGCTTTAATTCCCTGATGAATGCCTAAGTTAACGTTACCGTTTCCCGTCACGATCTGTAATTTATTTGAGCAACATTCTCAGCCCTTGGGTCTTCATCGCTAGTGTTATACGCCGTGGACGTGCACACAGAATTGACCAAAAGCTTTTTGGCACTGAAATAAAGAAAAATCATTGAAATTGTAGGATTTGGTCTTCTTCATTGCCTACAAATAGAAATCTAACAATGAGAAGCCTTGGTTTGAAGGAAGATGGGAAACTGAACAGTAGGCCTATTAACATTAACCAAATAATGCCAATAGCCTACCAATTGCAGTTATTTGACTCTTTGGGTTAAATCAAAGCAAGAATGGTCAAATTAAGGTGAAATAATATAATCTTGTAATCATATTGCAAATGAATGAAATCAATGAAAGTTAACTAGGCCTACTCTACCATGACTAGGCCTATTGTAAACCAGAGATACAAAGCCAGAGCTGAGGAGAAGGTCTCAGGAGATCAATCATCCATAGAAAAATGCTTCACAATTCCTTTTAATACCCAAGAACAACTACAATCACACCACAATCTTGACCCTTTCTTATCAACGTGACTATGCTACAGTAAGTTACACAATGAGATGTGAGAGCCATCAAGTTGAGACTCCATCCAGTAACTCCATAGTTTACCATATGAGAGGTGGGGGCAGGTTGATAGCCTTACAAGGTCAGCCTTTATTCTTCTGCCCCAAGTACACCATCTCTTGGTCAAAATCGAAATTCAGCAAATTCAACAATTAATATTCATAGCCTATAGGTTATTGTTCCTACAATTAACATCACTTTTGACCATGCATTCTCCCGTAACTGGAGTTCCAGTAAATCTTTTTCGAGATTAGTCTTTATTCGTCTACCCTAAGTAGGCCTACACCATCTCTTGGTCAGTTTTTGGCACCTTCTTCATGAGGTACAGTTTGTACAACTCATTTATTTGTAACTATATAGGAATACATGAGATTACATTAGCTACATTTCACAGTTCCACATGCAAAATACACCTGCCATTAAATGAACATCTCACTGTAGCATCCATGCTCTGTTCAACAGGATTAGAATGTGCAAATCGTTTTTATACGATGTAAATAATAGTAAGATACATGGGGAGAGAACTACCAGCTACCACATTATTCTCTGCATCCATTTCTAGGGCAGCAGTCAATGTCTTTTCGTCAATCATCTTTTGATGAAAAGCATTCTGTTGGGGGAAACTGCTTGAAATAGGCACCAATCAATTGATATTGAATTAGTATCATGTCGAATATGATTAAAACCAAGGTGACGTAGAGGCTACAATCACAAGCGTATAGCCTAAGCAAACTATGCATTACCTGCGTAGTATGTTTTTATATTTAATAAAACATTGAACCTGCTATTTTATTAAGGCCACCACTTTTTCTCCTGTAACATTAACGGACAGTTGGGTTAAATGTTCAATGTATGGACTGGCTATTATATTCAAATGTATGCTCGGCAGCAATTGTCTCCCACGCCACTTGCATACGCTGCTACAGCCGTGTTGCTTTTTTCCGGAAAATGTACTCGACCATAAACACGAAATGAAACTTGAATCTGAAGTTTGGTGACGTAGGACAACGTTTTTTGTCGCCGGGTGGCATGGTGGATCCTAGTATCGGAGCTCCATCGATGTTGGCTTTCAATAGTTCTCATGCCCGCGCTTAACTCTGAGTTGACGTACTCCGAGTTGAATTAACTAATTCATATCAGCTTTTCTGGAACCGAATTCTCGGAGTTTCCCATTTCAGAGTAACTCAACTCAGAGTTCAGGGTTAATCTCAGAGGTTGTTAAACCCGCTACCTGGAATACCCCCCTGATCTATCCCGATGTCATACCACACTATTTTTAAACAGTAGCTACATTAGCCTACATAATAGTATTTGGTAGAGTGCGCTTACAGTCAGAGGTTATTGTAGCCTATAAAAGTCTGATGCCTACAAATATTATTTTATGGGAGTCAACAAACAATGTACATATTAAGACAGACGGCTTAAAAATACCTAGACCAGCTGTAATGCCTGCATAGTAAAGCAACGGTCGGGGAGGTGTGCAGCGGGTAGGCTACTTGTTGAATAACTGCTGTGAAATTGTAGTAATTAATAAACGCACCGATGAAGGTTCAATATGATCTGCTGTTTTTACATCACGGTCTGTCATTTCTGAACCCAGTGTATGGTCGAGGGTTAAAAAACAGGTGGATATGAGAGTTAGCCATAGCCTAGGACTATGCATGCAGTGCCAGATCCACAACCGAGTTATCTCTACTGAAGTAGGCTATATTGATTGTTCAGGTGGATCCCTTGCCTGTTGTGCAAATTCATGTCAGTAACCTAAGCCAGGACACATCGCCACTGATGCTAGGCATGATTGGAAATTCCCTTCCATGACAAGTTATGCACCCCAAACAACCTTTTAAAAGCACTATTATAACCTAGCAAAGTTCATTGAAACTACGCTGAATCAACAAGCTAATTTCATTGAACCAACGTCAGACTGTGATGTTGACCCATAATTTTGCACCCTTATTTAATATTGAAAATCAACGCTATTCTAACGGTATTTACACAAATATTATTATAGACAGATAAATAATATTAGCTACTATTGAAACAACGTTAAAAGATCAACAAACAGCAGCAACCCAGTCATCTCGTTGTCCCGTTTTTATAGGAAATTTAGACTTTTGACAACTTGTTCTTCCCCAATCTCGACGAACAGCCAAACACAGCAACAATTGACATTGTTTAAAACGTATTTTTTTGCCCCAGTAACTTGCTTACCCTTATGTTCTAAAATAGCTGACTTCCATCAAAACAATCATTCGTGCGTCTGAAACCGGAAGCTTTCAAGGGCCAAACTTGACGAATGAAAATTCTAGAATGTTCATCAAGGTCTATAATGGCCACTAGATGGCTAAACGCAAAACCATTTTTTGAATGCTTGCCAGGGACAGAACAGCTATACTATCCCAACTATAATGTCAGCTGTTAAAACTATAATATTCTTGTTACGACTAGCTAGCTAGCCTAGGCTACTTCTTCTTGTGTTTAACAGTTCGGCTTTTAGCTTCTCTCGCATTGTATTTAAGCTCTTATAGCTTTGTAAGATGATGCAGTTCAGCTTCCACACTGAAATTCTATTTCTTCGATTGCTTCACAACGTCCAAACTTACGCTATACGCTTTTTATTAACACTGGTTTGCAAGGAACGTAAATTATCTTATTGTTTTGTAACTTTCCTTCTAATGCCGACTAACAGTCTAGCTAGAGTCATTTGCTCAGTAAGGTATGTTGATATGTAGGCTATTTGAAACATCCCAACCTAGAAAATCTTCCACCAGATGGATAAGACACAGTTCAGCTTCCACACTGCCTCTTTTGTGCGACTCACACATTTTGAAAATTAATTTAAGCTTGCAGGTATTTTTCTAATTTCTGTATTTTCAGCCATTTAAAAAATAAATAATCAGATTTCAGCATTCCAACGCATTTTCAGCAGGAAATGCATTTTCTAGTTTACTTGTTAGGTGCTGGTGCACCTTTGTCCGATTCTTCTTATTTTTGGATATTTTGATTTGTTGTTCAGTAATCGTTTTATATTTACTTTGTATATTTTGCATTTGTTAGATTTCTTTAGGAAGAGAGATTTGATTCTCTTTTGAGGCTCACGGGAGCCTATAAAGGTCACGGAAGAGGGCGGTCTAGGGTTCTCCCTTGTTTTAGCTCCGACGCCACTCGGTTCCAGCGCTGGTGTGAGCAGCAGCTGATCGTGCCTGTTAGCCAGTGTGAGCCTTAGTTTTCCTTTGGTCGGCCTGGTGAGACCGGCTGTTTAGTTTTCGGTTTATTTCTTTGTTTAGTTCAGTTGTGGGTTAATTTGTGTGTAGGGCGGTAGAGGTGCTGGCTCCGGCTCCTACGGCCCTGTATAGGGTTGGCCCGTTGTCGCACCTTCATTTTGTTATTTTGTGGCCGGCTCACCAGGTCCATCTTTTCCTCTGTTACTTCATTTTCTTTACGGGGCACGGGAGGGGGTTTTGTGTTTTCAAGGAAATAAGACGAACAAACGAATGTCCTAAAGGGGTTATTGATTGCAAAACCGATTTGACCTTGTCATAGTTGAAAAATGACAGTTTGGTGTGTAATATAGACATACAAAGTGCCTCAAAGTCCATTGAAACCTCTTTCCTATCAAAATTTCACTACTGTTTTGAAACTGCAACTGACAAACGCTCGGTTTTGAAACAGTGCAACTTGGGACGTCACAAGTTGCTGCATCATCTTTGTCATGCCCCAACATTTATACAGACCAGCCCTCTGGTGTTCTGGCCCTGGATCTCAGACACTCGTTTAGCTGCGCGCTGCTCTATGTACTTCCACGCGAACAACAAAGGAGAAAGTTTGAACGTTTTTAAAGTATATTGAAAATGGACCATCATAAATGCAGTGTTCCAGGCTGTACTGGGAATGCTGACACTTTTCATAATCTTCCCAAGAAACCAGACACTTGACTGGCATGGCTGATGTCTCTTGTATGTAGCATAATAGAATGCTAAATACGTTTTTTAAACACATCAACATACTGCTGTAGTCGGCATTAGAAGGGAAGCTTCCCAAAAAATAGCCAGAAAACGAAAGCAGTCTAGCCTTTTGCTGACGCCTGTCTAGATTATCTATTCAGAATAACTGGAGAAAGGCTGTGCTAGATACAGGAGACGTTAGCATTGCTAATAATTGTTACCAACAAAATCATACTACAGCTTGCGGTTGTGATGAACATAACTAAGTTTGGAACGCACCTCTTTTCAGCAACAGCTTCATAGCAAATCCTGCTTTACATTGTCCCAGCCAGGTTTTCTAAAACTTCTATGCTACGGTATAAACAAACATCAGCCATACCCGTCTAGTCAATGTTAACTAGACTCAAGCTCATCTGCTTTTCGTTAACGGTGATTTGCAAGGAATGTAAGAACATCTAGATAGCGAAAACACCTATACTGTAGGCATGTAAACCAGTTTAGCTTGCTAACGCAAGAGCATTAATGTGTTGTGATTTAGCCTAGTTTATTGGCAATGGGACTTACGTTATTTCATGTTCCTGACTATGTTTCATTCAAATAAATAACCTGTGTTGTTATGTAAATCTACAATTCAGATGCATGTTTGTCCAGATCTGTTTTTCAGCAAGATGGCTAAAGCTAACTGAAGCTGTGTTGAATCACGATAGTTTGTTTGCTAAGCTGTAGTGCTAACGTTACCCACCTAAGGCGATTCTGTTTGCTTCGACAACAGAAGTGGAAACTACTGTAATCATTTCAAATGATATCTAGTCAATCTGTTAAACAGTGTTGTGTAGACACAATAGATTTATTTGTACGTTTTTATTTCAAGTCTCCACCTTCTTTCAGTGAGTGCTGTTGGCCATCTTTGGTTCACTTTTCGTCAACCAACCACAGTCTAGTTACTCATCCAGGTTGTGGATAGTATCTGTAGTGGACAGATTTAGGGATGGGGATCCAGGATCATGCCTGACAAGGCAGACATGCTAATTTTTCTGCAGAAAAACTGTTAAGAAAAGATGTAAATTCTTTATTTTCTTTTTGTTATGTAAAGCATAATATTTATTTTATTTATGTATATATTTTTTTCACAGTATTTGCAATAATAGCAATAACAGTTCTCTTAAGAATTTATTGTCTCGTCTTTCTTTCCACCAAATAGAAAAGTATCGATAAAGACTCGAATCGTTAAGCAGTCTCGAAAATGGTATCGATATCAATAAAAATTAACGATACCCATCCCTAGTCATAACACAGCTACACAATAGCATAAATAGCATACCTGGGAGCAGGGACGTGCACAGACATCAGTGTTTCCCACAGATTCGAAAGCAATTTGCGGCGGTGGCGGTGTATATTAAATATATATATTTTTTAATTAAATATATGTATTATCTTGTCTAGCAGATTAAGACATGTTCGTAGGTACCTAGCTAGCGAAAAGTAGCCTCAACTTTCCTAGACTTAGCTACGATACTAATGCTGAAGGGTCGCTTATATCGCATAGCGATTAGCGTCGTTGCTAACGTGTGATGTTGTGACTGTGTATTTGAGAGACACGTGAATGACAGAGACGGACGGAGAGCAGGGAAAGGAAATGCATCTGAACGAAGACGCTGCGTGTTTTAGATATCGTAAAAATAAATACGAATGAAACGCAATATGTGGCGGCCGGTGTTGATTCTGTGGCGGACCGCCACAAATTAGTCTGTGTGGGAAACACTGGACATTTTGAGGGGCCTTTGCTCAAATCAGCTCGCATTAAGCGTGAAAGTCCCTAACTAGCATCACATCAGGCACATAATTTGCATGCATTAGCAGGGCGCTCGCTGTGGTGGTGTATACGGGACTGGTTCTTGTGGGCCGGTCTGGATCAAATTTCAGGGCCTATTTTTACTCCCAGTCCGTCCCTGCTGTTCTATCAATAACCTGTATGCAATTTGCGTAGCGGATACGCATTTCGACTCCAAAGTACGCTGGTACTTGTATTGGCTGTCAATCATGATGGAAGAGTAGACAAGTTAAGTTATAGCATGTCCACCATCTCTTGTGGGGGTTATGCTTTAAGCCATTTGTGGTGCCCTTACCACATTGTGCCTCATATACTGTAAATGTTAGACCCAGTGACAGGCTGGCATGAAATGGCGTGCATAATACTTAGTAATAATTTTTGACTCATGGCTGAAGTTACGTTTCTCCAGCTCTCCCCAGTTTGGCAAAAAAAGCATCTCAAAATGCATCAGATTGATGCTTTAAAATATGGAATATTTATTTTTTTCTTATGAGGGAGCATGCACCCGGACCCCCTTAGAGGGGTAATATCCTTCTCACCTTTTTCACCCCTGACCCGTTTTCGTGCCTGCAGTTAGTAAGTAGTTGGCCTTCACTAGTCATCCTAGATCAAGAATGCTAGCAACGCCATCAGTGTAATATTACAACAACAATTTTACAGCACGAGACATAAAGCTTGAACAACAAATCGAATTGGTTACCTGCAGAATGGGTCATCAAATATATAATTAATTAGCATCGGCATGAATGTGGTCCGCTTGGACAAAATACACTCCACATAGAAAATTCCGTCAGACCAACGCAAATGTGCTTCAACGTCAAACGAAAATAGCAAATCAAATAAAAGTTAAACTACAATTCTAAATATCGCAAGAATGCGATGTATATGATGGCTTGTAATACAATACAACGTTTAATTGACACATGTAATATAGTATAGTATACCGTGAAACGGTACAGCCAAATCTCACCCGGTAGACACATTTCTACGGTCTCACAGTGTATACCGTCATACCGCCCAGCCCTAATGTAACGAAGCATGATTATACGTCAATATAGTTGAGTTGTTGAGCTGCAGGAATTCGGCGTGCTCCTAGCATTGTGCTTTTGGATGTCCTTGATTAAATTGGTAGTATTGTACTTTGCAGTACTACCACCACTACTCAAAACATTTACTTTGCAGATATTGTAAAAAGCTGACGAACTAGCTGGCGTGCCAAGGGTGAAATATCTCCACACAGCCGACTCTTTGGCCAGCCATACTACTATTGTATGTTTGACCAATACACTATTTCGTATCTACTGCTACATTTTACTTTATACATTTGATTACATTCTATTTTCGAATTTTTAATGCACAATTGTTTTTTAAATAACACAAATAAGAATTCAGTATATGACATCTGTTATTTTGTCTTAGTTAGGAAAGCAATGTTTTGTTAGGAAAGTCTGGTGCCTTTAGTCTCTTCCACATGGTGGAAGGAAGGTATAAGGTGGGAGGTATAGCCTACAGTTTATTATTAATTCAACAACGATATTGGATCGGTATCGGGTATCGACAGATACACAAAGCCCAGGCATCGGTATCGGAATATCGGAAAAGTTGGATCTGTGCATCCCTAGTATTGATGCAGCCAAAAAACCCTTAGCTGTGCACGTTCCTGCCTGGGAGGCTGAATAGGCTAAATTAACATAACAAGCTAATGAGTCCAACAAGCAAATTACCGGTAAGCTAATTCGCCAAGCTCCCGATCTCTTTCCACATCACTGAATCCGTTGAACTCGAAGGTTCATGTCAGTCAGTATGAATTAACATTTAAAAACAGGTTAAATTATATATATTTTGATATACATGTTAGAGCCCGACCGATAAAGGATTTTTAAGGCCAATACCGAACAGAGGAACATTAAAATATGTTAAGGTTCTGATAAATAAAATGTATAAAAATACAAACTTAAGATATGAAACTTGAACACAATCAAAAAAGGTTACCAGTATTAACAGACTTAGCAAGCTTCATAAATATAACTTTGAACGAGACTGGGAAAAAAATAGCAACGTTTCTCTGCATTCTCTCTTCTTTCAAAGAGCTTTGCCTATCCTCATAAATATTTCCTATGGTGCTGAACACGCTCGCCACAGAGGAGGGTGGACAGGAGAGGTACTGCCTTGCCACAAAGCTGACAGTCTGGTGAAACAGTTGGTGTCGTGTTTCCACCAATCATAGGGATTTCCACTCTTTCTGTCAATGACAGGCTCTCTGAAGTACCGTTCTAGCTCTTCGATGATCCCCTCTGGTTCCACTACCTCACTGGTGGATTGAAGGAGCACAGCGTCATAAAGTGCGTCTAAGAGACTGGGTACTTGCATTTGGTTTTGCAAGCTGTCCAGCATGGTTTTTCTCATGGTCTGAATACCCCTGGTGGTTGGTCCCCCTGACTCCAGTAAACGGCATAACACTGCAGTGCATGGTAAAATGCAGGATGTGGATGAGTCTGCTCTACTGAATTCCAGTGTCACCTCCTCCATTAGTCCAAGGGTCTCTGCCACACTCTTAAAAAGGATGTGTAAAAATAACACAAACTGTGTTAATTTCCTACACATCAATGAGTTGAATTTGGGACAACACTTGTTATGTAAATTTTGACACATTAAGTGTGTCAAGGACATTAACACACGTTCTGTTTAAAATAGATTAACACATAGATGTGTATTGGTGTAAATACTAACACAGTGATGTGTTTACGTAAAATATTGTGCAATTCTTAGCACATTCATTTATTGTGAAAAGTTACAGTAATTTGACACTTAATTCCCTACAAATCAAGCATGTTACTCTACAGACTTAAATAAAATGAAGATGCCACTTATTATTTAGAGACATTTATTTTTCTAAACATCTTGACATTTAGTCAACATTACATGTTGAATTCATTAGACACAAAACATGACTACAAAATATATCTTGGGATCTGATTTCCCCATGACATTTAGTCAATATTACATTTAGAATTCATTAGACACAAAACATCAGGCGGGCTGTTGCACGAAACCCGGATAAGCGATTAAGCCGGGATATTCAAGTTATCTTGGATGACTTTAGCTTTGATTTGGTTGCACGAAAGCAGGTTGAATTAAACCCAGCCAAGTAACCATGGAGATTTATTATTTGCGGCTAGCCTGCTCCAGAGCAGGCTAACAGCCAGGCTAAGCTTAATTCTGGAGTCTCGTGTTAAATCAGCTGACACTCTGATCCTAAATAAACGTGTTTAGCAGTTATTTCGTTGTCTTCTGAATGTGTTCTGATTTATTTTTATTAACATGCATTACTTGTCACTATTGCTGTCACGAGTTAGATTTTAAACCCTACTATTGCAGTTGTTTAGATGGTGTTGAAGAATAGACGAATGGCTCGGATGGTTGAAGAAGAAAAGCTCAAAAACCAGGTTGTTTGAATAGGTAAAAAGTTGAAGTTTATTTTAGCTCAGTTTGCAAGGCAATCACACATAGACAAGGATGTGAATGGCCGTGGAGAGACCAAGTCCCCCTCCTCTTATCTCCCAAGTTATACCCTTGATGACGCGTACTATTCGTGCCAGACCCACGCCAAAACAAATGACTGGAGAAAAGGAATTAGGGATGGGCATTTTAAGAAATTTCCTTGCTCGATCATCGCTAGAATTATCGAGCAATTATCGATTAATCATTAGATTTTTCTATAGGCTATATTAAAATTCCCGTTGGTAGAAAATACAAAATGCAGCATGTTTTTATCAATGCAATCTTTATTCCAACAATAATGCATACTTATAGGCAGCGTGTCTGTCTGAATGAACTTGCAGATACCTTTAGTAATTTTATCTGCCCGCTGTGAGTCACAGCTCCTCCTTGCTAGGACCGAGGTGATGGTAGGTTGAGAGGAGGATGAACTGCCGGCCAACAAGGTCGGATGTGCGTTGTTCAAGTGATAAATCATAGTAGTCGTCGTGGAATTATACTTGTACACAGCATCACAATGTGTACAGTGCACGTCTCCGTTTTTTAAATCGAAGTGGTCCCACACAACACTTCGCTTGGACCGCTTCATGTTTAGGCTAATCTTGATTTGCTAGCAAGTTTTCATATGAGCTGCGTCACAAGTCAACTGCCGCTCATTTGGCTGTTCCGTTTTTGTCATTTGAAATAATAAAACATCGCGCCCTGGTGGTTAGATTTGTTATTTCTTCCACATAGTGATATTCAATTAAATGCTTCAAGACTCACAGTATGCAACACAACGTCCTTTTGATCGATAACAATATAAATTGATCGACACATTTCTTAACAAGCAATTATCGAGCATCGATTAATTATGCCCATCCCTAAAAGGAATATTGAGAAAGTTAGAATTGTTGTTGTTCCCTCCTTATCGAGCCCCCAGTGAAGGCGCCCAGCTCCCTACCCCAGACCGATGGTGGTCTCCTAGCAACCTTTTCACCAGGTCGGGACGACCTGGGACTTTTCTTCTAACTTAGGACACATTTTGACAAGCTTCAATGAATGACTTCCTGTCTGAGCGCTAAGAGCTGTTCTCTTTCTTAAGATACAGTGATTCTTCCACGTACCCCCCATCACCCAGCCAAACATCTTGGTGTTTTGGGCTCCTGACCTCCTATGTTCTTTCAGAGTTTGCACATAAGCCTAGAACATTCAACATAAGCCAAGAACATTCTGTATCCCTAGTTTTTAGTAACTGCGTATTGTTTGGAGGCCATCTTTGGGCCTATTCTTCTGACCTGAAGTACCCCTGTCCTCACCTAAAGTTTGCCCTGTTTTATCATAATCAAAATCCACCACAATGGTTAGAAATGGTTGAATAAAGTCAGTGATGAGGGCAACATACAAAGTCCTATTCACTTGTGTTTCTTCTTGCACCATGGCATTTCCTATTTCTAAACGACATGTTGGACAAAGAAGCACTGATACTAAGACGTGCTTTTAGACATGAAAGGGTGTTTCGGGACAAATCTGACCCGTTAGCTTTTTCGGACGAGTAGGCTACCTGCAGTGACGTGCAGTCAGGGAGGCAGTGTCATCATGACATGTAAAAAAACGAATAACATAAAATAATAATGTGTCCACTGATCTGTGATAGAAATATAATTATTGGACGATTCCAAGGGGTTTTATAGCCAATATCGCAGAATTTAAGTATTTTCCTGTTCAAATACGGGGAAAGAAGCGACTAGCTGTGCCTCCTCTCGGATTGCGCAATCCCACACAAACTGGGCTGAGCTGCCATTTTTTTTGCACACATTTTATATGTCCTCACATTTCATAGTCTTGGTCATGTATTTTACGTATTTGTAGGCTATAACGAATTAGTCTTGCTGATCGTACATATTATTAATTGTTGCTCAGCGGGTGTAAAATATGCTGCACGCATGTGCTGCATCAGTGAATTTGTGATCGATAGCTTGGTCTATTTAAGAAATCTGTGAAGCTGCACTTATCCCAACTATGTACACCTGAATTGACATAGCTTTACCTTCTTATCCTGGCTCGGCAAACGTGCAACCGATTAAGCCGCGATGAGCTGATCACACTAAGTCAAGCGGCGCCTTTTCAGTTATCCTGGATATCTTTATTCTACTTTTGTGCAACAGCCCCCAGGACTACAAAATATATCTTGGGATCTGATTTCCCCATGACATTTAGTCAACATTACATGTTGAATTCATTAGACACAAAACATCAGGACTACAAAATATATGAGTAAATATATGAGTAGGAAAAACAACTGTACTGTACTGTTGCTAGTGGTACGTGACAGTGCCTCCACTGGCACGTGATAGTGGCTAGTGGTACGTACCACCGCTGCCAGTGGTACGTGACAGTGCCTCCACTGGCACTTGACAGTTAGCCTACAGTACAGTTGATAGTGGAATGTACCACCACTGCCAGTGGTACATGACAGTGCCTTCACTGGCACTTGACAGTTAGCCTACAGTACAGTTGATAGTGGTACGTACCACACTTGCGTTTCACCTCGTAGGTCTCCTTTGATGCCATCTTCTGATCTTCACTTCAGTGATTCGCGCCAGTCTTGCGACAGTTGTTGAAACAATGTATCGAGATTTGACAACCACTCTTCACTCACTATTGAAGGGTTGAGATTCTTTGTGTCTATTTCAATAGGCCTATGTAATGCTAGTTTTCAATGACACAAGTCTGTGTTCTAGAAAGAGTGGTCTGGAGTCGCAGAGGTCCGATAATATCAGCTTTAATGCAGCAGTTGGAAATCAACAAGTAAGAGCTCTAGGGTTGTCTACGTTTCCCTAACCGCAACAATGTTAGGGCTGGTTCACGAAGTCCAACTGGCTCTCTGTCCCTGTCCCAGGATATATTATACAGTGCAATATTACAAAATGATACAAAGAGGGTTGAGCTTTCTCATGCTCTGGGAGTTGTTGTTGTTCTTGCTGGCGCATCCCACGCTCGGATGCCATCTCAGCCCGGCTTCAAGGTTGCTCCTAAAATGAAGAGATACAGCCTCACCGTGTGTGAGACACAATGTTTAAGCCTAAGCAAACTTCTAAGTACATAAAACATTACTTTAATAAGCACAATATATAATGTTAATAAGCACAATATATTCTTTAAGACATGCATCCTTTATAAAGTTGTACGAACATTGTTCCTGTTGCCATATCCACCGGTGCACAGTGCCCGTGATGCATTGGGTGGTTAAGATGCCACACATACTGATAACTTGAACTAGCCTATAGATAATGATGGCCCTTGATAGAATTGGTGGCACACAGATGTCTGGAATTATAGAAGGTGCAGTGCCCGTGATGCAGCTGGTGATGACAGTTCATGTATTGTGCTGTAATGTATTGTACATTCTTTACTACTCAACTCTGGATTGGCCAACGATTCGCACAACAAGATGCAAAGTTTTTTTAAGCATTTAGCAGATAGAAAAACATATGAAGGATGTTAAGTTTTACAATGGGATTTTCTTTTTTTTTACTCACTGGCCCGATCGGGGTTATTGTATTGATTATCAATACAAAATGCAACAATATAAAGACATTGGGAATTTCAATGTATTGCTATTACCCTGTTCATTGTTGAGAAATCCCGTTCGCAGTTTACAGAGGAAACAGGGATAACCAGAGCAATGCTTGCAAGAAGATTCAGGCAGGGGTAGAGGTTGGCCCACTCATCAAACTCACTTGCCAGTAAACTCAAGAGCTCCTCCTGCTTCTTGTTCTTGAAAGATAAGGGTTTGTCATGGCATTAGTGTGTGTTGTGAACAGTCAGGGTAATTCACTCACTCACCTTGAATATCCCAGTAAGGACATGGTTCTTGAACGAGAGCCGGTCCTGAATGACTTCCTTCTCATGTTGAGAGCAACATTTCCTGGAAAGAGTCTACAGATGAGAGATGTCGTCTGTTAGAGCAGCTGATTGTGGCCCCAAGACATGGAAGGCTCCAAGGATGTGCAGATTATGGAATCTCTTCTCCAGATTTGTTTCCAGGCCAGTTATGTAAGGGTGAATGACCTACAATGACAAGATTGGCATCTTTTTAGGAAGAGCCTACACTCAGTTTTAATACTAGGCATCAATGGACAAACCAGACAGTATGTTCAGGACTGCTAATGATCTTTTAAAATGTGGCATTTAGGCCTGCACTAATTAATTTACAATATTGTCACATGTTAAGACAGTGAAGCTCACCTAACAAGAGTGCTGTACTTGCATTTACATTTATTCATTTAGCAGACGCTTTTATCCAAAGCAACCTCCAAGAGAGAGCTTTACAAAAGTGCATAGGTCACTGATCATAACAACGAGATATCCCCAACATTGCAAGTAGTCAAACATGAAGCATACATTGTGAAAAAACAAAAATAAGTGCCAAAGGGAAGAATCATAAGAGCATGAAGTTAAACAAGTTAGAATTAAACAACATGAACCTCAAAAGTGCAAGAGCGAGTACTAGGGCTGCACCTAACGATTATTTTGGTAATTGACTAATCTATCGACTATTTTTTCGATTAATCGACTAATCTAATGATTATTCAAAAAAAAGAATGACAAAATGTTGAAATTTGATTTCAAATGTATTTGAGTAACAACTTGTGTTAACATGTAAACATAATTATAAATAAACACAATAGTAATACAAATTGAAGTGCAAATATGCTTTTAAAAGTGAAGTGCAAATAACGTTTTTAAAGTAACTCAAAATAGCAATCAAGCCTCTGCAAGTGCTAAATAACTCTGACATTCAAAGTCCAAAAGTTAAAAAAAGTCCATCGTTCCCAACAATTAAAGTGCTAAGGGTTTAAAAGTAAATCAAAATGACTTCAGGGAACACACAATTCATACACGTTTCAAATTGCAATGTCAAAACGTGAGCATATTGACATGCTCTGGAGTGAGGCTGGCTCTCTTCTGATGTTCACAGCTGCTGAGAAGAGCTGCTCAGAGGGAGTAGAAGTAGCTGGAATGCACAAGAAAGATTTGGCTAGTGATGCAAGAGCTGGAAACCTTGCCTCATTCAAATTCCACCAAGACAGGGGACTTCCTGTCTTTGAAAGAGGCTGCTCTCTAAAGTACATCAGTACCTCATTAGTGATCTTTTGGTTGTTCGCGTCCTCTTCACTGTTCACTGTCATTGTCACTGTCCGTTGAGTCTGATCCAAGCAGTGAATCCAGTACTGAAACAGTCCTCCCATTTGGAGATACCTTGTCAGCTGATGATGTGGCATCTTGGTTCCCACTGGTGAGCTGGTTCACAGTACTACTATCCATGTGCTGTAGTGCCAGAGCTTGAACCTTATTCTGAACACTGAACCTCTCCTCTGGTGTCAGGAATTCGAAATCGTGGGTCAAGTGCAGCTGCAATGATCTGTTTGCTTTGTTTACCATCTGTGAAGGTGACCTCTCCTGACCACCGTGCAGTGGTTTCCTTTGAAGCAGCTGCCTGGAAGGCCTGCACAGGAGTTGTTTCATAAGAAGTGTGGGTGGACTTCAGCAGCCCTTTGACCAGAGGAGGCAGTGCAGAGACTGTCACATAACTCTCACCACTCAAGTACACAGTGGCACATTCAAAGGCCTGGAGCGCTTGGGCCAGTTCTTCTAGAAGGGTCCACTGATCGCTTTTGAGGTCTAGGTATTGTTTCCCTCTGAGTTATTGCTGGGTCAGAAAGGGTTGCAGTGACTGGCCACCTCTGTTCCAGTAGGCGACTTATCATGTGATAGGTGCTGTTCCACCTGGTACTGACATCTTGTACAAGTTTGTGTTCAGGAGCCCCCATTTGTTTCTGCTTCATTTTCAGGTTGCTTGCAGCCAGTTCACTTCTTTTAAAGTGCTCAACGATACACCTTGCAGCACCAAGTGCTTTGCTGATCTGAGGGTTTTTCAGCTCATGATTTATTACTAACTACAAAGTGTGGCCTGTGCAGCGGACAGACACCCACCCATTTTTTTCTTGCAATATGTTTGCAGCCAGCACAACATTGGAGCCATTGTCATGAACTACTGCCACAATTCTGCTTGTAGGGATCTCAAATCTTTCCACAGCCTGCTCAATCCATGCAGCAATGTTGGGTCCAGTTTGCCTCTCCAAGTGGCATGGTTGTGAGGCAGAAGCTAGTGAGCTCCCAGTCATCACTTATAAAGTGACATGTGATGCCAAGATATGCCTCTGTGGCACTGGACACTGGTCCAAGCATCAGTTGTGAGGGCAATCTTGTTCTCAGTTGCTTTCAGAGCATCTTTAACCCAAGCCCCCACCCCTCGCCCCTTGGCTTGAGGCAACGGCCCCGGTGGATGTAGGTGGTATTGCATCTTCGACTTGACTTCCGTGTCTTCCGGTCGTTTTTAATCTATTAACTCCAGTCAACATTTACAAAACTATCTCCCCCAATAATTTTTGTTAGATACTCGAACCTGGCTCTTACTACTAGCTTTTTCATAGAATATTTTTTCCAGATTTTTGCTATGTTTGAAACCAATACGAAATGGGTAAACTAGCACCCCATTTATTTGCTTACGTCAAGAAAATTTCTGTTATTTTAAAGCATTTTTAACCATTTTGTAGGCTAATGAACGCGATTATTCTCATTGCATGACAAAGTAGGCTAATAATAGCCTAATATAATTAGTTATAGTATCGTGGCATGTTACGGCGTCATTGTAGATAACATGTTATTCTGGAGCAAAGACGAAGATTAATAAATCATGTCTGATAACGACAATATTGTTATGGTCGTTATATTGTTAGAACTTTGTCAGTTAACACTACAACGATGGCATTAACAATAAGCTAGTAATAGTAAGCAACACTCATCATCATTATAATAGTAACATAGGTATAGCCTGTAGGCTTAATTTAGCTTGCTTTGCCGAGCTAGAACAACGACGGAGCCAGATATTCAAGCTTGCAGTTTCTTTAATCCAACACAATATTTAGCAGTCAAACTAAAAACACGGAGCAAAAAGAACAACGTATAGGCATTGCACGTATAATATTACAGTATTGATTTTCGTAAGTTCACATGTATTTGCTTTTTGATCGGACTTGTACCACATTCTGACAGTTTTCTGCAATGCCTTAGCTCCAGCTCACAAGCTCGCGACTGGTTGTCGCAAAGTATGACGTGTACAGCTACTTGCAAGCGTGCACGAGTCTCGGAGCCAACTCGGAGCTAGGAATAAAGTGAGCCCATTGAAAGCTAGGGGCTCATTTTTTTCCTAGTTTAGACCGGAAGTGGAAAGATGGCGCTGTCCGTTTCGCGCTCATGCTTGCCTCACTGCGCCACTGAGCACTTTTCATAGAAATGAATGGGGACGCCATCTTGGAAGACAATTTTGGCTCTCTCTAGTTAATATTACCTCTATGCTTTAACCTTGGCAAGTGAAGTTTCATACTTTTGCTCCATGAGCTTCGTAAAATGAGTTCTGGAAGGTAAGGTGTAACCTGGATGGAATGTGTTGACCATCTGCATAAAGCCCTCATCCTCAACCATTGATAGAGGTCTCATGTCATTGACAAGCATGTTAAGGATGCTCTCTGTCAAGTTTTAAGTTTTAATTAATGTAGGCTATAGTATCATATTTGTGTATAATGCTAAAGTAGATCTCTCGTAATTTGTGTTGATATGAAATTATTATTTTTCCACAATATTTAGTTTGACAAATGCTAAGTGGAGGAGGTTAACTATTCAGAACGAACGAAAAGACAGGCTACTCTGATAATTCAATGATTAACTACATTGCACGTAAAATAACTGAAATAGCGTTGGCAAGCATCCTCCATGAGACGTTCTGTTTTCCAACATGTAAGCGTAAATCTTACGATAAGTTAACAAGGCTAACGTTACTAAGACGGTTAACTTAAACTTACGCATCATCAGGAGAAGACGTGGTGGCTACAGGATGCCTCCGTTTCAAATGCTCATGCATTGCCGTGATGCTGGAATGAAATGCCAATTCAACTTTGCAGATGTTGCATTGCACTTTTTTGTTTGGTTTGCTGGTAAAATATTCCCAGACTTTTAAAGCTCTCAGTCTGACTTGCTTCGGCTCTCCCACACTGTGTTCCGCCATTATTCAAACACCTTCTTCTTCTTTGCCTTGGTGTATGTATGTCTATGCCTTGGTGCGACAGTGTAAGCGATACTGCCCCCTGCACTTCCGGTAGTTGCGCTGCAATGCTGAATGAAAATTCTTATATTTTTTATAATATATATATAATATATGACGCGTCGACGATAAAAATCCACGTCAACAATTTTTCACAATCGACTATTCGTTCCAGCCCTAGAGTGTACCTGTGGAAGAGCAAGCAGCAGTAAACTACCTCACAGCGAGTACAAGAGTTTAAAATCAGTTACAGCTAACCAACAAGAGCAGCAGGTCTAAGTAAGAGTCCTTGTGATCCTGGAGGAAACTAACATCATGTCCAGCAGATCTTTCCTAGGTACCGTTGTATTCCCGGAACAAGTGTGTCTTGAGCCTTTTCTTGAAGGTGGGGAGACAGTCAGTGTCTCTGATGGAGGTGGGGACTTGATTCCACCACTGGGGGCCAGACGGGAGAATGGAATCTGGCCCATTTCCCCACCCGTGACTCATCTTGGAGCTCTCCCCCTCTCCTATCCCTCTCCTCCTCGTGCTGTATGTTATAGGCTCAAAGTCCTTGTGAATCAGCAAGGTCCTCATGGAGGTGAGACAAGAAGGATCCAGAGAGTGGAGTTTGTTCAGCCTCTTTGATATCTGGAAGAGTCTGGATTGTCACAGGAACCTAAATTTAAAAAAAGATTTCCTGCCATTTAGTGCATGCAAACAATAATGTCAATGCATCACATCAAGCAGATTTGAATTAGATTGTGCACATTTATCATACCTGCTCTTTTATATGTAAAAAATGCACATGTGCTTTTTGGAAGATTTTAGACAGGCAGGCGAGGTAGGGCAAAACATCGGCCTGGAGGTACACGGCAGCCACAAATCTTTACGTAGCACAGAATGTATTGAGTCCCTTTGCCCCAGGACATTTGTGCACCTCTGCCTCCTCTGCCAAGGCTCCAAGGATGGCACTCAGATTCCTCTGTAGGGTCTTAATGGGCTAGTGCTGTGAGAGCCAGCATGTGTCCTTCACTTCCTGTAGATGTCATATGCAATAATGATTAGTTATGAATAGACAGAAGATAACTATTAGTATCAGAATAATATTACCTTTAGCTTTAAGTCACTGACACCCAGGGTTATGGATGCAGCCTTGAGAGTGGCAGTACGATTTGCACTATTTCTGAAATACAAGTAGAGGTCCTGCCGGTGGTTCCTGAAAGTGGCCATGTATTTCACATCATTTGATGAGTCTTTGCAGGCAAGGGCCAGTCTGTGGGCAGCACACACTCACAGACATATTTGAGCCATTTTTTTTTGATTAATGTAATTTAAATGCATATAGAATTTCCATTCATTTACATTACATAATTAGAATTAAACAAAATATATAAACGTAATATGATTTGTATATGTCAATATAATAAAACGTATTAGTTTGAAATGCATAAAAGTACACTCAAAAAAATATTTAAGCCCAAAAGTTAAAATGGATGCATTTTAATTTCATGACAATTTTCCATCTATTTTTATCACATAACTCCAATGTAAAAAATGAAATTTAAATCCATGTTTCGTAATCATGTTAATTCAACATGAATAAATTAGATAACTCAACATTAATCAATTAAATTGGACTTACTCAGGTATTATGCATAAACCCAATGTATTTGGTTAGCTTACATGAACCTAATATTTTGAAAAAGCCACACGTCAAATTGAAGTCAATCATTTATTACTGTTAATATAATTTCCACAATACACATTTAGGTATGCATTTGCAAACAATGTGCAACATGTTTAAAAAAATAAAGTAAAAATAAAAATGATTTCTAAAATGTACATTTTAGACTGCTCCACCACATTGGTGCCTCTAAACACCGATGTTGAATGGAATCTTACTTTAAATCGACGTAACAAAAGCTATACTCTGCAACATCACAACTCTTCATGAACTTCAAAAGCTCTCACCTGTCAAACGTGTATATATATATATATATATATAAAAAAATCATACAAATCAAGTAAACCCTCACCTACAGTTTTTTTGCTTCGCCATACCACTTGAATGAACACAATTTGGACAAACTTTAGAACCAGGTGTCAATGAAAGGGAATGAACAAGATTAGTCTTGTATACCACCTTTTAACACAAATATTGTTAATGAGCAAATATATTTTTTTTAAAAGTTAGTTTTTTTTCCACTTGAGGATTCAATTCAAACACAGAAACTGACACTTTATGGTGGGTGTGTAAGTATTAAAGAGCCAGGCTCTGTGGGCGTCACCAAGTGCCTGATCTTAAGAAGAGTTCTTGAGAAGAGGACATGTGTTCCCTGGGAGGAGGGGACATGTGTAAAATGATTCACTGCTACTGAGTTTCAACTGAATGGCTCTTTAAGTGGAGAGAGAAATACAATTCTGATTGCCCTTTAAGATCTAAAATAAAATTTAAAACAAAACATGAGGCCTTCAGACCTATAAGCGAGTTCACTGGAGCATCTTAATTTTAAGCGCTTGAACCTTAGAAGAAAGATTGTTGCCATCCAAGTTCATCAGCACCTTCTGGAGGAACTCAAATGTAAATTTGAGCTCTTGTGGGTAGCTCATGTTGAGACAGTAAATCAGTCCAAAAAGCATGGAAAATCCAAAAGAAACGCTTCCCAGGTTGCTCAGCAGCTCCACACCCTCGATCACCACTCCGACATGCTCAGGCTCTTCCCCTGCATCAGCACCCTCTTTCCGGACTACATGAAGTCGCATGGTGGCCGACTCCCTGTCCGCTTCTTCCACGTTGCGATTCTATGGGCAAGAAATCACAAATTGACCCGAGGGCCGCTTAAATACTAAAAAGATTCAAACAAGTACACTCTAAAAACAGATACTGCATATTACTTAATTTAATTGATGTAACATTTTTACACTCAAAAATATTGAGTAGATTTCAAAGCTTAGAAATCAAGTAAAACAAACCATGAATAATGAGTAGATTTACTTAATATTTTCCAATAGTATATACATGAATTGATTGACTAAAATTACAAAAACATTTTTTGTAAATTTAATTGAAATACTCTATAAACCGTATAGAAATTATGAGCAGAAAGCACTGAAGAAATTGAGTAGATATAAGTGAAATCATTTGGAGGATATAACAAAATACTTCCCTGTTATTTACTTAAAAATAAGAAGTTGTGTTCATTTAAAAAATGTCTAATGCTTTCTTGTTTTTTTTAAATTAAAATACTAAATTATATAAGAGCATATTACTTGAAGATGTAAAACTTAAACCTAAAAAATATTAAGCATGACCAAGATCTCAATAAACATGAATGATTTATTCAAACATTTTCCATTTTTTATCCACAATTACATACTCATTCACTACAATTACACTCTTTATAACAAAGCAAAGAGCAATATAAACAAGATGAACACATAATGTGCAACGGAACTTGTCCGTTATGTGGTGTGTGTACATGTGTTCCAACCAAAAGACATTTGAAAAATAAATCCCAGTTTCACAAATCCCGGTGTTACTCTTTAACTGACTTTCTGACTGAACATGTAAAGCATAATTCTCCTTTTGCTGATAGTCTGAATGGTCCCCAAAACAAAATCTGCATATGTGATGGCCAGTAAAGCTCTCAAGGCCACTCAATGAATGAGCAACAAAATTGTCAGCTGAAACACAAAAAACTGTTCCTCTGATATTTTTAACAATGGTAGGAAAAAAATGCCTTCTTCCTCTAACAATGGTAGGGAAAAAAAATGCCTTCTTCCTCTAATGTGATGAGATCGATCTAGAGAGGCTCCAAAACAGTTCAATAAACACATTTCTTACACAATTACATACTCACACACTACAATTACACTCTTTATAATGAAAGACAAAGAGCAATATAAACAAGATGAACACGTAATGTGCTACGGATACGGAACTTGTCCGTTATGTGTTCCAAACAAAGCCTGGTTTCAAAAATCCTGGTGTTACTCTTTAACTGACTTTACAACCAAAAGCTGTGCTATAAGGCTAAATCAAATCATCCCCACCATTAAGTTTCGCATTTAGATGACCTAACATTGATCAACTCTTCTCTCATTGATAATGAATTTGCTTTTTTTTTAAAGGGGGTTAATAACTTAAAATATAAACTAAAGCTTAAAATTAAACTTAAAAATGCATTAAGTACATTCTCCTCGAGAAGTACATTACAATAATTGTTTTTATTAAACTGGCTGTTAACATAAATTCAGATGCATCATGTCTAATAGGAAAGAAAAGAAAATTGAGAAAATCCTTATTAAAGCACTAAATGGAGCAACAGATTCAACACATGGTTCAATTGGGTACGAGTCACTTTCTCACATGAACAGCTGCCCCCAAGCAACTACATGACCATGTTTCTCAGTCTTTGCACCTTTGCTGAAAGGTTTCGTGCAACCACCTCCAAAAGCATCTTTTGAAATACCTCAAAAATGTATTTGAGAGCTTTGGGGTATTTCAGATCCAAGGCATAAGTCAGTCCCAGCAGGTAGCAGCAGGCTCTGCTGAGATCTCCAAGATGGTTGAGCACAGTGGAACCCTCGATGACGATCCCAACATCCACTTGCCCACTTTCATTCCGGACCAGGCACACCGCCATCACCTCGGCTCCAAGTGCTTCTTCCACATCGACAGCTGAATCCGCAGTCTGCTGATATTGTAAAGACAACTGATTTTAACAACAGGCGGGCAGGAAAGCCAACAAATAAAGAAAAAAATCAATTACCAAAACAAATCTGTTGTAAAACATTGTATAGCAAGTTTTAACTAATAGATAGCATCATGTTTATGTGTACATTTTGTGTACAAAAATCTATATTTTGGATAAAGCCAGAGTTAAAATCTTTATTTAATTTTTACAACATATATAAAGTTTTTACGGGGCAAATTGGGAAAGAGCCTTTTTTTATTTAATAAATTAGAAAAATACTATGTAGCGATATTTAAAATACATTTTCTGTATGTTAAAGAAAACTAAATGTTTCATAAATGAGAAGGATATGTACAAAGCCTTCCTTAATAACCTTCAGAATAATGTTAAGAATGATTATAGAAAGTTTAATGGATGTAGAAATTGAGATATTTAGTTCAGTAAGTAAAAAGAAAATCCGTGGGATGTGCCCTTATAGTCGACCAAATGGTCAATCGCCAGACAATATTTTTGGTTCATTGTTCAAAAGAACTTATCTTGAGATAATGGTCGTTAAAGATGGTTGTATAGAAGAAATATTCAGACGCAAACAGACAAGGTTTAGTCAAATAAACACCTACATTTAGTACACGTACACACACAGGTATTAAACATATTGTAGCGCTTATGCATTACGGAAAGGAACTTAGTTTCAACTTAACACATAAGTTGTAGTTGAAACCCAAAATATTTTATTGGACTCACCTCAAACTCCTTACATAAGGCACCCACATCTTCACCAAGGTGGTCAATAAGACATCGGATGACAACTTCTCTGGTCTTCTCAATGGGAACTCCGGCCTGCACACAACATTTTCACACAAAAGACATGACACACTGCTCACTTTCCTCAGCTCACATTCTAGCCTGGAGAAATATTAATGACAAGCTAGGAAGGGTAAAGTAGGAACTAAAAAGAGGAGTAAACCAAAATACCTGGAGTAATGTATTCATATCTGCGCGATGTCTCTCTCCAGCAACTCCTTTCTTGGCTTGGAAGATGGAAAGCAGTTTCGGGGAATAACGGTCCAACATCGCCATGAATTTGGCCTCAAGATTCACGGTCGTGATTTGCTGAAACTCTGCTTTGACCTTTGAAAAAAAAAGACAAAAAGACAAAAAAAGAGATTTGATTTCTAACTTAGATTTGAGCAACACATTGCAATACAATTAAAATGAGCTTCAGCATTATCTGCCCAAAATGGTATGTGTTAAACTGTGTTGAAGAAATGCCACTAACTGACCTGTGACATGTCAAACAAGGCAGGCCATCTTTCCTTGATATCTCTGATGCTCAACTGAAGACTGACGACATCATGTCTTCTATGGACGAATGTGTTGGACATCAACTCCCGGATGGTTGTGCTGCCGTCTCTCTTCTTCAATTCAGAAAGAATTTGTATCCGCAGTTGCTCTTGGTTTTCACTGCTTTCTCCTGAAGGATAGTTTGGGAGATAGATCACTTCTCCTTTCCGTGCCTTTTTCACATTTTGGGCTGGTTTCCTTTCACCAGGACGCTTGTTTTTGAGGGAGTTGCATGTCACTTCAGGGAACCCAAGAGTTCTGAGCGTCGACCTGTAATTTCCCATTTTGTATTTAAGAGAATACATCCATCCGATCCATCCATTACGACTCCCAGTTTCTGTCAGACATGGATGTTTTTTGACCAAGGCTTCTGCCACCTCTGCGACCTGAAGGCCTGTGGGATAGGCTGTGTGACCGTACATGTATTCAGCCAGGCCTTCAATGACTTTAGACTTGACACGGGTGTTGTTGAGGACAGTGCCATCTTTCGCAAAGTTCTCATTGCCATGTGTCAGCACTTCCTCTGTTGCCTTTGAAAAAGCTGGAATGACGATTTCAGTTGGCCAGGATGCCCTTGAGGGCTTAATATGACTGTGTCTTGTGATGAAGATGTGCCATCCGACTGGTAATCTGCAGAACTAGACGACATCCAGGATGAATTCCAACTGGAGGTGCCGCAACAATTCTCACCATCACTGGTCACATTTGCAGTCTCAGTTGGTGCAAGTGAAAGCACGATTGACGGAATGATTAATACTTTGATTGTCCCCTTATGTTGAACTTGGTTAGTAGAATGAAGTGTAAAGTAATCACCAAAGTCTTCATCAAAGTAATGCATGGTGAAGTCCTCGTGGAGTTCAAATGTGTCCTTTACAGTCTTGTGCAAATGATCCACTGTGTCTGGCATCCCAGAGGGCAGTGTGAGCTTCTCACTACGGTGACCTAGATTCACCTTCAAAACAACAGGGTCCATCTGTATGAAAATAAATCACAACTGGAGATCAGAGCAAGAGTAAGACACTACGGTGTTCGTCTTTTTCACCTAATACTGGACAATAATGTGTCTTTTTAAAGTGACCATTCGTTTGCCCCCCACACAATATGCTGCCAAGGGGTAAGTATCAGTAAGTTGCTGTATCTGCAGCAGGGTCACTTTCCCAGAGTGCTCCAAAACAAATCCCCTAAAATGTTCATAATACCAGCTGTTAAGACACTTAACAATGAAATTGAGATCACTGCCGACAATCGCAATCTGTGAAATCTCCACAAAATCAGGTAGACCTCCAGTACATCCATAAGGCAAAATCATCCCCACAGCATATTTTGTTCCATGATATGTCACTGCGTTTGTCAAGTCCACTGTGGTTTGTGTTGGATATGATTTTTTAAAACTCTCCTGTATATCTGAATGCAGCAATGCCAATGAAATACTGGTTACTCTACTGACACATAATGCTGGTTTCAAAGCATCAGCATGTAGATGATATGCCATCATCATTTGGTGCCTTGAGGCGAGAGACAGTAGTACATTTCTGAAGCTCTGTGTGTATTTGACAACTTTCTTGAAAAAACTATGCTTTGCCTCAAAGCGCATAGTCCAGACACAAACTAAAGGACCAAAGCATTTTATCATAGGAGGATAATGCTCCAAGAAATGGTGCTTTGGAATTAACTTTTGCTCAGGAAAAACTTCCAACAGTCTATGGCGATGTTCGGATATTAGTGTATCTAGGTAGCTAATACTATCCTCTGTATGAAAAGGGGATACCACAAGTTCTGTAATATCTTTTAATGTCATGAGAACCTGCCAAGCTGGCTCATTGAATGGTATCTTCACACCAATTATGAACGGTAATAATCTCAGTAAGGTCCAATTCTCATGTGCATTCCCACCAATAGATTTGCGAGATGAAAGATTTTGTGGGATGGGTTGGGGGTGATCAGTTTTATCTGTCCAAGTATATGGAAACTGAGTTATTGACTCATTCAGTTGTAACAGGGTGAAATACTGTTTTTTTATGAATAAGTTAAGACATAATGCCAACTCCAAAGGAATTATTCCTTCAAAGAGATCATGGAGCACGTCTGGTGGGTACCCAGTAACAAAATGGAAATGCTTCAATTTTTCTGTTAAGGTACAAACTCTCTTTACACCAAAACAATGTAAAGCATAATTCTCCTTTGTCCTTGGTTGGAAAACCCCTGAATGCACCTCCTTTTGCTGATAGTCTGAACGGTCCCCAATACAAAATCTACATATGTGATGGCCAGTAAAGCTCTCTACAAGGCCACTCAATGAATGAGCACCAAGATTGTCAGCTGAAACACAAAAAACTGTTCCTCTGATATTTTTACCAATGGTAGGAAAAAAAATGCCTTCTTCCTCTAATGTGATGAGATCGTTCAAGAGAGGCTCCAAAACAGTTCCATAGCCAAATTTCTTAACATCATTCGCTTTACAAAGGAGTGCCAATTGAATTGATGTTAGTTGTGATCTCAACTCTGATGGCACATCTGCAAGTACCCAGTACACTGCTGTCACTTTATGTTTTTTTCTTGAGGTTCCAAGTGGATTACAGACTTCAAAATCATCCACGTACAGTACAAGTGAAATCCTTAGCTCTCCATCAGCATTAAACTCATTTAACTTGAAATATGTGCCATCATGAAAGGATGAAAACTGTGATAGAGGGCCTGGATGTCTTGTCAGTATCGTACTTGCAATGTCTTTGTCATTTAATAATAGCTTTAAGGTTTGTAAAATAGGTACATATTGAAAGGTGCACTTGTTTAATGGATCCAATATATATTCAACTGGCTCAATAACATGAAAGTTCTCTTTGAAATACTTTTCCCTCTTGTATTTAGAAATAAACGGACCATCCGGAGCTAGAGCTTTACTGAGAGGGTTGCAGACAGACAAGTTTTGGACTAACTCACTGATAACCCTTTCATCAACAGTGCAGTTATTTTGTGTTAAAACGTCTTTCACTGAGTTTGAAATATACCGAGATGATGATGTGCTGATAAACTGAAGCTGTTCCACCAAGTCATCTATACATTTACCAGAGACATTATAAATGCTTTCTAACTTCAGCAAGAGAGAACCGATTACCTTTTCAAATACGCTTGTATCGCCTTCACAATCTAAATCTACAGAAGTATCCAACTCCACATCATTAACCGATTCCAGTAATGCAAATTGGCTGCCATGCTGTTGAACACTGGTAGAAATAGGAAGTTGTACAATAATATCAGCTTTTAAGTCATTACATGAGTAGGCTTGGTGCTTTCGGCTTCTGTGTGTAGCATAAGTACCATATATGTTAGTTTTGAAATCACAACCATCAAACACACACTCTATTGTTTCTAAACTTTTCAGATGAGAGTTTATGTGTTGAAAATAATCCTTGGTATTTGAAAAACACGAGTCACAAATTTTACATTTGAAAGCTTTCTGATTTTCAGTTTCCTCTGATTTGTGAACTCTACACAAGTGTGCACGTAAACCACCCCAAGTTTTAAAAGAACATGGACAGTCCAAATGAATGCACGGCAGAAAATGTCCACGACCTAAAAGTCCGTGTTTCAGTCGATAGTGTTTAAGAAGTCCACCAGTTGATGATGCCACTGATGTACAAAGTTTACACTGCCATCCCATGAGCAGTTACCTTAAAGAAGGATAAAAACCAAGGAGCCCCAGTGGCTTGTGTCCTGTGAAGCTCAGTCCTTCCAACGCCGACCTGGGTTCCTGTATGGCCTTGTGTCCTTTGCGGTCCGCCCCCCTCTCTCTCTCTCACATGCCTCTGTGTCTCGTCTCTCAATCTCTGTGTCACATTAAGCATAACATGTAAAAAGAAAAGATTAAAACCTTTGTTCTCATAGAAAGTTGTTAAGACTATAGTCAATATCCCTTCAACACATTTGGGAAATAATGTCCTACTGGCTTTTAACATCCCTTATGCCTTATAATTATCAAAGAGCAACTTACCTCCTGTGTTTTATTGATCAGTTGTTTTCGTATCTGAAATGCACAATTTAAAAATATTATAATATATTAAAGAGGGGAGAAAGACAAACACAAAGATAATATGTCTACTGTTCTCAGCCATTTTTTAGATGTTTTTAATAACATTGTTTTTCATTGTCTTCTGGACGATTTAGATAAATGTTTCACCTGACATTCATGTCATTAAAGATGATTTAAGTTAAAAAAGTAAATATAAAAAGACAGTAAAATTAAAATTATAGACAGCCTGGAAAGCACCCAAGACGCTTAAATATAAGTAAAAACTTTTTTTTGTCAACATAAAAAAAAAGGTAAAACAGGTATTGTAATTAGACTTGTGCATATTTACACCTGTCCTGGAACGTTATGATTTAAAAAAAAATATGATTTCAATGTGTTTAGGAGACGTGCATTTATTCATTTATCATAATGATATTGCTCTTCTAACCGTGCTGCAGAGACACACGTGCCCGCGCGCACACATGGGAGGTCACGGTAGTGCAGTGAAATAAACTTTAGATAACCAGAGTTGAAGTGAACTAGTTCGTACTGTTAGTACAACTCTTGCAAGTAAAATGTCAAAGTAAAATGCCAAACATTACACCCATTCAACCCACATTTAGGTTAACATATTTAATGAAAATTGTTTAATCTCTCTTAGAGCAGAAATTAATGAATACATGTGAATCAA
>CAEFZP010005466.1:0-10752 GCA_903064625.1 Mallotus villosus | reverse complement strand
TTGAAGGTTAAAGGACAACACTGGAATGAATTGAACTTGCTGGGGAAAAAAGGCACAATTGATTAAATTGTCCTAGCAGAAAAAGTAGAAGGTTTAAAGAAGGAGATGGGATATTAATTCTGTTCATATTTTGAATTATTTTTTAATCCTTATAAAATGAACTCACCTAAAGATGCTAAATAAGTTAGGAAAAGGGAAACACTTGCAGAAATGTATTTGCTGGAACTCTTTTCAAAACTGGAAAGTACTTGTGGAAGGACAGTGGAACAGTGAAGAGCGTTGGCCAATCGGATTGGTTACTTGTAACGTAGCAACCGTTGGTCTTTGGCAACATTTATAACCTAGAATCTAGGTTTCACGTTCAAGGTGGAGGAGAAACTAATCATGTGTGCCTTCACACCCAGTCCTGTTCAGACACTGAATTTAAAGATGACATACAATTCATAAGCCATGGTGCAAGGTTGCCGATGTTGCCGTTGTCCCTGGTGAGTTTGTTATACTTTTAAATTGAATCTCGTCACATTACGTGACTTTGTTTTGCGACTGCAAAAGCTACTCGAACTCAGATTTAAAAGCTGCTGCTGCAAAAAGCTGAACTACAGTATTGTGGGTATAAGATCATGCTACATTTAACCAGCGGATCATTTCTTGCAAGTGTGTCAAAGTGGTATTTGTACAGTCAGTATTAAAACCGTAGGCGTGAATAATGCATGCATCGTCATCCATCTGACTTTAGCCGAAGCAAAGCTAGCGAGAGGATGGAATGGGAGATTTCCTACAATAAGCTAGATACTGCTTCAAATTGAAAACGGAGAAGATATTTAGAGTAAAGACAAGTTACTTAACATCTGTGTTCAATATCGTTAATTAAACGTAAAAACGTTCCAGTTACGAAGCGTTTGTTCCAAAGGGTTAACACCAGCTGCAGCCAACACTTAGCGTTAGCTACAGTAGCTAGCTACCCCAGCCCCGGTTTGGCTGTTCGTGACGGTCAGCTACTGTATGACAGTCTTGAGCCTCGATTTGTGCAGTTTATGGGAAATGTGCTCAAATAAAAACGATCTAGCTAGATTATGTACACTTTTAGGTCAATGTACATACCTTCCCAGCTAGCATGTGACCGACGGGCCAGCAGCGGTCTACTGGTGGCATATTCAGCAGGCCATCAGCGGGCGCCACCAGCGGCTGGCTGGTGTTTTGCTCATCGTTTTACCAACGGCCCACCTAACTACTCTTTACCGACAGAAGTCCGCTACTGGCCCGCTGGCTGCAGTTTGCTGAAGGCCCACCATCGGGCTATCGCTCATATTCACATCTCTACATTCTCTACAAATAACGTAGGCTACTAAACCATAATCAAGAATAAACGCTTTACAAATTTATTTTGAAACAGATGACTTTTTACACGTAGGAACTTCAATGGATATACAAAACGATACATGATATTCTAAATATAGATATTCTAATACGGCACAGAATACACAATTATCATCATATAGCCTATAATCTTAACTTAAATATGTGGTCAACCTCTCACTAATGCTAAGTATGTACAATTTAGAATAAAAATAAAGAATATGAAATATAAAATGGCCATAATATACAATATAAAATACAAATCGTATTAAAAAAACTAAGTGCAAAAAATAGTGAATATATATACACTTTCAAAAGACAAAGTAATGTGCTACACAGTCTTCTGTCTGTCTCTTCGTCCCCCATCTCTGTCTGTAGCTCCCTTCATAAATGTTGATGCAATTTCCTGGAGACTCCCTTCTGTCGCATCTAGGGTCCCTGGGTTCTTTCTAATTGCTCCTGAAATCATGGAAGATTGTTTGATACAGTGTTACTCAAACAGGTTCAGCCTGCCCTTCAATGCCCCCCCACTCTGAGTGTGCTACACAGTCTTCTGTCTGTCTCTTCGTCCCCCATCTCTGTCTGCAGCTCCCTTCATAAATTTTGATGCAATTTCCTGGAGACTCCCTTCTGTTGCATCTAGGGTCCCTGGGTTCTTTCTAATTGCTCCTGAAATCATGGAAGATTGTTTGATACAGTGTTACTCAAACAGGTTCAGCCTGCCCTTCAATGCCCTCCCACATGGAATACATTACCCCCATTATTTTAGCTATAAAAATAGCCAAGGCTATTTTCTACAATGGCAACATACTTTGTTTTGTATTCTACAATACTGTATTTTGCTAAACTGTTGAAAATAAGATAAAACATATACTAATAATAAACTGCTGTTTTCAAACTTACTATGGACAATGTTCTTTAAGATGAGACCCTTGAATGAAATCTTCTGGCCCAAGCCAGTCCAGTTACAGAGCTTAGTTAGGTAATTGCTGAAGAGGCAGGAGAACATCCTCTTCACTGAATCCTTGGTGGATTTCCCCCCCTTAGCAGCCAAAAACCTGACCTGTAAAATTATTTTCACATATGAATATCGTTTATTATAGAGAATTAAACAATTTTCACAAATAGTCATTTACTATTACTTTTAATGTACATAATGTATAAAATATTGTATACTCGTATTGTATACTCGTAGAATCTGCACTTTAATCATACAGTAATATCATACAGAGTGCAGAGAAAAGCAATTATACATGAGGGGGTGGCAAAAATGGAATCATCACAGATTGACTGACCATAGGCTTTTGGTAAATGCAATACCTATGAAAGTTGTTCACCATGCCCAATCATGGACAAATGCTTTAGTTTACTGTACGTAGTTAGCACAATACCATATATTTTGGTGCTTACCAGTTTTTCTTGAAGGTCAGCATCTTGAGCAAGCCTTTGTTCAAGGTCTTCCAGCATTAGACGATCTTTCAGAGGAAGTAGAACGTCCTCTGGCAGAGCCATGTCTAAATGTGTCCCATTGGTCAGCTGCAGTAAGAGGTTACGGTTCAGAGTTGTCTGGTAGCGCAACTCCCTCACTTCCTCTGCCATTTCCCTCTGATGCTGAAGAATCAGCCGTTGGAAATCTTAAAACATAAGGTTGTGTCAAAGTTGTCAAAAAAAGGAAACATGCAATAGAAACCCATTCGTTATAAGTATATTTAAGTCTACAACAGTTAGTTCCAACCAAATAAATGGATTGTTATGTATCTCAAGCTGTTAACTAATTGGAATCAAACATGCCACCAAAGACACTGTCAACAGTAGTATTTCACTGGAAACACAATAAATAACAGTAAAACAATGTAGCCATGTAGTGGGATCTTGCTTAATTTTTAACAAGGGTCCGTAAGTGTCATGCACGACAAATTATTTTTACCATCAAACTGACGAGCAGTAGGGCCCGTTGATGAAAAGGACTGACTGGAACCTGTTTTAAAGTGTACAAAAAAGCCACTAAATTAGGATACATTGAATAACTGTTGAAAAACAATTGTGTTGGCAGGTGGTCTCCACCCTTCATATGTTTTGACATAGCATGATAAACACAAATATGTAGAAACAGTTCCCTGATTTGTATAGTTTTTAGGTTGTGAGCATAAAATACAGCATTGTTAGAATATTTACATTATACACATGTTTAACCCCACTTACTTTGAAATGCTGGCAAGTTGGCCACTGATCTCTCTCCAGACACTGTTGTAAACAGAAAAACAATCAGACCAAATTGCTTCAAATCTTTCAATGAAGATTTAAATTATCCATAGCACCAACATTGGAGAGAGATTTGTGAAGAGACTTAATAAATCCAAGAGCTTTATCATGTAAAGATACAGTTACCTTCAGACTGGTGAGCAGTAGGACCCAGTGATGAAAAGGACTGACTGGAACCTGTTGGGCATAAGAATAATCTGGTACTTTATTATTCCACAAATATGTAATGTGATATACAAGTTAATACTTCAATTCACAAAAACATGAAGTTGTTCAGTACAATGTACCACCAACCATCAGCACATGGTGTCAAAGAGGGCCGGAAACAGGGTCCTGATGACTCTATTCAAAAATGGGAAATAACAATAATTGTGTTCCAGAAATAATAATAATTCCATGAAAGAATGATGGCCCAGAAAAAACATCTTACACATACTTTTCTTAGTGATAAAGCTGGGGGGCTTCGGCGCTGGGGGGAAGGGCTGTTCAGCAGTGTCAGACTCCTCAGAGTCAGTCTGGTCATACTTTGGATTTCGCCTGGGAAAGACAGAATTCTGGTTATTCGCCATGTATGTTGTACAAACACAGAATTTACTGTGGCAGGGAGGTGCAAAACACTTAACATATACAAATCTTAAATTAAGTAAAAGTACAAAAGTTTAACTATTTCCAAGAACTAAACAATCTAAGAATAAAACAATTAAAAAATAAGAATAAAGAATGAGCAGCATGGATGGTGTCACGACGTGGAGTGGGGTTGGACCCAAATGCAGGGAAGTCAGCAGGCATTGTTGAATGAAGGGTTTAATACTGAAACTGAGACACAGACAGGGGAACACGCAGCAACAAAGGGTAATGCAAAGACAAAGACTTGACACAAAACAGGAACCTAAATACACAGAACCAAACAAGACACAGGTGGACACAATGAAACTAACGAGAACTCAACAAGACACAGGTGAAGACAATGAGACAGGGAAACACTAGGGCAGGGCAAAACCAAACACAGGGGGGCACGGCTGTGGCCGTGACAGTACCCCCCTCTCAAGGGACGTCACCTGACGTCCCACAAGGCCGAGCAGGGGGTCGGAGCAGGTCCGGGGGTCGACCTGGAGGCAGGGCAGAGGGTCGGGGCAGGTCCGGGGGTCGACCTGGCGGCAGGGCAGAGGGTCGGGGAAGGTCCGGGGGTCGACCTGGAGGCAGGGCAGAGGGTCGGGGCAGGTCTGGGGGTCGACCTGGAGGCAGGGCAGAGGGTCGGGGCAGGTCCGGGGGTCGACCTGGAGGCAGGGCAGAGGGTCGGGGAAGGTCCGGGGGTCGACCTGGAGGCAGGGCAGAGGGTCGGGGCAGGTCTGGGGGTCGACCTGGAGGCAGGGCAGAGGGTCGGGGCAGGTCCGGGGGTCGACCTGGAGGCAGGGCAGAGGGTCGGGGCAGGTCCGGGGGTCGACCTGGAGGCAGGGCAGAGGGTCGGGGAATGTCCGGGGAACAGCCTGGGGCCCAGAGCAGGTCCAGGGAACCAACCGGGAGCGGCACGGTGGCGCCTGGGAGCGCGGACGAGGTGGCGTCTGGGAGCGCGAACACGGTGGCGCATGGGAGCGCGAACACGGTGGCGCATGGGAGCGCGAACACGGTGGCGCATGGGAGCGCGGACGAGGTGGCGCCTGGGAGCGCGGACGAGGTGGCGCCTGGGAGCGCGGACGAGGTGGCGCCTGGGAGCGCGGACGAGGTGGCGCCTGGGAGCGCGGACGAGGTGGCGCCTGGGAGCGCGGACGAGGTGGCGCCTGGGAGCGCGGACGAGGGGGCGCCTGGGAGCGCGGACGAGGTGGCGCCTGGGAGCGCGGACGAGGGGGCGCCTGGGAGCGCGGACGAGGGGGCGCCTGGGAGCGCGGACGAGGGGGCGCCTGGGAGCGCGGACGAGGGGGCGCCTGGGAGCGCGGACGAGGGGGCGCCTGGGAGCGCGGACGAGGGGGCGCCTGGGAGCGCGGACGAGGGGGCGCCTGGGAGCGCGGACGAGGGGGCGCCTGGGAGCACAGGCGGCAGACAGAAGGCCTCCGGAGGAGGAGGAGGCGGCGGCCAGATGTCCTCGGGGTGAGGAGGAGGCGGCACGAAGTCCTCGGGCGGAGGAGGAGGCGGCCAGATGTCCTCGGGCGGAGGAGGAGGCGGCGGCCAGATGTCCTCGGGGTGAGGAGGAGGCCAGAAGTCCTCGGGCGGAGGAGGAGGCGGCCAGAAGTCCTCGGGAGGAGGCGGCCAGAAGTCCTCGGGCGGAGGAGGAGGCGGCCAGAAGTCCTCGGGCGGACTGGCGGTGGCCGGCACAACCTCAGGGCGAGGCCGGGGCACAGGGAAGGAGCGGGGCTGGGGCACAGGCAAGGAGCGGGGCTGGGGCACAGGCAAGGAGCGGGGCTGGGGCACAGGCAAGGAGCAGGGCTGGGGCACAGGCAAGGAGCGGGGCCGGGGCACAGGGAAGGAGCGGGGCTGGGGCACAGGCAAGGAGCGGGGCTGGGGCACAGGCAAGGAGCGGGGCTGGGGCACAGGCAAGGAGCGGGGCTGGGGCACAGGCAAGGAGCGGGGCCAGGGCTCCGGACAGGACCGGGGCTGGGTTCCGGCGGTAGGCGGCCGAAACTCCCAGGCTGGAACAGCCTCGGTGGTCGGGGCACTGGGCAGCACAACCTCTGGATGAGGCAGGGGCCCAGGGCAGGACCGAGGCTTGAGTCGAGGTTCGGGCTGGAGCCGAGGCAGGAACCAGGATTTGGGCTGGGCCCTCCGCTGCAGGCTTCGGGGTCCACCAAAGGCAAGCCTGGTCCCCAAGAAAGGGTTCGGGGAACTCACCGCTGGGTCCAATTTTGGTCTTTGCATTCTGTCACGACGTGGAGTGGGGTTGGACCCAAATGCAGGGAAGTCAGCAGGCATTGTTGAATGAAGGGTTTAATACTGAAACTGAGACACAGACAGGGGAACACGCAGCAACAAAGGGTAATGCAAAGACAAAGACTTGACACAAAACAGGAACCTAAATACACAGAACCAAACAAGACACAGGTGGACACAATGAAACTAACGAGAACTCAACAAGACACAGGTGAAGACAATGACACAGGGAAACACTAGGGCAGGGCAAAACCAAACACAGGGGGGCACGGCTGTGGCCGTGACAGATGGTCAACATAGTGCAATCAGATACTGGGATAAGGTGACTTATACATAGTGTAATAATAATAATAATAGATAAATAAGTGATTTCAGCAAGCATGAATTGCAACAACAGTTGTCTAATAAAGCTTCAATTTATTTAAAACTTTTAATCTTACTTTTGTTTCCTTTGTGTGGTTTCTGGTTCCGTTTCAAGACTTGAATCGTTCTCAGCCCGAACCAGGCACTCATGTGCTTTGTCATACGAATCTGAAAATAAACAAAATAGCAGGTTATCAGTTTGTACACACGTTCTGTGTACAAACTGACATTTGAAAATATTTGGTTAATATAATGGACGCACCCTTGATCTTTAATATCTCCATGGAGAACACCTCCCATGTATTAATGTCTGGAACTTCATGCAAGATCACTGCCTTCCGCAATCTCTCCTGGGTTTTATATGGAGGCCAATAACATCTTTTCTTTGTGCACCAACTCTTTGAAACAGCTAAACTGTTTTCTTCATTTGGAAATTTAAGCACGGCAAACATAGTACTGTAAAACAAAAAGCACAGAAATGTTAGATTTCCTACATTCCTTATCATATTTACAATATTGATCATTTTAAACATGTCAAGCTACCTTAATAAAACTCTTCCCTTGGGTAAAAAAAAGTCCAGGATATTACATGTGGAGTAAAGGTATCCCAGCAAAGCCCTCTTTGCATGGGAGTAGAACACATTTTCTTAATACATTTGTGGATTTTGTAAAAAGAAGCTCATTCTTCAATGTAGACATAAGGAAAATGTCCAGCTTGGATGACAGCAGGGGGTAAGAAAAAGGTCTGTTTGGCTCCTAAATCTTTTGTACACAATGAAAATATCCCCATGTTCTTCTAGTACAATGTTTTCCACCAGCACAATCTCCTTGTTCCTCAGCTGTATGCAGTTGTTGCCAGTAGACCTCTTTACCCAAAAAACGTTGAACTGCATTTAGTCAAACTGCTTTTTCACAGTCAAACCAGTTGGAACTGGACCATCAGTATGCTCATTTTGCATTTCTTGTTTAGCCTCTGACTGAATTGCTCCCATGGCCTCTCTTTCTGACAGTCTCCGTATGACCTGTTCTAAAGGCTTGTTGGGTTTCCGAATCATTTTCTTCAGCTGACCAAGATAATTCTCAAAGGGGAAGCAGGAGATATTGTCAAGAACACCAAATGTCTGTGCTTCATGACTGAGATGGATTAGGCCATGCATGTTATATGTGACATTTTCTTTTCCATACAGGCAGCTGCAGTGGTCCACAAACAACACTAGGAGGTCTTTAGCGTAGTCAGCATAATCTGCACACAAGGAGACACTTAGGAGAATGGTCATGGCGACGGCAAGCAGCATGAAGTTCTCGTACATAGCTCTTGGAAGATGCTCTTTAAGGCAGACAGGACCAGTGTACAAGAGAAACGTCCGAAATTCTGTTGCTTTCCATCGGTCGGATTCTTTCAGAGATCTGGGTTTTCTGTTGAATTCTGATGGAATATGTGGTCTTAGTTCAATCAGCTTTGTGGATGTATTCAAAACAACCGAAGGACTTAAACGAGTTGTCAGGGGCCCTTTCTGCCATAAGGTTCCCAGCTTTCGTGTTACTCCCAAACACACCAGATGCATATAATCAAGTGGAAACTGTGTCACAAGACCAAATGATCTACCTAAAGGTGTTGTCCCACTATAGTGACAGTCATCTGTGAACTCATCAAAATTGTCGTGGTCAGACCTCTGAGGAGCATTCATGTTTGGGAAGGTCATTCGATTCAGGTAGTAGAGTCCCTTTTGACGGCACTTGTCACAGCCGTAGTAACCATTGTGACCCTTTGCGTTTCTGACAAATGCCCTTGCTGGAGCATCACAAACTATTGCAGAGATTTTCACATGCACATTTATTTCTCCAAAAGAAATACCATTGGCTTCTAGCCCTTCTGCTTCCTCAACAAAGTCATGCAAAAACTCAAGACTAGTAGGTTTCCTTTGACCAAAGAATATCCCAATGACAAATGGGGACTTGTTAGTCTGGACCAAACCATCAAAGACTTCTACTAGCCCTAATATAGGCCAAAACTGAGCATTTGAGCTTTTGTATAATGGCAGGCCATCTATATTTATTTGGAGGGACACAGGCTCAGGTAGCATTGGGTGCATGGTGAGGTATGATAGCACACCATGAGCAATGCCAGCATGGAAATAGGTTCCTCCAGTGATGACTTTAGTTGTTACAACAGGTTTTGTTTTTAACAAAGTCCGTGGATCTATAGGTAACCCAAATTCAGGTATTTTCTTGGTCAGAATCATTAGAAGTTCATTTAATGCCGAATGTGGAATTTGTTTTCTGATAGCCCAATCAGCCAGTATCTTCTTCATGTCTTCTTCATCTGTACTGTCATCTGTGTTCTCCTCTGAACTCACTGTTAAAGTCTCTCCATCCATTGATTCACTACTGCTATCAGCTAGGCCTAACTCATCCCTTTTTGACTCCTGCATTGGAAGCTCTGTGATGTCAAAATCCATGATCCACTCTCTACAGATGTGGATCCTAGTTTGAGCAAATCCTGCATGACTCCTTTCTTAATTTTTCTGCGTTTAGTCCAGTAACTCGACATTTTACCTGGAGATGAATAAGCAGGCCCAAGTAGACTGGATATCTGCCAAGTAAGACAAATTATACAATTAGTGCAATGCTGTTTATTAAACAGTTTAGACCAAGTAGTCTAATTTGATTTGATAATAGACTGAGTGCTAGTATAACTGTAATATAATATAGTATATAATATATAACATACTATAACTGCAGTGGAACTATTAGATCACTTATCTTTCAAGTGTTTTAACATCCTTTAGATACATAAATTGTTAACCATTTTAGATTGTAACAAACTTTACACTGCAAAGATTAAAATGTACATCTTGTTTCACAGGTTGCACTAAAAATGGAAACGTACAGATGTACATGACACAAAGTAGCAAAGCAGTGTGCAGCAAATGTTTATATGTTGCTTGGCAACAGTCAAGGGCTTGTGCAGTTGTTAAACACAGCCTACCACTGGGAAAAGTTTGTGTCCTGTGTGGGTCTCAGTTCCACAGGCTACATGTAAATTTACGTGTATTGATGTAACGTCCATGAGTGTAATTAGGCTATTTGTTCTTGTTATTCACCATCAATAATATCAACAACAAAAAGAGAAAACAGCTAAAGTTTGACGTCAAGTTTTGTTTATTGGTCTTGCGTAAAAGCTCGATCATGTAGGCTAAATACGTGTATTGATGTAACGTCCATGACTGAGTCTAAATAGGCTAGCCTATTTGTTGTTGTTATTCACCATCAATAATATCAACAACAAAAACAGAAAACAGCTGAAGGTTGACGTTATCGGCATGCCGCCCATGAAACACTGGCGGACCACTGAGTAAATAGGTGCGTTCGACATGACCTCGCTTCATGCAGCGCTGCAGCCGGCTGCAAGCAGCTGACTTGAAACAGTGAATTCTGGTTTGACTTTTTGTCCGACTTGAGACAGCACCGAGGCTAGGTCACTGTGACGTAGCCATCAAAGAACCGTGAGATCGATTCGAGAACTGTCGGCTGTGTAGCCGAGCGCATTTTCTCAAGAGCAACTGCACGGCTTCAAATGACGACACAGCTATTTCATGATTGGCCAGACTCATACACGACAACTTTGACGCTTGTTTCGTAATTATTCTGACACCTTCAGTTTCGCCAATGCTCAAATCCGGACCAAACAATTTGATTGAATAAAACATTTGTTGAAGAAAGGGTTTTGGGCCACCTCTTCTACTAACGGAAAGATTAAGTTTAATTATAAATAAAGTAACGTAAGCAAACAGCGCTTGATCGGCCATGACTGACATCAACGCAGCAAACCACGAGAAGCTGGAATGTCCAACTTCACAGAGCCGTTTTCAACTCCTCCCCGACTGCAAGCGGCTACTCACGCACCTA
>CAEFZP010005464.1:37500-54357 GCA_903064625.1 Mallotus villosus | reverse complement strand
AGAGAGAGAGAGAGAGAGCGGAGAGAGAGCGAGAGAGCGAGAGAGAGAAGCATGGAATGTATGAAGGTAGGAGGGTGAGTGGGAGAGCGGGTGGTAAAGAGAGGAGAATGGTTACAATAAAAGTGCATAAAACAGAGAGACAGCTCCACAGGCTGAAAGAGAACGAAACTAGAGAGGAGGAGATAGAAAGAAGGAGAGAGAGAGGATAGAGGAAAGAGAGGAGGAGAGACGATAGAGGAGAAAGGTATCTCTCGGCCCCTCTCTTCTGTCGCTCTTCTTCTCCTCTCTCTTCTTCTACTCTTCTTCCTCTGCCTCTCTCCCCTCTTTCTCTCTGCCCTCGCTTCGTCTCTCTTCCGCTCTCCTCTCTTTCCCTTCCCTCGCTTCCTCCTCTTCTCTCCTCTCCTCTCTCTTCCTCTCTTTCCTTTTTTCCGCTTCTCTTTTTCTCCCCCTCTTTTTTTCTATTTCCTGTGCCCTCGCTCCCCCCTTCCACCATCAAGCTCTTGTTCCACTGTCTGTGTCCTCTTCTTCTTTTATAATGGGTACGCAGCTCTCGACTCAGCTACAGCGCCTGACCCATACACACACACACACACACACACACACCCACACACACGCACACACACACAGCCACACGCGCACATCATCTGAGTGGATATCAGTAGTTTTGCGCCAACTGTCGCATTTGAACACGTACGCATAACAGCAGAGTCACTAGCGCATAAAAGCATGTTGTAGCTCATCTGTCGTGAGTCATCTCGCTGTGATCCTTCTCCGTATCAGGCAAAGTGTTTCCCCACCCGCGTGAATGAATGGACCTCTTACTCATCAGCAAAGTGGGGGTTCCGGTGGGAGCAGAGAAGGGGTTTAGCCGCGCACCTGCGAATGTCGGCTCAGATAGTAGGACACCCGTCGACCCTTTGCGATTGGCAACGTGCCGCTAGGTACATCTCAAGCCTCCGCTGAAATCAGTTGATTAAATCCTGCTCGGTTTGTTTCATCAGCGCCAATGTATGTGCATCTGATCTGAGGATCATTTTGGCATAATATCGCTGAGAGCTGGCTGTGTTTTTAACGTCTCCCTCATAGCTTCCGATGCTAATTGCTGTCCGAGGTCGTTACGCATTCCGTCCAGGCTCGCTCGTGACCTGGTTCTGACTCCTCCCCCGACTGTCTTATCAACGCGTTTGTATTTTCGCTAAAATTTGCAATCATCCACACCCCGGCCCGCGAATACTCAAATATTTCTCGCACCCACACGCGAGTTGCAGTTGTGTGTACACACACACACACACGCACTCACCCACACACACACCACCGTGCCTCAACATGACCGTCATGGGAAGAGATGTATGATTGATTGCGGGTGCTTTTAACCAATACAACGACCCCCGAAATCCACTTACGGACCAGCGGGGCGCTTTTATCCCTCCCTCCACGCGAACATGATTTACGGAGGCGGTCGATGCGTGGGGGCCCGCTTACACGGGACTACATAATGAAATAGCGGGCTAACCTGCAAGTGCCTAGGCCTCTTACCAGGGAGCATTTAGTTAAGTGTACAGATTAGCATAAGAAAAGCATCGCATAACATAAACAGGCCTCTCTAATGAGCCATTGTTCATGTAAGCAGAGCACATCGCTGTTCTCTTTGCGCGCCCCCCTCCCTGCCTCCGCCCGCAAACATCCACACCCCTCCGCCTTCTCCGCCTTCTCACTCTCCTCTCCGTCCTCCTCTCCTCCTCCTCTCTCCGTCCTGGGGTTGAGACAGGGCCAGATGACGGGACGTGGAGAAGGTTGTGTGTGTGTGTTGTATGTGTGTATAATGGTTTATGTGTGTGTGTGTGTTGTTGTGTGTGTGATGGTTTGTGTGTGTGTGTGTGTTGTGTGTGTGTTGTATGTGTGTGATGTTTATTATTTGTGGTGTGTGTGTATGTTGTGTGTGTATGTGTTTGTGATGGTATGTGTATGAGTTGTGTATGTGTGTGTGGTTTGTATTTGTGTGTGTGTGTATGTTGTGTATGCTCAGTGTGTTGTGTGTTGTCTGGTGTTTTGGTCTTTTTTGTGTGTTTTGTATGTTTTCGTGTTGTAATGTCCTATTTGTGATGTTTTTTACGTGTTTTATGTGTTGTATATGGTGTGGTGGGCTTATTTTGTGTGTGTTGTATGTGTGTGTGTGTGTTTATGTGGTGTGTGATGGTTTTTGTAGTGTTGTGTGTTGTATGTTGTCTGATGGTTTATTTGTGGTGTGTGTTGTATTTGTGTTTGATGTGTTCTATGTGGTGTGTGTTGTCTGTGTGTGGTTGTATGTGTGAATGATGGTATTATGTGTGTGTTTTGTATGTGTGTTGTGTTTGTATGGTGTGTGCTGGTTTTGTGTGTCGTCTGTGTTGCATGTGTGTGTGATGGTTGACTTTGGGTGTGTGCTGTATGTGTGTGTGTTGCATGTGTGTGTATGGTTGATTTGTGTTGTGCTGTACTGTGGTGTTGCATGTGTGTGTGATGGTTGATTTGTGTGTGTGCTGTATGTTTGTGTTGTATGTGGTGTGTGATGGTAAATGTGTTTGTGTGTTGTAAATGTGTGTGTGTGTTGTGTGTGTGTGTTTGTATGTGTGTGTGTTGTATGTGTGTGTGATGGTTTCTGTGTTTATGTGTTGTATATGTGTGTGTGATGTTTTCATTTGTGTGTGTTTTGTATGTTGTGTGTGTTTGTATGTCATGTGTGCTGGTTTCTGTGTGTTTGTTGTGTGTGGTGTGGTTTCTGTGTTTGTGTGTTTTTGTGCTGTTTCTGTGTTTCTGTGTGTTGTCTTTGTGTGTGGTCATTTGTTTGTTTTGTTTGTTCATTTGTGTGTGTCTTTTTGCTATGTGGTTGCTGTGTTGTGTGTGGTGTGGTGTGTCCAGCTGCTCTCTGATTGGCTCCCTCCCATTGATCCCCTCCAGTGAGAGCCGGAAGGAGGTAACGTTAGCAAGCACAGGCTAACCCTGCCATACGAGCATGGTGGGGATAATGTGAAATCTATGGCCTTCCAATCGAGAGCATTGATCAGAGAGGCCTCTCCTGTTTATTTGTTGTTGTTTGGAGTTTTTTTTGACCTCCCTGCTCACTGTCGGAGGCCCCTCCCTGTAGTCTCCTCTACCTTTACTCTGCACTCTCTCTTTAGCTTCTCTCATTCCCCTCTCTCTCATCTCTCTCTCTCTCTCTCTATCCTGTCCTTCCCTATCTGTCCTTCCCCCTCTCTCTCCTTGCCTCCCTCCCTTTCCTCCTCTCTCTCTCTCCGTCCTCCCTCTCTCTCCCTCTACTTCTCCCCCCTCCCTCCCTCCCTCCCTCGCTCCCTCCCCCCTCCCTCCCTCCCTTCCCTCCCTCCCTCCCTCCCTCCCTCCCTCCCTCCCTCCCTCCCTCCCTCCCTCCCTCCCTCTCGCTCTCCTTCCCTCCGCTCCCCGCGTCCTTCTCATCCTCTGAGTGAGGCCCTTTGCCCTCTTTAACATAGCCACCATCTTTCCCTGCCCATCTCCACTTTACTCTTCGCTAAGTAGCTCCCAGAGTAGGTCCGAGGTCAAACCAAACACACTGTCCATGATGAAGTCTGGCGGTGAGTAAAAACAAGCCACCCTCTCCTCCCTCCCTCCCCTCCCTCCCTCCCTCCCCCTCCCTCCCCTCCCTCCCTCCCTCCTCCTCCTCCCTCCCTCCCTCCCTCCCTCCCTCCCACAGCGGGGCGAGAGGGTTGGAGCGGACTCCGAGGGGGCGGAGGAACGTCCTGGACGTAGACGGATGAGCTCCGTCACCCCTGCCCCTCCCCCTACCCCTGCCAGCTCTTAGCCGCCGGCCGGGCCCAGGACTGACTCTGACTGGTCGGCCTTCTCTTCCGGAAGCTTCTAACAGTCAGATGTAAGAGCTCTGTGGTCAGGAAGAGCCCAGTGCTGAAGGGTCTCAGGGGGAGAGCCCTGCGTCGTCTGTGGTCTCAGATGTGGTCTAAGTTGTACTTATGCACAGACAGGTAATCCATCTGTGGCCTGTGTTCTCCTGGCGCAGGTTGAGAGGGGGTAACCAGGGTAACCAGAGCTCCGTTGCGGCGCCTGCCCCCCCCCCGCGGCCCCCCCCGCCCCCCCCCGTCTCCAGATATTCCCCCGGTCCATTATGCTCACGTGGATTCAGATTGGTTCCGTTTTGGAGGATACGGATCTCGCTGTTTGGATCGGCCGGGCTGAGAGGCAAGAGCACCTTCAGGCTCACGGGTGTGGGTGTGTGTGGGTGTGTGGGTGTGTGGATGTGTGGGTGTGTTGGTGTGTGTTTGGTGAGGGTGTGAGGTGTGTGGGTGTGTAGGTTGTAGGTGTGTGGTGTGTTGATGTGTGGGTGTGGGGTGTGTAGGTGTGGGTGTGTTGATGTGTGGGTGTGTAGGTGTGTGGGTGGTTTGCTGTGTGGGTGTGTTAGGTGTGTGGGTGTGTTGGTGTGTGGGTGTGTGGGTTGTGTTAGGTGCAGGGAGTGGACCCATGTGGTCTTGGCTTGAGACTGATGAGGTGAGTTGGGTTCAGGTGTGTAGAGATCGAGGTCAGTGTCTGTAGAGATCGAGGTCAGTGTCTGAGAGATCGAGGTCATGTCTGTAGAGATCGAGGTCAGTGTGTGAGGTTTCGCTGCAGTAGGTGGACTGTGTTGGAGAGGTCGTCTTGTGGCTCAGCTTTGCTGTGACGTCTAGACGTCTGAGGAGGTTCACGGAGATGTCTGATCCCTCTGTTCTCAATAACAGCAGCCAGCTACAGTGGCATTCAGGAAGACAGTTCATAATTAATAAGCTGTGTTTTGGTGCAGCTTTAGCATCGGGTTATTAGTGTTTCACATCATCACGGGGCAAACGAAACCAAAGTGAGGGAATTAATGAATCTGCCGTACTAATATACACAAGATTAGAGAAACACACAGTGGCACGCTCTCCTCTGGTGTCACCTATCCCCCCCCGCCCGTTTCCTGCCTCCTCAGCCCAGCTCAGCTCTCCTGAGACCGCCCCGCTCACATCCACAAACCCAGCCACTTCCTGGGGCCCGCCACTGAGCCAGCGCTCTGGAACAGAAGAGCCCATTACATCTTTTCATTTTTCTCTCCGCCACGCTCCCTCCCTCCTCCCTCTCTCCCTCCCTCCCTCTCTCCCCTCTCTCCCTCTCTCCCTCTCTCCCTCTCTCCCTCTCTCCCTCTCATCCCTCGTCTCCCTCTCTCCCTCTCTCCCTCTCTCCCTCTCTCCCTCTCTCCCTCTCTCCCTCCTCATCCTACCCTCCTCCCTCCCTCCCTCTCCCTCTCTCCTCTCTCCCTCTCTCTCTTCTCGTCTCTCCCTCCCCTCCCCTCCCCCGCTCCCCTCGCCCTCCCTCCCTACACGGCTGTGGCTTTATCCATTTCATGTTTAGTGAAACTCCCCAAAGGGGTTGCCGACGAGAGGCATCGAGACGCCCGCGAATCTTTGATATCTTAAACAGAGGGCACGGTGCCAGGGCTCGTGCCAGATCGCTGCAGCGCTGCAGCGCTGATCCAGAGCACCAGAACATTGCCCCCTGAATCAAACTAAATGAATAAATAATCGAGGCTGCAGACACACATTCATACGAGCGCGCCCGTCGAGGATAGGCTGACCAGGCCAGGCGATTAGTCTGTTGGCGGGCCGTACGCAGACTGTGGCTCGCTAGTTTGCTCGATGATATAATACGGCCTCATGGAACCGGCTCGCCAGACCACAAGGGGGCAATTTATTAGTTTCCCTCGTTCCCAAACAAAAACAATCACATTTGTCATCTCCGCTCAATACCACTGGTCTCCTGTAGCCTAAACTGGCCGTACAACAATGTAACTCCCTAAAAATATATTGTGCGTGTGTGTGTGTGTGTGTGTGCGTGTGGTGAGGAGCTGTTCAGGAACAATCTGGTTTAATAGTCCTGTTTTTTAGTTGATTTAGCGTTCATATTTATTTGTCAAAACTCTGCACGATACTCGTTGACTGTTTCCTTGGATGTATCCTGTACTAAGGCTGCTTCTTTGGAACTAGCATTCAGAAAGTACTATTCCTTTTTCCTTCTATATTTGAGATACTATATATCTTCCAGCAGCAATCGCACTCGCCCAGGACATGCTACCACACACAGACACTATCATGAGAACACGTTAGATATCTGGAGGTATTCACTGAGAAAAGGCAATTTCCTTTTTCCTCTTTCTGTTCATTTTCTTATTTGTCGTTCCAGAGATGCATATATACTTTAATACTTACTCTAACGTATGTTAGGGTGATAACTGCTCTCTATTCATATGGATTTAGATAAAAATCGTATTCAAAACAATGTTGCAAACCTTTACACATATATGCATTCATCTTCAATAACTTTATATGCTGTATGTTTTGCAGAAAGCCTTCTTCATACACACTCCATAAGGGGGAGAATAAAATCTGTGGATTTTTTTCTGTTGACAGTGTTGCTTTGGCTGAAGATGCATTAATAAACAGACAGATGGAGATAATATTTTTCAATGCCAAATCGATTTTCATAAGGTTACATTCTTAATGTTTATATTTCACCAACCTCTCTCCTGTTTATACAATGGAAGGTATTAAAAGGGAGATTAAATTTTACCCGGCTGAATATAATACAAACACAAAATTATACTTCTATTTTCAGGGCAAGCTGTGTATTGTCATTTATTTATGAGTTTTTTTCCCTCCTCCTCTCTCTTTTTCCCTTTCTCACCCAGCAGTAAATATGGAAATGGTGTCTGTGAGCGTGTGTGTGTGCTATAGTGTTTATGTCTGTGCGTTTGTGTGCGAGGGCTTTTGAGTGTGTGTACTGGCACACGTGTTTGTGTGTCTATGCGTGATTGTGATTGAGTGTGTGAGCACACATGTACCATGTTTCAGCATGTGTTTTTGGACGCGTGTACGTTCGGATCACGCCGTGGATAGAACATTCCGGTGGAAAGTATTGAAGTGGGATTGGACGGCCCTGATTGGTCGACCCTGAAACCATGTGGGAGGAAGCGACTGCAGAGACTTACTCAACCCCATCAATAACACCCCCCCTGTCCTGCTGGAGAACTGACGCTCAATCATCTCACACACCACACACACACACACACACACACACACACACACACACACACACACACACACACACACAACACACACACACACATATACACACCACACACACATGCACACACACACCCTCACATACACACACATACACCCTCACATATACACACACACACACACACACTCTCACATACACACACACACACAACCTCACATACACACACACACACAACCTCACATACACATACACACACCCACACCACACACCCACAACTCACATACACATACACACACACACTCTCACATACACACACACACACACACACTGCACACACACTCTCCCATCACACACACACACTCTCACATACCACACACCACTGCCCTCACACTACACACCCCACACACACTCTCAGATACACACCCACATGCACACACCCCCTCACCTACTACACCCACACCCCCCTCTCCCCATACACACACACCACCCTCCCTCACACCACCACCCTCACCCTCACACCACACTCCCACCTCCACCCCCGCCCACATCCACCCCCCACACGTCCTCACATACTCCACCACGCCTTCACATACACATACACACACACACACTCTCTCACATACACACACATGCCTTCACATACACATACACACACACATTCAAACAGACACATCACCCTCCCACACACACGCCCCTCCACACACACACAGGGGAGGCGGACAGACTTTACGCCACCATTATGGTCTGTCTCCATTACGCTCTCAGGTGGGAGTGCTCACACATCATCCTGGCTGAATCAACACAGAGTCAAGCTAAACAGCTCACAGATGATTCAACACAGAGTCAAACTAAACAGCTCACAGATGATTCAACACAGAGTCAAGCTAAACAGCTCACAGATGAATCAACACAGAGTCAAGCTGAAACAGCTCACAGATGATTCAACACAGAGTCAAGCTAAACAGCTCACAGATGAATCAACACAGAGTCAAGCTAAACAGCTCACAGATGATTCAACACAGAGTCAAGCTAAACAGCTCACAGATGATTCAACACAGAGTCAAGCTAAACAGCTCACAGATGATTCAACACAGAGTCAAGCTAAACAGCTCACAGATGATTCAACACAGAGTCAAGCTAAACAGCTCACAGATGATTCAACACAGAGTCAAGCTAAACAGCTCACAGATGATTCAACACAGAGTCAAGCTAAACAGCTCACAGATGATTCAACACAGAGTCAAGCTAAACAGCTCACAGATGATTCAACACAGAGTCAAGCTAAACAGCTCACAGATGAATCAACACAGAGTCAAGCTAAACAGCTCACAGATGAATCAACACAGAGTCAAGCTAAACAGCTCACAGATGATTCAACACAGAGTCAAGCTAAACAGCTCACAGATGATTCAACACAGAGTCAAGCTAAACAGCTCACAGATGATTCAACACAGAGTCAAGCTAAACAGCTCACAGATGAATCAACACAGAGTCAAGCTAAACAGCTCACAGATGATTCAACACAGAGTCAAGCTAAACAGCTCACAGATGAATCAACACAGAGTCAAGCTAAACAGCTCACAGATGATCAGCCTGTTATCCTCTGCTGGTTTCAGGGCCCGAACACGGCCTTTTCCACATCAGTCCTGATCCTGGTTTACTGGCGGAGAGCGGCCATAACAGCTGACTGAACGAGCTGCAATATCCCCATATCCTGTTTCCTGTTGTGCTGAAACAGTGTCTGATTTCTGTGTTCCATACATCCATAAGGAGGAATCGAAGAGCGCCTTGTAATCTGGGACGAAACTGTGACTGCTCATCATAAAATCAGAAAGCTGTATCAAAGTTCTTCCTTACAGTAAACGGTAATAAAATCATATCTACTTTTCAATGATACATGAGAGTTTTACAGAAATCTCGGGTATTGATTTTTAAAATGCTTCATTTTGGCCTCATTTCTGGAATATCGTTTTATTTTATAGTTCTCTTTCCCCCCCTCTCTTCTCTCTCTCCTTTTCACGAAAGGTTTTAATTAAAAATGTCTCACATTAGTTCTAATGGGGCTGTTTTCTGGCTAACACATGCGTCTATCGGGACAAGGTGTACCAACTTATCCAAATGAAAAAGCCCCCCCCCCTCCCTCACACCTCCCCAGACTCCATCATGAGTGGTAACCGTAACGATGTCGCTTCATTATCGCTGGGAGCTGAGGCAGATTTTCCAGATCCGGCCAAACGACAAGCGTCACAAACACCGACAGAGTCTGATTGGACGGGACGTGTTCTGGAATGATGTCAGATTCACCTCAGGTTCCGTTCCCCGTGGCAGCCGGCTTTGCTAGACGTTTTGGCCGGCTGTGTTCGTCTCCCGTCCGCACGGAGAGAGAGCTGTACGAACGCAACATCTCCGCGTTGGAGACGAGGAACAAACAAAGTCCGTTAACCCTGGGTCTCCACGGTAACCCGGATCTCCACGGTAACCCTGGATCTCCACGGCCGTCTCTTCTCTTTCAAGGCCAGGGTGTTGATTCAGCTTTATTGCCGTCGTCAGCAAACTTTATTTCCTCATAATCAAAGGCCTCGCTACTTGGGTTTACTTTACTTTCTATTCCACACCCTCCTTCTCCCCCTTTCTCTCTCTCTCCCTCTCTTTTCCCCAACTCTCTCTTGCCCTCTCTCTCCCCCTCTCTCTCTCCTTTAGGGGGCTGCTTTGCGGCCCTGTTGGTTGTGTGTGTGGGCGAGCGAACGCGTCCGGGCTTCGGAGCGGAGACTTCCTGCGCCGGGCTGATTAGAATATGAAAGCTGGCGGTTCAGAGCGCTCAGACCAGGCAGAGCCTCTCTTCTTCCTCAGACTCTCCGGCATGAATTAGACATGAGGGTCCGCTCCTCTCTCCTCTCCCCGGCTCCTCTCTCCTCTACCCGCTCGCCCTCGCTCGCCCCTCGCTCGCCCCGGCGCCTAAAACACCCGTGTTTACCCTGGGGGGCGAGAGAAACAGGAAACAAATCTCTCATTAGAAGGCCGTTAGATCTCCAACGCCACGGTCAACCAGACGAGGAGATGTTTACTCTTTGATATTTGTCTCCTTCTGAAGGGAGAGGGTTAGGAGACGAGGAGGGAGTTAGCAGCCAGGTCACTGAAGTACGGCCTGCTAGCTTCAGCTGGGATTCATGTTCAGTGTTAAATGAGGTAAATGTTTTTTTGAATCTCAACTTCGGATATGGTGTGTGTGTGGATGTTGTTAACTGGAGAGTATACTGTGTGTGTGTGGGGATGTGTGTGTGTGTGTGTTGTTTGCAGCCTGCCTGTGTGTGTGTGTCTATGCCTGTGTGTGTGTGTGTGTGTGTGTGTGTGTGTATGTGGGGATGTGTGTGTGTGTGTTTGTTTGCAGCCTGCCTGTGTGTGTGTGTCTATGCCTGTGTGTGTGTGTGTCTGTGTGTGTGTGTGTGTGTGTGTTTGAAGCCGTATGTCTGGTGTGTTTGCGCAGGTATAATATGACACTGTGTGGATGGCCTTTGATAAATGTATCTCATTTCCAATCTCGTTTTTGACTTGCAAATGAGAGACGCAGTGGACTAGGATATATCCACAATCAAAGTCCAAAGATTAATAAAAGGGTACATCTTCTGCACCTAAGCCAGTCCCACACGCGGTGGAACAGAGTTTGACAGGAAACACACTGCAAGCAGCCAACCATCCTGGAGTGGAATGGAGCTCGTTTCATAGACGCTGCTCCTACAAAGTTATTTCCTTTTTTGAACGTTTCATCCTAAAGAGGGAAAAAGTTTCGCTGCCATGTTTTTACGTTTATTATGATGTTTTTTTCTTCTATTAACTCTTTTTTCCTCCCGGATCTTTTAACTTGACATGTCCCTGTTATTGAAATAGTCCAGTCATCCGTTGACTCTGGAGAACGAGGCAGCGAGAGCGAGAGAGAGACAGAGAGAGAGAGAGAGAGAGAGAGAGAGGGAGAGAAAGAGAGAGAGACAGAGAGAGAGAGGAGAACGAGGCGGTGAAACGTTCCCAGCGTTCCCCATTAGGAGCCCTGATCCGTCTCTCTCGGTGACGTATTCATATTTACTCTGTTGTGCTTTGGCAAATGGACTGGGGGGGCTGATTTCATTGATTGAGTAGGTCCAGTCCTCTTATCATCAACACATTTATAAACCTGACAAAGTGCAAGTGTTCCTTCCACTTTACCTCTGCCCGCTATATTTCTCTCACCCCCCTCTCTACCCTCTCTCACCCCTTCTCTCCTTCTCTCCACTCTCTCCCTCTCTCACTCTCTCACCCTCTCTCCCTCTTTCCCTCTTTCTCCCTCTTTCCCTCTCTCCTTCTCTCACCCCTTCTCTCCTCTCTCCACTCTCTCCCTCTCTCTCCCTCTCTCACCCTCTCACCCTCTCACCCTCTCACCCTCTCTCCCTCTTTCCCTCTTTCCCTCTTTCCCTCTCTCCTTCTCTCACCCCTTCTCTCCTTCTCTCCACTCTCTCCCTCTCTCACCCCCCCTCTCTCCTTCTCTCACCCCCCTCTCTCCCTCTCTCACCCCTCTCTCTCTCACCCTCTCTCTCCTTCTCTCACCCTCTCTCCTCCCCCCGTGAGATAAAGTTACCGTTGTGAGTGAACTCTACATTTCCGCAGCGCTGAATCATTGAAACCACAAAGGCGGTTCTTTGTACAGTAGAAGCCTAGTAGACCAACCTAGACACACCTTCCTAAACACACCTTCCTAAACACACCTTCCTAAACACACCTTCCTAAACACACCTTCCTAAACACACCTTCCTAAACACACCTTCCTAAACACACCTTCCTAAACACACCTTCCTAAACACACCTTCCTAAACACACCTTCCTAAACACACCTTCCTGAAGAGACCTGTAGTGAGAAGAGGGGGAAGTGTAGCTGGTGAGGTCATCATCTGTCTCACAGCTCTGATGACATCAAACTTCTGCTCCTGAACATTGATGGTGCTGTGAGATCTCCCTTCCCTTCACACACACCACACACACACCACACAAAGGTGCATGCAGGTACACACACAACCACAAACGTTAACGCACACAAAAACAGAGTCTGTCTTTCTGTCCTCTCTCTTTCTTCCTCTCTGTCTTTCTCTCTTACAATGTTTTTGTAAATGTTTCTGTTTAATATTCTTTCAAACTTCAAAACTTTTTTCAATAACGTTTATTACAACCCTGAAGTTCTTTTTGTTTATTTTTTTTCAACTTTTCAAAACGTTTTATTCCAAAAGTTCTTTTGAAAATATTTGTTCAACCTTTCAAAACGTTTTTTGGAATAATTTTTTTTCAACCTTTCAAAACTATTTTATTGAACCTTTCTAAGATAATTTTTAGATACGGGTCTCCTTATTAGAGGCTGTGAGGAGGCCGTGGTTACAAAGTAAGATTGTACGTCGCAAGATTATACATTGCAATTATTGTTTACCTACATTAGGGCTGTATCCTGGTCTCAACATGCCCATTTATCTTAGCTAATAAACTCTGTCTAAAATGTGAAACATTATAAAAGCATATATATATTTTAGAGGAACATATATATATATTTTTTCCCCCCCATGAAATACCCTCTCGGTACATTTATACTTTCAATGTACCTGAACAATGAACCACAATCTGTTTTCCTCTACCTGCGCTGTGTTGGAATGATGTAAAATGACCTTTATTTGGGAGGTAATTGTGCAGACCCTGTGCGATTGTGATCTCTCTCTCTCTAACTCTTTCTCTCCCTCTCTCCCTCTCTCCCTCTCTCCCCTCTCTCCCTCTCTCCCCCCTCTCCCTCTTATCCTCTCCCTCCCTCCCTCCCTCCCCTCCTCCCTCCCTCCCTCCCTCCCTCCCCCTCCCTCTCTCCCTCCCTCCCTCCCCTCCCTCTCTCCCTCCTCCCCCCCCTCCCTCCCTCCCTCCCCCTCCCTCCTCCCCTCCTCCCTCCCCTCCTCCCTCCCCCCTCCCTCCCTCCCTCCCCCTCCCCCTCCCTCTCTCCCTCCCCTCCTCCACAGAGAGAGTGCTGGTTCAGCATGGTTCCCTCCTGCTCCTCAGCAAGGTCCTCTCATCCCCTCCCAAGGTGTCCTCTGGCTGCACAGCCCCCCTTTGAAGGCTTCCTCTCCTCTTTAATGGAATCACTTCGTCGTCCACCGCACCCTACCCCCCCCTCCCCTGCACCCTCTCCCTCTCAGTCCAGAATGGACCGCTGAGGCACGGAGGCAGTGGAAGCACTAATTCCGAGACTGATAAAGATCCTCCTCTTCCTCTCATTTCATAAGTCTTCCTCCAGATATGAAGGCCTGCTAGATTACTTGTGTCACACCACCACCACTCCTCCTCTCATACCCCCTCTCCACCCCACCCTCCTCCTCTCTGCCCACCCTCTCCACCCCCCCCTCCTCCTCTCTCTGCCACCCCTCTCCACCCCACCCTCCTCCTCTCTGCCCACCCTCTCCACCCCCCCCTCCTCCTCTCTGCCACCCCTCTCCACCCCCCCCCCTCCTCCTCTCTGCCACCCCTCTCCATCCCCCCCTCCTCCTCTCATACCCCCTCTCCACCCCCCCCCTCCTCCTCTCTGCCACCCCTCTCCACCCCCCCACTCCTCCTCTCATACCCCCTCTCCACCCCCCCCCTCCTCCTCTCATACCCCCTCTCCACCCCCCCCCTCCTCCTCTCTGCCACCCCTCTCCACCCCCCCCCTCCTCCTCTCATACCCCCTCTCCACCCCCCCCCCTCCTCCTCTCTGCCACCCCTCTCCACCCCCACCTTTCCCCCAGCACACAAAAGTCCTGACTCTCACAACCTGGTTACAGGAGAAAGAAAAGAGAGATAGAGAGAGAGAGAAAGAGAGAATCAATGTAATTACTATTCAAGTGCGGGGGTAAAAACGGGTTGCACACGGCAGGGTAAATAGGGAGCATATTTTCTTTCTCAATTATTACAAAAGGAAGAGTGTTTCTGTGGAGAGAGGAAGAGTGTTTCTGTGTGGAGAGGAAGAGTGTTTCTGTGGAGAGAGGAAGAGTGTTTCTGTGGAGAGAGGAAGAGTGTTTCTGTGCGGAGAGGAAGAGTGTTTCTGTGGAGAGAGGAAGAGTGTTTCTGTGGAGAGAGGAAGAGTGTTTCTGTGGAGAGAGGAAGAGTGTTTCTGTGGAGAGGAAGTGTGTTTCTGTGGAGAGAGGAAGAGTGTTTCTGTGGAGAGAGGAAGAGTGTTTCTGTGGAGAGAGGAAGAGTGTTTCTGTGGAGAGAGGAAGAGTGTTTCTGAGTGTTTCTGTGGAGAGAGGAAGAGTGTTTCTGTGTGGAGAGGAAGTGTTTCTGTGGAGAGGAAGAGTGTTTCTGTGGAGAGAGGAAGAGTGTTTCTGTGGAGAGAGGAAGAGTGTTTCTGTGGAGAGAGGAAGAGTGTTTCTGTGGAGAGAGGAAGAGTGTTTCTGTGGAGAGAGGAAGAGTGTTTCTGTGGAGAGGAAGAGTGTTTCTGTGGAGAGAGGAAGTGTTTCTGTGGAGAGAGGAAGAGTGTTTCTGTGCCGAGAGGAAAACTGTTTCTGTGGGGAGAGGAAGAGAGGGGAGGGAGGAAGAGTGTTTCTGTGGAGAGAGGAGTGTTTCTGTGGAGAGAGGAAGAGTGTTTCTGTGGAGAGAGGAAGAGTGTTTCTGTGGAGAGGAAGTGTTTCTGTGGAGAGAGGAAGAGTGTTTCTGTGTGGAGAGGAAGAGTGTTTCTGTGGAGAGAGGAAGAGTGTTTCTGTGGAGAGAGGAAGAGTGTTTCTGTGGAGAGAGGAAGAGTGTTTCTGTGGAGAGAGGAAGAGTGTTTCTGTGGAGAGGAAGTGTTTCTGTGGAGAGAGGAAGAGTGTTTCTGTGTGGAGAGGAAGAGTGTTTCTGTGGAGAGAGGAAGAGTGTTTCTGTGGAGAGAGGAAGAGTGTTTCTGTGGAGAGAGGAAGAGTGTTTCTGTGGAGAGGAAGAGTGTTTCTGTGTGGAGAGGAAGAGTGTTTCTGTGGAGAGAGGAAGAGTGTTTCTGTGGAGAGGAAGAGTGTTTCTGTGGAGAGAGGAAGAGTGTTTCTGTGGAGAGAGGAAGAGTGTTTCTGTGTGGAGAGGAAGAGTGTTTCTGTGGAGAGGAAGTGTTTCTGTGGAGAGGAAGTGTTTCTGTGGAGAGAGGAAGAGTGTTTCTGTGCCGAGAGGAAGACTGTTTCTGTGCCGAGAGGAAGACTGTTTCTGTGGGGAGAGGAAGAGAGGGGAGGGAGGAAGAGTGTTTCTGTGGAGAGAGGAAGAGTGTTTCTGTGGAGAGAGGAAGAGTGTTTCTGTGGAGAGGAAGTGTTTCTGTGGAGAGAGGAAGACTGTTTCTGTGGGGAGAGGAAGAAAGGGGAGGGAGGAAGAGTGTTTCTGTACGGAGAGGAAGAGAGAGGAGGGAGGAGCGGAGCGTTGAGGGAAGGTCGTCTGTAATATCTGTTAACTGTGGAGTTGAGCTGTCACATGTGTCACATGACCTCCCTCTCTGTAAACACAGCAGGGGCCTGGTTAGGGTAATGGAACAGTGTGTGTGTGTGTGTGTGTGTGTGTGTGTGGTGTGTGTGTGTGTGTGTGTGTGTGTGTGTGTGTGTGTGTGTGTGTGTGTGTGTGTGTGTGCGTGCGTGCGTGTGTGTGCATGCGTGTGTGTGCATGCGTGTGTGTGCGTGCGTGTGTGTGTGTGTGTGTGTGTGTGTGCGTGCGTATGTGTGCAAATAGGATTTTTCCTATGGATATGTGAGTCTGTGAGTTTAGGTTCATGTGTGTGTGTGTGTGTGTGTGTGTGCGTGCGTGTCACTTAAAGGTGTCTGCTAAAAGAACATCATGCATATTTATTTTGATCTTTCCTGGCGGTGGCGGTTGTCCTCTGTGGTTGCCCGGGCGATGCTGCCCCCGTCGCCTCAGTGTTGTGTCACATGTGTCCTCTGCTTCTTCCTGCCACTTCCTGTCCAGGACAAGGGGACTTCCTGTCTAAACCGCCCTGGTGTTTGTCGAAGCTTTTGATCAATGGCGAACGTGACCGACAGCAGGCCCTCTCGACCGTGACCCTGTCAGAGAAGATGTATAAATATCTCTCAGGCTGGATGGGACCTTCTGGGGACAACAGCATCCCATAATAAGTGTCGACGTGGGTTCAGTTGGTGAAGAATACAAGGTTTCATCTGACTTCCTGGTTCTGGTGGTTTGATCTGATGTTTTGTTTGAGGGGGGGGCATCTATATTAGTAGTACTTGTGACAGACTAAAGACTACAACAGTTTTGCTTTACTTTAGTATTACAGGAACATATGTATGTTCTGGTGATCGTTTGTTAGTATTTGTTATATAATTCCTCAATGATATAAAACATATTTTATTTCTTATTTTAAATAAACTGTTTGAGTCTGGTGCCTGGTGTAAGTAATGAATGTTTTTATATAATGCCAACAAATTTAGACACATAATGGTTTAGTTTTCCCCTGATTTATTTGGTCAAATTAGATGAAAAGTTGTAGACTGTTAGCTTCTCACATGGCGTTGCTTCAACTCTTTTACTGTGGTAGAGTTCCCTTACATTTCAAATCACAAACAGCCCAAAGCTCTGATTTATATCAGAAAATACAAGCAAACGACTGCCAACCTGCCATTAAACACTTTACACAACTTCTTATATACATAAGAAATCACCAACACTGTCGAAAAGTATCCCATTAGGAAAGAAAATCCCCTCTCCAGTCGAGAGCTTTGGATGATTAAGGATAATTGAGCAGAAATATTGAGAATGGAGACAAGACTGTGTAGTTGGACTGTTACTCCTCAAACACACTTCACAACCCGACCA
>CAEFZP010005464.1:0-30000 GCA_903064625.1 Mallotus villosus | reverse complement strand
CTAATGGACCAAGTGACGTGGTCACTAACCTAACACCATTCATCAGCCTGCACGCTGTGTGCTAGGGCCCCACGGAGCCCTGCCCCCCCCTCCCCTCTACCCCCCCCTCTCTACCCCCCCCGTTAGAGTAACTGAGGACAGGATGCAGGATGGAACACAGGCCAGTGTCTGGTGAGTATCAGAAATGTGGGGTTTGAGCCATGTAACCCTGAGCATCCCTCATGTCAGCCATCTCAGCAGACCACAGGCCCTCTCCCTCACACCTCCCCAACACACACACCTCTCTAACACACACACACACACCTCTCTAACATACCACCTCCCCACACACACACCTCTCTACACACACATACACACCTCCCCACCACACACCTCTCTACACACCATACACCCTCCCCACCCACACACCTCTCTAACACACACTACACCCTCCCCCACCACACACACCTCTAACACACCTCCCCACACCACACCTCTCTAACACACACATACACACCTCCCACACACACACCTCTCAACACACCTCCCCACACACACACCTCTCTTACACACCTCCCCACACACACACCTCTCTAACACACACCTCCCCGACACACACCCTCTCTAACACACACCTCCCCGACACACACACACCTCCCCGACACACACACACCTCCCCGACACACACCACCGCCCCGACACCACCCACCTCCCCTACACACACCCACCTCCCCGACACACACACACCTCCCGACACACACACACACACACCTCCCCGACACACACCCCACACACCCACACACACCATCCCCTCCCCGACCCACACACACACACACCCTCCGCGACCCACCACCCCTCTCTAACACCCCTCCCCACACCCACACCTCTCTAACACTCCCCTCACACCCCTCCCCGACCCCCCACACACCTCCCCGTACCACACACACCTCCCCGACCACACACACACACACACACCTCCCCGACACACACACACCCTCCTCTCTGCTGGGCTTCCTGTCAGGGAGTGAGCATCAGCCCAGCTCTGAACACGTCAGAATGCTGACAGGACAGGGTCTTTGTGTCGCCACGCCAACCAGCGGTGGTGTGTCCCGTGCGGTGTGGATCACCCCACCGTGTCACCCCCCATTGTCCCCTGGCTCGGACGCCCGGACGCCCGGACCACATTCTCTCTCCGTGAGGTAGTGTGGAGGAGAGACTCCAGCCAGGCGAGAGGGAGGGGTGGGGGAGGGGGAGTGTGTTAGAGAGGTGAGTGTGTGTGGGGAGGTGTGTTAGAGAGGTGAGTGTGTGTGGGGAGGTGTGTGTGTTAGAGAGGTGTGTGTTGGGAGGTGTGTGTGTGTGTGTGTCGGGGAGGTGTGTGTGTGTGTGTTGGGAGGTGTGTGTGTGTGTCGGGGAGGTGTGTGTGTGTGTGTGTCTGGGGAGGTGTGTGTGGTGTGTGTGTGTCGGGGAGGTGTGTGTGTTTGTGTGTCGGGAGGTGTGTGTGTGTGTGTTGGAGGTGTGTGTGTGTGTCGGGGAGGTGTGTGTGTGTGTGTGTCAGGGAGGTGTGTGTGTGTGTGTGTCGGGGAGGTGTGTGTGTGTGTGTCAGGGAGGTGTGTGTTGTGTGTGTGTTGGAGGTGTGTGTGTGTGTCGGGGAGGTGTGTGTGTGTGTGGTCTCAGGGAGGTGTGTGTGTGTGTCCGGGAGGTGTGTGTGTGTGTGTGTGTGTGTGTGTGTGTGTTGGAGGTGTGTGTGTGTGTCAGGGAGGTGTGTGTGTGTGTGTGTGTGTGTGTGTGCGTCAGGGGAGTCTGGGTCAGCAGCTGGTGTTCAGAGCAGCAAGGTTAGACCTCCTCAGCAATTAGGAGCGACTCTGTTTCATACAACAAAAGACGTCCTCGTGGTCTACGGCACTCACCAACACTCAGTCCCAGTGAGTGGGGGTGCACAGGTTCGATTCCCCCCCAGGAATGTTATTGAATCCCAGCTCACAGTTGAGTTTCTGTTCTGTGACACGTCACTATTCCTGTCCTCAATCAAAACAACAGCTGTGCTTCAGACTGGAAGAGGAATCCAACTTCCTCTCCTCCCCCTCTCCTCCCCCTCTCCTCCCCTCTCCTCCCCCTCTCCTCCCCCTCTCCTCCCCCTCTCCTCCCCCTCTCCTCCCCCTCTCCTCCCCCTCTCCTCCCCCTCCCTCTCTCCTCTCCTCCTCTCCCTCCTCCCCCTCTCCTCCTCTTCCCCTCCCCCTCTCCCCCTCCCCCTCCCCTCTCCCCCCCTCCCTCTCTCCCTCTCCTCCTCTCCCACATTATGATTGATGCTCATTGCCTTCTCTCACTCCCCTAATGGCTGCTGGTGGTTAAAGTGTTCTCTCTTGCCAGTAGAGGCCTCTGGCTGGCTGCTGGCTGGCTGGCTGGGCTCGACCCAGCTGTCTAACTGCTCCATGATGTTTGGACCAGAGACACAGCAAACATTCACCGCCAGGATAGAAGCTTCTAGGGTTGGCTGCGATAGGAATGGGAGGGAGAGTTTGTGTGTGTGTGTACGTGTGTGTGTTTGTCTGTGTGTCTGTGTGTCTGCGTGTGTGTGTGTGGTGTGGGTAGTGTGTGTGTATGTGTGTATTGTGTCGTGTTTTGTGTGTGTGTGGTGTGTGTATGTGTGTGTGTCTGTCTGTGTGTCTGTGTGTGTGTCTGTCTGTGTGTGTGTGTCGTGTGTGTGTGTGTATGTGTGTGTTGTGTGTGGTATCAAAGATGACTGGCACCCGTGAGCAGTAAGATGGGCTGAGATAAGGACATGTTTACAGGACAGCGACTAAGCAGGCAGATTAGTGGGTGTCGTCGTGGTGACGGCAGCTGGGGGGGACGGGGACGATTCTGAGCTGGAGACAGCAGGGGACACTGTCTCCCACAAGGCAGAGGGAGGGGGCGGTGAGACGTCATCATTCAGCCAATCACAGAGTCTGATCGTCATCATTCAGCCAATCACAGAGTCTGATGGGAGGTGTGTCTGGAGGTGTGTCTGGAGGTGAACACAGCAGGTGTCTGCTTCTCTGCGTTGGACCTCTCTCAGTGTAGGAGGGCTTTGAGGATGGTGAGGTGATCTGGATGTACTGCAGGAGGATTCCGGAAGGTTCTATGAGAACGTACTGCATGCTGCCTCTCCCTCTCGGAAGCGCAGGACGTTCATCTCAGTCTGTAATTTAATCAGACTTGTAATTTTCAAACGTACATTCAATTTTAATTGAATATCCTCTTCATGTTCTGAATTCAAATGATTAACATGAACCAGACTCCAGTGGCTTTCTCCTCCCTCCCTCCCTCCGTCCCCCCTCCCTCTCTCTCTCTTTCACCCCCCCCTCTCTCTCTCTTTCTCCCTCCGTCCCCCCCTCTCTCTCTCTCTCTCTCTCTCTGTTTTCTCTCCCCCCTCCCTCTCTGTCTCTCTATCTGTCTCTCTCTCTCTCTTTCACCCCCCCCCTCTCTCTCTCTCCCCCTCCTCCCTCCCTCCCTCCCTCCGTCCCCCACTCCCTCTCTCTCTCTCTCTCTCTCTTTCACCCCACCTCTCTCTTTCTCTCCTCCCTCCCTCCCTCCCTCTCCCTCTCTCCTCTTTCACTCTCTCCTCTCTCTCCTCCCCTCTCCTCCCTCTCTCCCTCCTCCCTCCCTCTCCTCTCTCCCTCCCTCCCTCCGTCCCTCCTCGCCACTCGTCTCTCTCTCTCTCCTCTCCATCGCTCGCCTCGTCTCATTCTCCTCCTCCTCCTCTCTCCCCCCCTCCCTCGCCTCCATCCCGCCCCTCCCACTCTCCATCTCTCTCTCTCTCTCTCCCTCCTTCCCTTCGTCCCCCTCCTCTCTCTCTCTCCTCTCTCTCCCCCCTCCTCCTCCCTGTCTCCGTCCGTGCCTGTCCATCATCAGTCTCCCCTAGCAGCGCTTCCCTTCAGCGCCGAGTCAACCGAGCATGTGCAGATCACGCAAGGTCACCGCGGTGATGGGCGATGACGGGGAGGGCCTGGGAGGGGTCGGGCGGGCGAGCGGCAGGAAGTATCGCTTTACTCCATCTCCATCCATCACCGTGGCGATGACTGACTGCTTCCCTGACAGAGCCGTCAGGTGGAGCGAGGACGTCACGGAGACAACCAGCGCTGGTCTGGAGGCTTCTGGACCAATCACACGGCTCTATTCCTGCCCTCTACAATACATGCTTTCTCTTTATTTATTTATGTCTCTCTCTCTCTCTCTCTGTCTCTCTCTCTCTCCTTTCTTTCTTTCTTTCTTATTATGTCTGTTATCCATGTGCATGTCTGTTATCAATGTGCATGTCTGTTATCAATGTGCATGTCTGTTATCAATGTGCATGTCTGTTATCAATGTGCATGTCTGTTATCAATGTGCATGTCTGTTATCAATGTACATGTCTGTTATCCATGTGCGTGTCTGTTATGTGCATGTCTGTTATCCATGTGTCTGTTATCAATGTGCATGTCTGTTATCCGTGTGCATGTATGTTATCAATGTGTCTGTTATCAATGTGCATGTCTGTTATCCATGTGTCTGTTATCCATGTGCATGTCTGTTATCCATGTGCATGTCTGCATGTCTGTTATCCATGTGCATGTCTGTTATCCATGTGCATGTCTGCATGTCTGTTATCCATGTGCATGTCTGCATGTCTGTTATCCATGTGCATGTCTGTTATCCATGTGCATGTCTGCATGTCTGTTATCCATGTGCATGTCTGTTATCCATGTGCATGTCTGTTATCAATGTGCATGTCTGTTATCCATGTGCATGTCTGTTATCAATGTGCATGTCTGTTATCCATGTGCATGTCTGTTATCAATGTGCATGTCTGTTATCCATGTGCATGTCTGCATGTCTGTTATCAATGTGCATGTCTGTTATCCATGTGCATGTCTGCATGTCTGTTATCAATGTGCATGTCTGTTATCCATGTGCATGTCTGCATGTCTGTTATCAATGTGCATGTCTGCATGTCTGTTATCAATGTGCATGTCTGTTATCCATGTGCATGTCTGCATGTCTGTTATCAATGTGCATGTCTGTTATCCATGTGCATGTCTGCATGTCTGTTATCAATGTGCATGTCTGTTATCCATGTGCATGTCTGCATGTCTGTTATCAATGTGCATGTCTGTTATCCATGTGCATGACTGCATGTCTGTTATCCATGTGCATGACTGCATGTCTGTTATCAATGTGCATGTCTGTTATCCATGTGCATGACTGCATGTCTGTTATCCATGTGCATGTCTGCATGTCTGTTATCCATGTGTCTGTTATCCATGTGCATGTCTGTTATCAATGTGCATGTCTGTTATCCATGTGCATGACTGCATGTCTGTTATCCATGTGCATGACTGCATGTCTGTTATCAATGTGCATGTCTGTTATCCATGTGCATGACTGCATGTCTGTTATCCATGTGCATGTCTGCATGTCTGTTATCCATGTGTCTGTTATCCATGTGCATGTCTGTTATCAATGTGCATGTCTGTTATCCATGTGTCTGTTATCCATGTGCCGTGTTCTCCAGCAGGCAGAAGAAACGGAAACTATGGTTACCGATCTCTGGGTTTCCTTTCCCCTCGGAGCGACTTCCCTTCGGGTCTTTACGGCGCTCCGTAATAAGTCCCGTGAGAGATATATTTGCGGGGTGTAAATAAATCAGGTTTTCATAGCGTGTTCTGACTGTGTGTTGGAGCGCTCCACTCTGTTTTCAAACCTGCTGAGTGATTGAATGTAGAAACGCAGGGAAAACGCTTATAGGTCGCGATGCCAGACACAGCCAGAGTCAATCAGTCTGACAGGGGGGCTGGGAGAGAGGCTGGGGGATGGGAACAGAGGCTGGGGGGATAGTGGGAGAGGCTGGAGATAAGGGTAGAGGCTGTGGAGTGAGGAGAGAGGTTGGGGGATAGTGGGAGAGGCTAGAGAAAATGGTAGAGGCTGGGGTGAGGAGAGAGGCCATCCAGCCATCCTCTCTCTCTTTCTCCCCCTTCTCTCCTTCTGATCCTCTCTACAACAATCTCTCCATCTACCCCCTGTCCATCCATCCTCCCTTCTCTCCATCCACCCCCTCATCCCTCCTTCTTCTCCCATGGTTCTTGCAGCTAGCAGGCCTGCAACGAGAGGCCTGTTACCACTGCACTGCCACAGCACTGGGTCCCTGCAGCAGAACAAGAGGCCTGTTACCACTGCACTGCCACAGCACTGGGTCACCATCGGGCTTTGATTTCAGCTTGAAGGTAGCTGTGGTTTCAATCTTTTTCATCTGGTACCAGTCACGCACACAGTCATGAAATCATTTATCAGGCATGTGTGACATGAGTCTCTCTCCATCGCGGTGATCAAAGAAGCCATGTCTGTCGGTGACCTCACAGTCCTCAAACCGTGTTTTCACAACCTTATCTTCTCATTCTGACAAGCTGCTGTTTAAAGAAAATTAACCACAGAAGGATAATTTTCCTCTTCTTTTCATGCAAAAAAAATTACTGTTAGGTCAAAGATCTTGATACTTCATTGGGGTTGCCAGTCACGTTCTGCAAAAGACCGACTGTGACAACCTTCATCCTCTCCAGGTTACCCACGGTTACCCCCCGTCCCCCCCTGAACCAACACTGGTGGACGTAGTTGTCCTTTATCTCCTCTGGCTTCCTCCGTCCTTCAGATCCCCCCCCCCTCCCCCTGGAGAGTCCAGGGTGCCGTTCCTCCACCCGCCCCCCCCCCGCTCATCTCGCTTCACCTTTCACAATCACCCCGGTCTCTGCCTCCCCCTCTCCAAGCCACTCCCCCCTCTCCAAGCCACTCCCCCCAGCCTCCCCCTCTCCAAGCCACTCCCCCCAGCCCTCGCCCCTCTCCAAGCCACTCCCCCCAGCCTCCCCCTCTCCAAGCCACTCCCCCCAGCCTCCCCCTCTCCAAGCCACTCCCCCCAGCCTCCCCTCTCCAAGCCACTCCCCTCTCCAAGCACTCCCCCCAGCCTCCCCGTCTCCAAGCCACTCCCCCCAGCCTCCCCCTCTCCAAGCCACTCCCCCCAGCCTCCCCCTCTCCAAGCCACTCCCCCCAGCCTCCCCCTCTCCAAGCCACTCCCCCTCTCCAAGCCACTCCCCCCAGCCTCCCCGTCTCCAAGCCACTCCCCCCAGCCTCCCCCTCTCCAAGCCACTCCCCCTCTCCAAGCCACTCCCCCCAGCCTCCCCCCCTGACCCAGCTAGCCAAGGGACTAATTATCATCTTATGGAAATACTTCTATTTCTGCCTTCCTTCGCATCCCTAATTATTTCTGTTATTCCAATATCGCCCCGGCTTTGATGTCCCAAATCCTGTATTTAAATAGTGAGATTCCCCTTCCCCGTGCCCTCCGAGGATTGTTCATGTAAAATATACGGAGGGAAATAGAGTATTATTGGGGCCCCCAGGGGGCGGGGACACACAGGGCGAGTCCTCACAGGGATCCCCCTGGTCTCCCCCTGGTCTCCCCCCGGCCTCTCCCTGGTCTCCCTCTCTCTCTCTCTCTCCCCCAGTCTCCCCCCGGCCTCTCCTGGTCTCCCTCTCTCTCTCTCTCCCCCAGTCTCCCCCTGGTCTCCCCCCGGTCTCCCCCAGTCTCCCCGGTCTCCCCCTGGCCTCCCCCAGTCTCCCCCCTGGCCTCCCCCAGTCTCCCCCTGGTCTCCCCCTGGTCTCCCCCTGGTCTCCCCCAGTCTCCCCCCTGGTCTCCCCCGGTCTCCCCCCGGTCTCCCCCCGGGTCTCCCCCCAGTCTCCCCCCTGGTCTCCCCCTGGTCTCCCCCGGTCTCCCCCCGGCCTCCCCCAGTCTCCCCCTGGTCTCCCCCTGCTCTCCCCCTGGTCTCCCCCTGGTCTCCCCCCAGTCTCCTGTCCCCCCAGTCTCCCCCCTGGTCTCCCCCAGTCTCCCCCCAGTCTCCCCCCGGTCTCCCCCCGGTCTCCCCCCGGTCTCCCCCCTGCTCTCCCCCTGCTCTCCCCCTGCTCTCCCCCTGGTCTCCCCCTGGTCTCCCCCTGCTCTCCCCTGGCCTCCCCCTGGCCTCCCCCCAGTCTCCCCCCGGTCTCCCCCCGGTCTCCCCCCCGGTCTCCCCCCTGCTCTCCCCCTGCTCTCCTGCTCTCCCCTGGTCTCCCCCTGGTCTCCCCTGCTCTCCCCCTGGCCTCCCCCTGCCTCCCCCCAGTCTCCCCCCGGTCTCCCCCCGGTCTCCCCCCTGGCTCCCCCCTGCTCTCCCCCTGCTCCCCCAGTCTCCCCCCTGGCCTCCCCCTGGCCTCCCCCTGGTCTCCCCTGGTCTCCCTCTGGTCTCCCTCTCTCTCTCCAGGCTCTCGGCTCCGTGCTGGAGATGGATGTCCTGCTATGTGGTGAGTGTGTGATCTAAGAACATCTGTCATCTCCAGGCGTCCAGGTGTCTGTGGTGTAGCGAGCGGAGGGTATATGTAGAGAGGAGCGCTCCCAGCTGTGGGGCCTCTGCACGAGCAGTCATGGTGGGTGTTGTATTCATTATTTAAAGTAGACTAGTCCTTCTTGAATCGTCCCAACAAGGTGACCCCCTCGACTTGATTGTGATTGCCGTGCCGGAGGGGCCTCGACCATAACCAGTCTGAGAGTTTACAACACTTCATTTTCCCCCCTGTCGAACACTTTACAGAGCCCCCTCTCCGTCCTGCGACACACCCCGCCATTTAGCGTGATTCATGGGTGATTGATGCGTTTCACATGGACATCATGTCTCCTAAATGGATTGGCTGAGCTCAAGGATTTTTGGCTCATCGAGGAGTGAAGAGAGTCAAGCTAACGCGGGCATCCATCACAGGTGCATAAAGGGAATTGTTTCATTAGATTAGAGGGTTAAATGGTGCTGTTCCATATGGTGGGGTACCAAACCTGGCAACCCGCGTGTCTGGAGGAGTGGGGAAGTGACGCGCCGATCCATCCATCAAACGCTCTCCCTCGGGGGGGGAGGGGGGGGGCCGGGGGAGGGGGAGGGGGGAGGGGCGGGGGGGAGGGGAGGGGGGAGGGAGGAGGGAGGGGGGGGGGAGGGGAGGAGAGGGGCGGAGCGGGGGGGAGGTAGCGCCGGCGTTGTTCCGCGTGCATGCGACGGGTACGCACACCCGACGTGTGTTTCTGTTGTGTTCCATCCTTCCAGAGCGGCTGGGTTTACGACTGTGTGCAGTCCTGTCCTGGCAGTGCGGGGCGCTTGTTCTGTCCTGGCACGAGCTCACGCCTCTAAAAGATGACTCGGTGTAAAACCATCATGGTGTATTTTCATACAGATGAGCTATGGCTACCTGTGCTCCCAGCCTCGCAGGCTTTATTAATGGTGGGCTGTCAGGAGAGGGATGCTCTGCATATTCGCATATTAAACAGGCAGGGACGGAGAGTCGGACGGAGATAAATCAGTTTAAAGCATCTCTCCTCCCTGTCATTTCCTCTCCTCTTCTCCTCTCTCTCACTCCTCTCCTTTTCTCTTCTCCTCCTCTCACTCCCTGTCATTTCCTCATCCTCCTCTCCTCTTCTCCTCTTCTCCCCATCCTCCCTGTCATTTCCTCCTTTCTCTCTCCTTCCAGTCATTACCACTCCTCCCCTCCTCTCATCTCCTACTTTCTTTCTTCTCCCTGTCCTTCTCCTCCTCCCCTCCTCCCTCTCTCTCTCTCTGCCACCTGTCTTTTGTCTCTCTCGTGCCTGCTCTCCTCTCTCACTCCACCTCCTCCTCCACCTTTCATCCCTACTTCCTAATTCCTCCTTGGTTTTCCTGTTCTCTATCCGTGTGCCCTGTCAACACGTCAACAGAACCGCTGCGTTCTTTCTACTTTTTGTTTGCACCGTCATACGTGCAGCGCTGCGGTCAACACCGACCAGTGCCAGTAATACGGTTAGACGGAGGCCTTGAATGAGGCCCTGAATGAGGCCCTGGTGGAGGCCCTGGATGAGGCCCTGGATGAGGCCCTGACGGAGGCCCTGGATGAGGCCCCTGTGGAGGCCCTGGATGAGGCCCTGGCGGAGGCCCTGGCCCTCCTCCCAGCTTTCAGAGGGGGTTTATCCTCCTGCTCCGGCAGACAGGCGTCCTGCTGGGCTCGCTCGGCTGACTTATGAGGGCCGTGGCAGACGCAATTAAGCAGTTGGAACTCCTATAAATAAATAAAAACTCAAACCTGTTTTCGTTTACAACCGTGTGTTGATTCATATTAAACGCGTTCCCTTGATTTCACGCAAGTAAAACAAATATGTACAAGCCTTCTGTATATACTGTATGTCTTTATTTAAGCATTTACAAGTCACAGACACCTTGGTTTGCCAACAACACCACAACAACACCACAACAACACCACACCGAGCCGTCTCCCCGCTCTCAGATGTCATCTTTGCCGCCACACCTCCGCCCGCGAGGTGGAGACGTGTCTGTGTGTGAGCGTGGCAGTGTGTTCCCGTGGAGACGTGTCTGTGTGTGAGCTTGGCCGTGTGTTCCCGTGGAGACGTGTCTGTGTGTGAGCTTGGCCGTGTGTTCCCGTGGAGACGTGTCTGTGTGTGAGCGTGGCAGTGTGTTCCCGTGGAGACGTGTCTGTGTGAGCGTGTCTGTGTGTTCCCCGTGTCTGTGTGTGAGCGTGTCTGTGTGTTCCCCGTGCATCACGCTCCGTGGCAGATGCGGCAGCATGGTTTACGTTCAGGCTTGTTCTGCTGAGGAACACACGGCCACTGAACTGTGGGACACCTCGTTGAGTTAGTGTGGAGTCTTAGAGCACGCATAGCAATGAAGGGTACTGTATGATAATATCATTGATTTTATACCCTTTCTGATGATTGGTGGAAGGCCATCTGCATTTGCGATTTGGCCGCCTCCCCCCCCACCCCCTACAGCTTTCCTGAATAAACGACGTCTCAGGAAAAAAACGGTTCCGTGCGGTGGATGATTGACCAGATCAGATGTTCTTCCCTCCCCCTCTCCCCTCTCTCTCCCTCCCTCCCTCCCTCTTTTTGGAACCATCTCACAAAGAGTTATTCCTCGGAGGCTCCGCCAAAACGAAAGAATAAAACGAGGAGGTGGAAGGATATTAAGCGAGGCCCTACCTCTCCGAAGGAGCTCTTACTTTCCCGAGGAGACGAGATGGAAGAGTCTGGCCTGGCCGTGACTTTCATATGCTAGGGGGTTTCCCCCTCGGGGCTCGTCGGACATCAGGGGCTCACACACACATCTCAAATGAAAAAGGCACCATGTCCTAACGCTGCTCTTTCTCTCCCGTTACTCCTCTGTTTGTCTTTAATAAAAGAGCAGAGCGCCGATGGCTGCAGAGCTCTCTTCAAGGTGTGACGGCACACACAGAGTCAGGGACAGCTTGTGTGTTTTATGTTGACCTCCCTTCTGTCACGATCACGGCCGTGCCCCAGCCTGATCTCTCCTTCTCTCCCTGCCCTGGTGTCTCCCTGTGTCCTCGGTCTTGTTCAGTGTTTGCTCGCTTGTTGTGGTTTGCTTGACCTGTGTGTAGTCTGTTCTGTGTGTATGTGTGGTCTGTGTGTATGTGTGGTCTGTGTGGTCTGTGTGTAGTCTGTTCTGTGTGTATGTGTGGTCTGTGTGTAGTCTGTTCTGTGTGTATGTGTGGTCTTGTCCTTGGTCAGTCCTTGTGAGAATACCCAACGTGTTTCCTCTTTTTAATAGATAAATACTTGAGTTTTCCTCGATTCTGCCTCGCCTGCCCCTCATTGGCTTCGGCCCTCCTGCGCCTCATCGTGACCCCTCCCTGACCTCCACTTCACCAAACCCTCCGGCTCCACAAGGTCGCTTCTGAAGACCCTGGCGTACCTTCTCACCTGTCACGCTTCAGGGGCGCACGTCGCACGCCAAGCGAGGTCATTTAGTCATTTAGCAGACGCTTATGGAAGTAAATCAGTGCCATAATGTTTTGAATTTTAAAAGGCATCGAATACTTAATATTGAAATTTACAAAACACTGAATTCTCATCTGAATACATTTCAATGTAAAATAAAATTCAGGTTGCTCAAATTCGAGGCTAAAAAATTCAACCCTAAAAATTTGGACCCTATCAAATTCGATCAGAAAATGTTCCACCTGAAAAAATGGAGCCCAAAAAATTGAGCCTATAATATTTGACCCTCAAAAATTCGAGCCTATCAAATTCGACCCCAAAAAATTTGAGCTTAAAAAAAACATCTGGGATATCAAGGACAGGTAGAGCAATCGAGCATCCTTAGCAGCTCCAATCCAGGGGCCTGTTTAGAGGGGCCTGAGGAGGGAACGCTGCAGTTGGATAGGTCAGAAGTTGGTTCGATTAAATTGATGCTCGATTGCTCTACCTGTCCTTGATATCCCGGATGTTAAAAATCAGATTTTTTTAAGATCAAACTTTGAGGGTCAAATTTTATAGGATAAATTTTTTGGGGGCGTGAATTTTTTCTGCTGGAAAATTTTAGGCTCAATTTGATAGGCTCGAATTTTTGAGGGTCGAATTTTATAGGGTCGAATTTTTTCAGCTGGAAATTTTCAGCTCGAATTTGATAGGCTCGAAGTTTTGAGGGTCGAATTTTATAGTCTCGAATTTTTTTGGCTCGAATTTTATAGGCTCGAATTTTTTCAGCTGGAAAATTTTCAGCTCGAATTTGATAGGCTCAAATTTGAGGGTCAAATTTTATAGGCTCAATTTTTTGGCTCAAATTTTTTCAGCTGGAAAATTTTCGGCTCGAATTTGATAGGCTCGAAGTTTTGAGGGTCGAATTTTATAGGCTCGAATTTTTTGGGCTAGAATTTTTTAGGCTAGAATTTTTTCAGCTTGAAATGTTCAGCTCGAATTTGATAGGCTCAAACTTTTGAGGGGCGAATTTTATAGGATCGATTTTTTGGGGCGTGAATTTTTTCAGCTGGAAAAATTTCAGCTTGAATTTTATAGGCTGAAATTTTTTGAGGGTCGAATTTTATAGGCTCGAATTTTATAGGCTCGATTTTTTTCAGCTGGAAAATGTTCAGCTCGTATTTGATAGGCTCGAATTTTTGAGGGTCGAATTTTATAGGCTCGAATTTTTTCAGCTGGAAAATTTTCGGCTCGAATTTGATAGGCTTACATTTTTGAGGGTCGAATTTTTAAGGCTAGAATTTTTGGGGCTAGAATTTTATAGGCTAGATTTTTTTCAGCTGGAAATGTTCAGCTCGAATTTGATAGGCTCAAACTTTTGAGGGTCAAATTTTATAGGATCGATTTTTGGGGGCGTGAATTTTTTCTGCTGGAAAATTTTGGGCTCGAATTTGATAGGCTCGAATTTTTGAGGGTCGAATTTTATAGGCTAGAATTTTTTCAGCTGGAAAATTTACGCCTCGAATTTGATAGGCTGAAATTTTTGAGGGTCGAATTTTATAGGCTCGAATTTTTGAGGGTCGAATTTTATAGGCTCGAATTTTTGAGGGTCGAATTTTATAGGATCGATTTTTTGGGGCGTGAATTTTTTCAGCTGGAAAAATTTCAGCTCGAATTTGATAGGCTCAAATTTTTGAGGGTCAAATTTTATAGGCTCAATTTTTTGGCTCAATTTTTTTCAGCTGGAAAGTTTTCGGCTCGAATTTGATAGGGTCGAATTTTTTATGGTTGCATTTTTTAAGATCACATTTTTTAGGCTCGAATTTGAGCAACCTGAATTTTATTTTACATTGAAATATATTCAGATGAGAATTCAGTGTTGTTTAAATTACAATATTAAGTATTCGATGCCTTTTAAAATTCAAAACATGATGGCACTGATTTGCTTCCATACACGCTCTCATCCAGAGCGACTTAGAGTAAGTACAGGGACTTTCCCCCCGAGGCAAGTAGGGTGAAGTGCCTTGCCCAAGGACACAATGTCATTTTGCACTGAAGGTTGCCAGTTCGATTCCCGGCCCGTGCAAAATGACGTTGTGTCCTTGGGCAAGGCACTTCACCCTACTTGCCTCAGGGGGAATGTCCCTGTACTTACTGTAAGTCGCTCTGGATAAGAGCGTCTGCTAAATGACTAAATGTAAACGTAAACAAACACTGGTGTTGGCCTGGGGCCTCTATAAGCTGGAGCTCTGTTGCGACTGGAGATGATTTACCCGCTGGATGAGCTCCAGATACGATGGCCTCCGTTCAGAAGGAGAGGAGGGGAACAAGGGGAGCGAGGAGGAGGACAGATTCCTCATGTGGGGAGAAAGGAGAGGGCAGGGCCTGGAGATGGTCCACTCGTACCTCATGTGGGGAGAAAGGAGAGGGCAGGGCCTGGAGATGGTTCACTCGTATCTTCGGGGCTGATAGCCATCCTGACGGGTTTCGTTAGAACGTTGATACGGAGCTTCCCTGGTGACCAAGCTGACCAATCACAGGGGAGTTTTTTCTGCTCCTGTTTTCTTTCTTCTTCTTCTGTTTATCTCGTCCCTATCGCCCCTCTTCCCTCCTCCACCCTCATCCTCCTTTCTACTCAATCATGTCCACCTCTCCCTCTCTGTCTTTCACTTTTCCCCTACTGTTCTTTCTCAATGTCTCTCTGTCGCTATCTCTCTATATAGCCTCTATGCCTCTCTCTCTCTCTGTCTCTCTCTCTCTCTCTCGCTGATTCTTTCAGCAGTAACTAGAGGATGTCAGCAATAACTATGGTACATCATGGGGTTCAGTGTTCCCTCCTCCCAGGGTGGTGTGGGTGGTGTGGATGGTGTGGATGGTGTGGGTGGTGTGGGTGGTGTGGATGGTGTGGGTGGTGTGGGTGGTGTGGATGGTGTGGGTGGTGTGGGTGGTGTGGGTGGTGTGGGTGGTGTGGGTGGTGTGGGTGGTGTGGATGGTGTGGGTGGTGTGGCTGGTGTGGATGGTGTGGGGGTGGTGTGGATGGTGTGGGTGGTGTGGCTGGTGTGGGTGGTGTGGCTGGTGTGGGTGGTGTGGGTGGTGTGGGTGGTGGTGGGTGGTGTGGGTGGTGTGGGTGGTGTGGCTGGTGTGGCTGGGTGTGGTGGTGTGGTGGTGGTGGGTGGTGTGGCTGGTGTGGCTGGTGTGGTGGTGTGGGTGGTGTGGTGGGTGTGGGCTGGTGTGGGATGGTGTGGGTGGTGTGGGCTGGTGTGGGTGGTGTGGGTGGTGTGGCTGGTGGGTGTGGTGGTGTGGCTGGTGTGGGTGGTGTGGCTGGTTGTGGCTGGTGTGGGTGGTGTGGCTGGTGTGGGTGGTGTGGGGTGGTGTGGCTGGTGTGGATGGTGTGCTGGTGTGGGTGGTGTGGGTGGTGTGGTGTGGCTGGTGTGGGTGGTGTGGGTGGTGTGGGTGCTCTGGCTGGTGTGGGTGGTGTGGCTGGGTGTGTGGGTGGTGTGGGTGGTGGGGGTGGTGTGGGTGGTGTGGATGGTGTGGATGGTGTGGGTGGTGTGGCTGGTGTGGGTGGTGTGGGTGGTGTGGATGATGAATGCAGCATGCAGGAAAGCAGGTCTGAACCGCTGTTAAAGAGACATGGAGAGGGAGAGCTTGTTCTCTGTGTGGTCCCTGGGTCCAGGTGAAGGGGTCTGGTCTTATCTGGTTCTCAGGGCCAGGTGAAGGGGTCTGGTCTTATCTGGTTCTCAGGGGCCGGGTGGGACAGATTTAGGGCTGGGAGGGTCACAGGCAGCGCTCAGAGAGGGATCGAGACCACAGGCTTGATAAGCACCGTGGTTCCTGCCAAATACCCACCAAACAACAATGGTCCATAAATCACTGGATGTGTACACACTCACACACACAGTCACACACACACACACACTCTCTCTCTCTCTCTCTCTCTCTCTCTCACACACACACACACTCTCTCTCTCACACACCTCCCATGTCTGAAGGAATGCTACTGTGCTCCAGAAACAAGTAGAGCTCCTGTTTTTTGGAACATTTTCCCAGAGGCGTTATTAATTACCCAGCATGCACTGGGGTCCTCCGGGTCGAGGCCTCTGGTTCTGGCGGGCCCCGGCTCCTCGCCCCCCTGACCTCGTCTCGCCTGGCGGACGGCACAGATAAATCAGAACCACAATGGGAAGCTAAAGGGGCGTGTGGAAGAGGGGAAACACGTTTACTGATAGAAGAGACCCAGTTCCTCCATCACACAGTCATCCAGAGCCAACAGACACCAGGTTGTGTAACGGACATGTTCTCAACCCAGTCATCCAGACCCAACAGACACCAGGTTGTGTAACGGACGTGTTTTTAGAATCTCTTCTTTTATGGTTTCATTGTGTCCGTATCGTTGGCCCCCGTAGATCCATCCAAACTTGCGGGGTTTTTTTTATAACTCGTTTTTTATAGCTATCAGGGACCACCAACACTCCTCCTCCCCAACACACACAGTCACAGTCACACACACACACACTCACACACACACGTGTACAGACATGTTAGGAGCCTCTCTGTGGACGCAGGCGTGTGCGGCGTGCGTGTCGTGTCGTGTGTGGCGTTGCGTGTGCTGGTCCGCGGTGCCCAGCTTATGCATGTTTAATGTTGTTGAACATGAACGCACAGTCAGCCAGTCATAAAGATGGCAGCTGGGACACATAAAAGGTCATAAAGCTGTCAGGGAAATTAGAGTGGCGCTACCACTGCTGCCAATTTACCCACACAACACCTGTCTGGGGCGGGGGGGAGGGGCCTGGGGGGGAGGGGGAGGGGCTTGGGGGGCGGGGGAGACGGCATCACCACCTCCCTCTATCCCAGCGTGGACCACAGCCCCTCCCCCGAGCCATGAACCAACCAGCTGCGTGGGAGGCGGTCTCAGGTGCGTGGGAGGCGGTCTCAGGTGAGTGAGAGGCGGTCTCAGCTGTGTGGGAGGCGGTCTCAGGTGCGTGGGAGGCGGTCTCAGCTGCGTGGGAGGCGGTCTCAGCTGTGTGGGAGGCGGTCTCAGCTGCGTGGGAGGCGGTCTCAGCTGCGTGGGAGGCGGTCTCAGCTGCGTGGGAGGCGGTCTCAGCTGCGTGGGAGGCGGTCTCAGCTGCGTGGGAGGCGGTCTCAGCTGCGTGGGAGGCGGGTCTCAGCTGCGTGGGAGGCGGTCTCAGCTGCGTGGGAGGCGGTCTCAGCTGCGTGGGAGGCGGTCTCAGCTGCGTGGGAGGCGGTCTCAGGTGAGTGGGAGGCGGTCTCAGCTGCGTGGGAGGCGGTCTCAGCTGCGTGGGAGGCGGTCTCAGCTGCGTGGGAGGCGGTCTCAGCTGCGTGGGAGGCGGTCTCAGGTGCGTGGGAGGCGGTCTCAGCTGCGTGGGAGGCGGTCTCAGCTGCGTGGGAGGCAGTCTCAGGTGCGTGGGAGGCGGTCTCAGGTGCGTGGGAGGCGGTCTCAGGTGCGTGGGAGGCGGTCTCAGGTGCGTGGGAGGCGGTCTCAGGTGCGTGGGAGGCGGTCTCAGCTGCGTGGGAGGCGGTCTCAGCTGCGTGGGAGGCGGTCTCAGGTGCGTGGGAGGCGGTCTCAGGTGCGTGGGAGGCGGTCTCAGGTGCGTGGGAGGCGGTCTCAGGTGCGTGGGAGGCGGTCTCAGGTGCGTGGGAGGCGGTCTCAGGTGCGTGGGAGGCGGTCTCAGGTGCGTGGGAGGCGGTCTCAGGTGAGTGAGAGGCGGTCTCAGGTGCGTGGGAGGCGGTCTCAGCTGTGTGGGAGGCGGTCTCAGGTGCGTGGGAGGCGGTCTCAGGTGCGTGGGAGGCGGTCTCTCAGTGCATGGGAGCGGTCTCAGGTGCGATCGTGACGCTCGTCCTGATGACTCGGCTACCTGGGAGGTCTGGACTCTGGGCGACGTTTTAGACCTTTTAGATTTGTGTCTTTTGTTTTATGTACTGTACATTTTTTAAATAAATATAATCTGTATGTAAATATACACATACATACAAATATGTAAATGTAATGTGTTCGTGTGTATCTGTTAATCACCAGGACAGCTACAGCATGGGAGAGGGCCTTGTAACACAAACACAATATCTGAGTATTTATTCTCTTTGAATTTATCATTTGGAATTCTTTATCGGGGCATTTGAGTCTCTATCTGCTGCAAAATAAAGTAATTATGCCGAAGAGCCCCTTTGTCATAATTAATTTGATCCTAATCAAATCCTTTGGTGTGGGAGGACTTGAGAAAGTGCCCCTAAGTGTGTGAGCCGTACTTTGTCGCTTTGACAGTGACGCTAGCACACCAGAGCGTCGGCGCTAGCACACCAGAGTCTTGACGCTAGCACACCAGAGTCTTGACGCTAGCACACCAGAGTCTTGACGCTAGCACACCAGAGTCTTGACGCTAGCACACCAGAGCGTCGGCGCTAGCACACCAGAGTCTTGACGCTAGCACACCAGAGTCTCGACGCTAGCACACCAGAGTCTTGACGCTAGCACACCAGAGTCTTGACGCTAGCACACCAGAGTATCGGCGCTAGCACACCAGAGTCTTGACGCTAGCACACCAGCGCTCGACGCTAGCACACCAGAGTCTTGACGCTAGCACACCAGAGTCTTGACGCTAGCACACCAGAGTCATGCAAGCGCTAGCACACAGAGTCTTGACGCTAGCCCACCAGGTCTGACTCTACACACCAGCGTCTGACGCTATCACACCAGTCGTATGAGCGCTAGCACACCAGAGTCTTGACGCTAGCACACACCAGAGTCTTGACGCTAGCACACCAGAGTCTTGACGCTAGCACACCACGTAAGTCTTGACGCTAGCACACACCAGAGTCTTGACGCTAGCACACCAGAGTCTTGACGCTAGCACACCAGAGTCTTGACGCTAGCACACCAGAGTCTTGACGCTAGCACACCAGAGTCTTGACGCTAGCACACCAGCGTGTCGGCAGCACCCACCCCGAGGCCATCTGAGAGGTCTCCCTTCAACACCATTATTCATTCCAGCCTATTAGTCATTAGAGTATTATCTAGCATGTGAAAATCTGCAGGCTGATAAGGGATACACGACCCCAATATGAGATTTCCTGCTGTTGTCGAGGCACGACTAATTGATTGTGGTCTGTTTCTGGGTCTAGCCAAGATACAGTCTCTCTCTCTCTCTCTCTCTCTCCATCTCTCTCTCTCTCTGTCGCTCTCTCTCTCACTACAGAATCTCTCCCCTCTTACTCTCGTTTTCTCTCGACTTCTGTTCCCCTCTCTCTCTCTCTCTTTACTTAATCTCCCTCTCTCTCAAACTCACTCTCTCTATTTCTCATTCTCCCTCTCTCTCTCTCTTTCATTTCACTGTGAATAGAATACGTACATGCCAAGTAAACACAACGCCTGTTCTATCTCACGACAACTGATAAGCATGTATCCCTTCAGTCTAAATATCCGTACCCGAGTTTAGAGTACGGTTCACCCTGACCCTCCCACGCTAACCGACTCCAGGTCAGCCACACCAACAGGAGGCGCTGTGTCACGTAGACATCTACCAGTGCTCCAGGGCCAAAACAGAAATAAAACACAATTATGCTTCACTCCATGTTGCTTCACTGTCGTCCCTCGTCTGGGAATCTGCTCGGGTACATCGGAAGGGAAAGTTTTGTTCAAACTCAATGAAAATCACATGAAGAAATGATCTCTCGATGCGCATGTTCCTCCTTTGAGAGTGTCTTCTCCATCTGACTGGGTTTACTAAGGACAGACGATCCTCCGACCCCTCCCTCTCTTTCTCTCTCTCTTTCTCTCTTTCTCTCTGCCAATATTTCCATTTTATGGTTTGGCGCTGATTTCAGCGTTTTTTTCCGTTACTCTAGGTACCAGGACGATGAGTGCTTTAACATTTGTCTTCGGGCCGCTTGTTTTAGCTGTATGGGTTTCTGTAGAGGAAGAGCCCTGGGGAACTGTGTCACCCCCCAAACATTGCCCCTAGCAACCACCCCTACCCACCCCCCTACCCACCAGCCCTATACCCACAGCTCTACCTACCCCCTACCCCACAACCCCCCTACCCCCCTACCCACCAGCCCTATACCCACAGCTCTACCTACCCCCCCTACCCCACAACCCCCCTACCCCCCTACCCACCAGCCCTATACCCACAGCTCTACCTACCCCCTACCCCACAACCCCCCTACCCCCCCTACCCACCAGCCCTATACCCACAGCTCTACCTACCCCCTTCCCACCAACCACCCTACCCCCCTACCCACCAGCCCTATACCCACACCTCTACCTACCCCCTACCCCACAACCCCCCCTACCCCCCTACCCACCAGCCCTATACCCACAGCTCTACCTACCCCCTTCCCCACCAACCCCCCTACCCCCCTACCCACCAGCCCTATACCCACAGCTCTACCTACCCCCTTCCCACCAACCACCCTACCCCCCTACCCACCAGCCCTATACCCACAGCTCTACCTACCCCCTTCCCACCAACCACCCTACACCCCTACCCACCCTCCTACCCACCAGCCCTATACCCACACCTCTACCTACCCCCTACCCCACAACCCCCCCTACCCACCTACCCACCAGCCCTATACCCACAGCTCTACCTACCCCCTTCCCACAACCCCCCCTACCCACCTACCCACCAGCCCTATACCCACAGCTCTACCTACCCCCCTACCCCACACACCCCCCTACCCACCTACCCACCAGCCCTATACCCCACAGCTCTACCTACCCCCCTACCCCACAACCCCCCTACCCACCTCAGACTGTTCTCTGCCTTAGAAAGCACCCCAGCATCTTGTCTTACTGTAGGTCTCACTTCAGAGATACAAGCGTTGAGATCACACAGAATAAAGACTTGACATGAGATCGTACACACAGCGCCCGGAACAGAGTCTCTCAGAGGACAGAATTTACTGAAGGGAAAAAAAGATGACAAACAGCTAACAGGTGTTGGTTATTCAGGCTGATGCTCCATCATAGAGGTGCGACTGTCACAACACCAGAGCAGTGGCAGAAGTACACCTTCACTCAGGTACAGATGGGACTGTCACAACACCAGAGGAGTGGCAGAAGTACACCTTCACTCAGGTACAGATGGGACTGTCACAACACCAGAGCAGTGGCAGAAGTACACCTTCACTCAGGTACAGATGGGACTGTCACAACACCAGAGGAGTGGCAGAAGTACACCTTCACTCAGGTACAGATGCGACTGTCACAACACCAGAGCAGAGGCAGAAGTACACCTTCACTCAGGTACAGATGGGACTGTCACAACACCAGAGCAGTGGCAGAAGTACACCTTCACTCAGGTACAGATGGGACTGTCACAACACCAGAGCAGAGGCAGAAGTACACCTTCACTCAGGTACAGATGCTCGTGTTTCAAAGTTAAACACTTTTTCAGTCATTTACATTTAGTCATTAGCAGACGCTCTTATCCAGAGCGACTTACAGTAAGTACAGGGACATTCCCCCCAAGGCAGGTACAGGGTGAAGTGCATTGGCCAAGGACACAACGTATTTATATGTAAAGCGCTTTTCATACCAAATTACTTTTTACAAATTGTCCAGAGGGAAGCGAAAAGAAACTGATCACCCATTTGAAGCCAAGTTAGTCGAGTTCTGTAAAAATAGCTTGTGAAGCAGCAGCTGAAGTTGTGATAGTGATGAACCTTAGCACACAGGAAAGCCCAGATTTCCTCCTCCGAGAGAGACCGATCAGGGCAGGAGGCCAGGGGTGACAACATTGTTTCTTTCACTTGATCTGGTGAAACCTTCCTAGGACCAGACACTGACAGGAAACAGGAAGTACTGCTTTTCTCTCTGTGTTCTTTCCGACGTGCAGAACGAACAAACGCTCCGGCGTTGTGGGCGGGGGGTGTCAAAGCGACCGTATGTGGTCGACAGCGAGACGTATTTATAGCCTCGCCAGCGATTGAACTGCTCCAGATCAAATGGGTGACCTGCTATGAGTACTGTTCCAATGTAGAAGGAACACGTATACTGAAACTATAACCTGTGACTCTGGTGGTCTATTTTGTTGTGGTATTCTGGGTCTGAGTGTCTGTGAGTGTGTGTGTGTGACGTGTGAGCGTGTGTGACCACATGTATGTGTGTGTGTGTGCGTAACCACATGTATGTGTGTGTGTGTGTGTGTGAGCTTGTGTGACTGTGTGTGTGTGTGTGTGTGTGTATGTGTGTGTGTGTGTGTGTATGTGTGTGTGTGTGTGTATATATGTGTGTGTGTATGTGTGTGTGTGTGTGTGTGTGTGTATGAGCGTGTGTGACCACATGTGTGTGTGTGTGTGTGTGTGTGTGTGTATGAGCGTGTGTGACCGTGTGTGTGTGTGTGTGTGTGTGTGTGTGTGTGTGTGTGTGTGTGTGAGAGACGACTGCAGCAGACCTCAGCCAACCACCCTGACCGTCCACGGCTACAGGCCCATCATGTGGTTTGTGGTCGACAAACAGCCTTTGACCTCAGATGGTCGGTGGGGGGTAGTGGTGGTGGGGAGGGGGCCTCTGAAGGGGTTCAGGGGGGCGGGGGCCAAGGGTGGGAGCCTCTCAGATCCTAGTATGATTGAGTTACCGATGGGGGCTGGGTTCTATTCCCTTCTCCTCTCTTGTTTTGTTGAATTATTTACTAGTCTCTGCCCAGTGTCCCAAGGACAGAGATCCAGCCTTTTCCTCCTCCTCCTCCTCCTCCTCCTCCTCCTCCTCCTCCTCCTCCTCCTCCTCCTCCTCCTCCTCCTCCTCCTCCTCCTCCTCCTCCTCCTCCTCCTCCTCCTCCTCCTCCTCCTCCTCCTCCTCCTCCTCCTCCTCCTCCTCCTCCTCCTCCTCCTCCTCCTCCCTCCTCCTCCTCCTCCTCCTCCTCCCTCCTCCTCCTCCTCCTCCTCCTCCTCCTCCTCCTCCTCCTCCTCCTCCTCCTCCTCCTCCTCCTCCTCCCTCCTCCTCCTCCTCCTCCTCCTCCTCCTCCTCCTCCTCCTCCTCCTCCTCCTCCTCCTCCTCCTCCTCCTCCTCCTCCTCCTCCTCCTCCTCCTCCTCCTCCTCCTCCTCCTCCTCCTCCTCCTCCTCCTCCCTCCTCCTCCTCCTCCTCCTCCTCCTCCTCCTCCTCCGTCCTCCTCCTCCTCCTCCTCCCTCCTCCTCCTCCTCTCCTCCTCCTCCTCCCTCCTCCTCCTCCTCCTCCTCCTCCTCCTCCTCCTCCTCCTCCTCCCTCCTCCTCCCTCCTCCTCCTCCTCCTCCTCCTCCTCCTAGTTATTGATCTGACCCGTATTAGTTATTGATTACCAGAACTGCTGTTCTCAGACAAATCTACTTCTCTCGGTGACAACAATAATTCAGAGAAGTCAATCACAGTTCCACACTATCCTTCGGCTACATGATCTCCCGTCGAACGCGTCTCACAGCTTCTCCTCCAGAAACATCTGCCGCACACTCCGGCAGCAGTGGCAGTAATCTCCGCATTAACGTAAACGTTCCCCGTATGAAAACCCGAAAATTACAACCAGACGCGACGGCTGCCGTGCGGAGGATGCAGTGATTGATGGTGCTGGGGCCCGTCTCCCTAAACAGCCTGCAAGCATCCAAGAAAACTTTTCAACACATGGGTCAATTGCTCACAGGTTAAATGACAGCGGAATAGCCAGGCCGTTAATTTCCTTAGCAGAGCCCCAGATGTGTGGAGCGCTCGAGTTCTCTCTGACGCGTGCGAGAGGATCGTATGTCGAGGGGGTTGTGTGTCGGTATGTGTGTACCAATTTAGAGAGTGTGCCGCGACGGACACAAACCGCAGTGAGAGAAAGCTTTCCACAGTTCAGCGCCTTCTCATCCGTGCGTTGCGATGCATTACGTAGGCTGTTCCTGTTTCAAACCCGCGCATGGTCTTCGATACTATGTCCATTTGCTCGTAATGGCAATGGATTACTTTATTGTATTTAGTTTATGATCTCCATTGATCTTTTCCCCGAGCTGCTCCATGCTCTGAACAATGTCATTGGCCCACAGTCTGACATCTATTTCCCACTACACTCCCGCTCACTACAACTGAAGCATGGACTCAGGCAAAAACAGATCCCAGAAATTCTATTTGAAATGTCATTGGGTCGGGAGGCATTGCTACGATGAAGAGAGAGAGGGTAGACAGGCATGAAATAACATAGTTTAGATATTTCATGTCCCAATAAAATGATATCAGACAAGACTGTCCTTTTCGCGCCAACATGACTTTTCCCTGTTAGAAGATTTGAACAGCCATTCACACTAAGGTCCAATGACACACTATGTGAGGACTATGACAGCTTTCGAATCTCCTGGCTGACAAAATTGCGTTAGAACTGGCTTGCTGTATGTGTATCTGGGTATTTGAGTCTGTGTGTGAAGGTGTGTGTGTGTGTGTGTGTGTTGGGTCACAGCCTCCAGTTCATTATATTTTCATGAGGCATGCAGTACACACACCCCGTCGTCCCCCCGTCTCAGAGCTTCAGTCCCCCCTTGCGCTGTATTTCATCCCCAAGATTCCTCTCTCAGGGTTTCCTGTTTGTTTTTCCAGATGCTCCCTCACTCCCTTGCCTCTCTCTGGCCTCCCCTCCCGGCCCTTTTACAGCCTCCCCCCACCCTCCCCCCTGCCTCTTCCCTCTGCGACCGCGAGGACACAGGGAACCGGGCCTGGCCTCGGACCCTGGCCTCGGACTCTGACCCCAGAGGGATGGGAGAAAAGAATAAAACAGAGAGAGAGAGAAGCTGAGCTCTGAATCAACACTGCTGCTGTGACCCAGGCCACGTCCTGTCCTGCTCTGTCCTGCCCGTCCTGTCCTGTCCTGCTCTGTCCTGCTCTGTCCTGCTCTGTCCTGCTCTGTCTGCCTGCTCTGTCGTCCTGCTCTGCCTGCTCTGTCCTGCTTGTCCTGTCGTCTGTCTGCTCTGCTCTGTCCTGCTCTGTCCTGTCTGTCTGTCCTGCTCGTCCTGTCCTGCTCTGCTCTGCCTGCCTGCTCTGTCCTGCTGCCTGTCCTGTCTGTCTGCCTGCTCTTGTCCTGTCCTGCCTGCTCTGCTCTGCTCTGTCCTGCTCTGTCCTGCCTGTCCTGTCCTGCTCTGTCCTGCTTTGTCCTGTCCTGTCCTGTCCTGTCCTGCTCTGTCCTGCTCTGTCCTGTCCTGTTCTGTCCTGCTCTGTCCTGTCCTGTCCTGCTCTGCTCTGCTCTGCTCTGTCCTGCTCTGCCCTGTCCTGCTCTGCTCTGTCCTGTCCTGTTCTGTCCTGCTCTGTCCTGTCCTGTCCTGCTCTGTCCTGTCCTGTCCTATCCAGTCCTGCTCTGCTCTGCTCTGCTCTGTCCTGTCCTGTCCTGCTCTGCTCTGTCCTCTCCTGCTCTGTCCTGTCCTGTCCTGCTCTGTCCTGCTCTGCCCTGCTCTGTCCTGCTCTGTCCTGCTCTGTCCTGTCCTGCTCTGTCCTGCTCTGTCGTGGGGGTTCTGTCGGCTCCGGTGAAGCCACTAGACCGTCGAGGTGTACATATGGCATCTGAGGTGATTAGCCTTGCAGCATTGCCGCTTTCTGAGGAGTGCTCTCTGTTCTGTGAGCTGGGCTGGATCATCAAGGTAATGACTGTGGAGCTAAGCTGCTCATCCTCACATTACTCAAGCTCTGCTTAGCGAGGATCTGCTCTCCTCCAGGTTATCTGGCTGGCGTTCTCCTGTCATCAGCTAAGTGGAGGCCGCTCTGCTTTGCTCACCAAATGTTATTGTTTTCTGTTTTTTAATGACATCATTAGCCGAATCTCCTTCGGTTGGGAGGGGAATCTTGGCTCGCGCAAGCGCAGTGGTGCTTGTCGACCAGCGCGCACAAACGCAGACACACTGTATACACGCACACACACACACTGTACACACACACACACACACACACACACACACACACACACACACTGTACACTGACAGACACACAATCTCTCTCTGTCTCTCCGTCTATGTTCTCCATATCTTTGTTTCTGATGAACTCTTAAATCTCCTAAGTAGTTTATACTTAAGGAGGGATTTGTCACTGCCTCTGATTCCCTGGACAGCTCCTGTAAACACGTTAGGAGCAGCGACTGAAACAGTCTCTGCGGCAGGCTGTGTCTTCGTAAGCAGCTCACCACTGACAGAGCCAAACAGAGATTTGATGTCCACGCTCGCACTACGGCTAAGCCTTCTACCCACCCCACGATAGAAACAAGCATGAAGTCATGTGACACAGACAAGACCTGAGTGTCTGCGAGTGTGTGTGTGTGTGTGTGTGTGTGTGTGTGAATGTGTATGTATGTATGTATGAATGAATGTATGTATGTGTGTCTATGTGTATGTGTGTGTGTGTGTGTGTGTGTGTGTGTGTGTGTGTGTGTGTGTGTGTGTGTGTGTGCGTGTGTGACCACATATATGTGTGTGTGTGTGTGTGTGTGTGTGTGTGTGTGTGTGGAGGACCAGTGACCGGCCATGTGACCTCCGTGCCATGTAAGAACGCGCTTCTGGAAAACCGGGCAACAGAGACCAGCTCATGGTGGCTTTCAGGATGATTTGTGACGTGTGTGATCACATTTACTTTATCCAAAGCGACTTCCAAGAGAGAGCTTTACAAAAGTGCATAAGTCACTGATCATAACAACGAGATATCCCCAAACATTGCAGGTAGTCAAACATGAAGCATACATTGTGAAAAACCCCAAATAAGTGCCAAATGGAAGAATCATAAGAGTTACAATTAAACAGCATGAGCCTCAAATAAGTGCAAGAGACCCTAATTATTTATGTAAACAGCCAGGGTTTTCACACGGCGGTGAATACCCCGAAACTCGATCTCTAGCTAGCTACTTAGCGGCCTGTATAACTGCTGTTTTAGCTCAACTCTGACACAAGTTTTAGCTTAAACACAACAGAATGTCTGTTGGCGGTGAATAAAACAGAATGAAACCATAATTATTTATGTAAACACAGCCAGGGTTTTCACACGGCGGTGAATACAACAGAATGAAACAAGTCTAAATGTACTTACTTTGCGGAGACCTTCACGAAGTACACTCTGTAGGACACTCTCTGTAAGACAGTTATGTAGGGCAGCTATGTAAGCTATGTTATGTAGGCTACACAGCCAGGGTTTTCACACGGCGGTGAATACCCCGAAACTCGATCTCTAGCTAGCTACTTAGCGGCCTGTTTAACTGCTGTTTTAGCTCAACTCTGACACAGGTTTTAGCTTAAACACAACAGAATGAAACAAGTCTAAATGTACTTACTTTGCAGAGACCTTCACGAAGTACACTCAGTAGGACAGTTATGCGCTCTGATCCGAATACAGATGTCAGAGGCTATTTAACCCTTGTGCTGCCTTATGAGGTCACAATGACCCGAAGGTTCGCAACGACCCATCATTCTGCTGCGACAATTCTACCCAATACAAAAACTAATAAAAAGCATTTTATTTTAACATTTGCGCTGTGGGGGGGTGTTAGACAGCCCGACGGTTAAAAGAAAATGCTTCACTTTATTTTTGTATGAGGTACAGTTGTCACAACACGTGTCACAAGGACTGAAGGGTCACGATGACCTGAAGATAACACAAGGGTTAAGCAGAAACCTACAACGACCCTAACTATTTATGTAAACACAGCCAGGTTTTCACACGGCGGTGAATACAACAGAATGAAACAAGTCTAAATGTACTTACTTTGCGGAGACCTTCACGAAGTACACTCAGCAGGACAGTTATGCCATCATGTAGGAGTGTTAATTGAACGAAAGTTCATGAACTTGTTCATAATTTTGGTGAACGTGAACTGAACGTACTAAATACTGATGAACGATACTGTGAACGCGTTCATTCTGGTGTCTGTGAACGGCACGTTCACTCTTTTTAATTTCGTACAATAAAGGGGCCAGATTTCTAAAGATTTCCAGGCGAAAAACACACCTGTATCTAGGTTGCCTCAATCAGTCAATCGCCGCGTGTGCTTTCTTCTACTGTCTATGCCTGGCAAGTGTGAGAGCGCCGAAGTTGTGTAGAGGCCAAGAGCGGTATTGCAGACAGATAGAACAAATGGGGCAAGGCTGTCCCTTCAATACGAATGTAAATACTGGTTGGATAAGTTCATTTTTTGGAGCTGTGAACTTAGTTCACAATTTTGAATTATGAACTATGAACTGAACTAGTTCATTAAAAAATGTGTGAACTATGAACTGAACTAGTTCATATTGAAAATGAACTTTCCCCAACACTGATCATGTGATGGTTGACTTGGGATCTGGAGGCCTGCTCACACCGTTCCTTCTCCTAACCTGTTATGGAAGATGTCCTCCAAAACCCACCAATGAACGATGACTCTATTTCCCGCTCTCCTCCTCCTCACTTCAGTCCTGTCTGACAGCCAATGAATTCCTCCCAGAAACCTGCCCCGCCTACTCCATCAACCGGCCAATGATAGGGGCTGTTTTACAAGGCTCAGTAGAGTCTGCCTGTAATACCATTAATTATGATTGTCATTTAATAGGATGAACCTAACCCAGGGAGCTAGGGACAGGGATTTTACTGCACAGCACACGGTTTACAACCCCTCTCCTCCCCCACCAGCTCATCCCTAAGAGCTTGCTCTCATCCCCTCTACACAGCGAACAGGAGAGAGTCATCTGCCCTCATCCCTGCTCTCATCCCTCATCCCTAAGAGCTTGCTCTCATCCCCTCTACACAGCGAACAGGGGAGAGTCATCTGCCCTCATCCCTGCTCTCATCCCTCATCCCTAAGAGCTGGCTCTCATCCCCTCTACACAGCGAACAGGAGAGAGTCATCTGCCCTCATCCCTGCTCTCATCCCTCATCCCTAAGAGCTTGCTCTCATCCCCTCTACACAGCGAACAGGAGAGAGTCATCTGCCCTCATCCCTGCTCTCATCCCTCATCCCTAAGAGCTTGCTCTCATCCCCTCTACACAGCGAACAGGAGAGAGTCCTCCTGCCCTCATCCCTGCTCTCATCCCTCATCCCTAAGAGCTTGCTCTCATCCCCTCTACACAGCGAACAGGGGAGAGTCATCTGCCCTCATCCCTGCTCTCATCCCTCATCCCTAAGAGCTTGCTCTCATCCCCTCTACACAGCGAACAGGAGAGTCATCTGCCCTCATCCCTGCTCTCATCCCTCATCCCTAAGAGCTGGCTCTCATCCCCTCTACACAGCGAACAGGGGAGAGTCATCTGCCCTCATCCCTGCTCTCATCCCTCATCCCTAAGAGCTGGCTCTCATCCCCTCTACAACAGCGAACAGGAGAGAGTCATCTGCCCTCATCCCTGCTCTCATCCCTCATCCCTAAGAGCTTGCTCTCATCCCCTCTACACAGCGAACAGGAGAGAGTCATCTGCCCTCATCCCTGCTCTCATCCCTCATCCCTAAGAGCTTGCTCTCATCCCCTCTACACAGCGAACAGGAGAGAGTCCTCCTGCCCTCATCCCTGCTCTCATCCCTCATCCCTAAGAGCTTGCTCTCATCCCCTCTACACAGCGAACAGGGGAGAGTCATCTGCCCTCATCCCTGCTCTCATCCCTCATCCCTAAGAGCTTGCTCTCATCCCCTCTACACAGCGAACAGGAGAGTCATCTGCCCTCATCCCTGCTCTCATCCCTCATCCCTAAGAGCTTGCTCTCATCCCCTCTACACAGCGAACAGGAGAGAGTCATCTGCCCTCATCCCTGCTCTCATCCCTAAGAGCTTGCTCTCATCCCCTCTACACAGCGAACAGGAGAGAGTCATCTGCCCTCATCCCTGCTGTCATCCGTAAGCAGAGACTTCTGTGCCCCCTCATCCCTTACGGCCTCTCCCCTCATCCCTTACGGCCTCCCCTCATCCCCCTCATCCCCAGACCTTCCCAGACTCTGGCCCTGCACCTCATCCACCATGGAGCCCTCATCCACACACACAGGCTTCGCCCTCATCCTCTGGGTCTCCCAACGCTCCCGCGTAGGTCTCGCGGTACCCTCCGCCAACGGATGACGTCGCCTCGCGCGGTATCCACGGCGACGCGGAGAACGTCCCGGCTGCTCATGAAAGTGTAGTCATTAGATCGGGGGCTTAATTAAAAGGCAGTGCGGGAGCCGCGTACTCCCCTCTCTCCCGGTTTTCAGAAGAAATGATAAAGATTTAATCCAATTAGCTGAGCTCTGTTTCCCCAGACTGAGAGAGGGAACAGACCCTTAATTGGGCTGCAGACAATTAGCCCATTAATTCCAGCAGAAGTGGA
>CAEFZP010005462.1:55000-220729 GCA_903064625.1 Mallotus villosus | reverse complement strand
CTTCTGTTTCCAGCCTTTTACACCAAGCAAAGATGGGTCGCTACCTCAACCCAAGCCTGTGTGTGAGTCCCCTGGGAGGGCGGACGATAAGACTGTACTGCAAGCTCAGGTACATTATCACCATCCTTAGAACACTACCCCACCTGGCCAAGACCCCCCTCTCCCAGGATATCAGTGCCAACTCCCTGCTGTCCGTCCCTCTCCATATTAGTGCTATTAGAAGAGGCACTGCTAAGACTTCTAGGTTAATAAAACATCGATATCCGGGCATCACCACTGGCCACCTTCCCCTCATAGGAATGGCGCACGCATGAGGACTACAGTAATAGCCACACCAGTAAGGGATGGGGTACTTGTCCCTGATACGTGTTCAACATATGGAGGGAGGTGCTGTCAAAAGCTGATCGGATGAGGGGCAACCATACTCTGACTCTCTGTAAAGAGGAAAAACACGCAAAAAGCACATGGTATTCGTCAGCTGAGTTAGATATGTGTTAGAGAGGTATCGCCCAGGGCAGAATCTTTTATCCGCCGGTCAGGTCGAACAGTAACCTTTCCTAACATTGTAGGTATTACAAAGGGAAAAGAATGACGCTATCGCGATTACTTCCGTGTGGAAATTAAGCAACTGCACTAGTGAGATAATGGGCAGATGCGTCTTCAGCAGGACAACCAACGAAGGTCACAGACGAGAGCGCAGTGAAAGATAAGCAGGCTATAAGGAAACGTAGAGATGAAGGAAGAATCTTGACTCAAGCGCAGACGAGGAAATCGGCGTAATAAAGTTGTTTATCGTAACACCGAAGACTTGAAGAAGAGTAGACCCATAACAAACGAAGGAAAAGCACTTTGGAAAGAACGACGAGCAGGACCAAGATCTCCGACCCTTCAGCGATCAGAAGCGAAAGTGATATGACCGGTAGAGCTAGAGCTAGTGGCCTCCCAAGCGAGACGTAACGCACCCGAAACCCGACTATGGTTCGCCATACAAAAGCCAGGGGCTATATCGGGGGCCAGGGCTACAAGCAAGAGGTGACGTGGTTAGAGCAAGTTAAGCAGCGATGCATGGGGAAACCGCCAAAGAGAGGCAAGAGGAAGACTAAAGGGAGGAACAGTGCCGAAAGGAGGCGGCTATCCATAACAACCCGCACTAGATACACTTATGATTACAACAGACACAAACAAGTCAGATGAACAAATAAGCTGCCATCATGAGAGAGGAAAAGAGAGCCAGAGGACCTCAGAGAGTTTGACAGAGATAGGCACAAAGGGCCAGATATATGCTGGGCTGCAGTTGTTTCACCCAAGCTCCCTGGCCACCAGGTTTGGGGAGAGCTACAATTATGTAGCTCATCACATTAACTCAGCGTTCTCCAAGAGTCCTGCTCTGGATGTCCAGATGCAGGAGACGCAGGATAATCTGGCTTCACACAGGGGATCAACCCGGAGAGAGAGGAGGAGAATATTAATGAGAAGTCATGATGAGAATATGAAGGGAACTGAACCTGCCCAGTTGGAGACCAGTGCAGCACCAGTCCTGACCTCCACTGTCGACAGTGACGATGTCCCCAGTAACTGGGACGAGGGCTACATTCACTTTTCCGAACATATCAACAGGTACTTTGGAGCTAAAGTCTCTGACGAAACTGAACCTAACCCTCAACAGAGAGAACATACTGGCATCAATCATGTGCCAAGCGTTCCGTTGGAACGGAAGCAGGAGGAACACATACTCCGTCCTCAATCTCCAGGCTTGTTCCATACCAGCAGCATATCAACCAGCTTCGGAGAGAGCTATGCACAAATGGCCAATCATGTGAACCGGTATTTTAAAGGTCAAGGTGCCTTGGAGGAGGAACAAGAAGAAGGATACAGACAGCAGGACGAAGAAATAGAGAGCAAATCTGCTTCCTCTCAGAAACAAAAGGCCGTGTCCTTCATGGACTACTTCCGCCAGCCAAGCAGTGCCATCCCTAACCTGCTAGGGGGCTACCTCAATAAAACTGCCAAAACTACTACTGCACACTCAGAAGCGTCAATAAATAGAAGGGTGAGTCACCCTGAAAACACAGTCAGTGTTAAATAACAACTACCATCCAAGCTACTCAGATGTCAAATGGAGAGTGTGTGCCATTGGATTAATAAGAGAATGATGTCTGTGGCAGAAATGTGTCATTGCCTCTGTTTGTGACTGTCAAGAGGTGTCTGCTGTCCACAGGTGGTGATGAGCAGGAACCAGGCCGAGGAGCACACACGAGCCCTGGTGGGGAGTCTGGGACACTCATTACCTCCAGACGCCCTCACCACCTGCGTCAAGGAGCTCAACAGACACCTCATCACACACCCTGCATGCAAACTGGTGGTGTGGCAGGTACCCCAGAGCTTTCATGCAGTCACTCAGACACCTCACAATGTCAGCTTTATACAATGTGATGATCTAATACACCTCATTTTATTTTCAGGAGAAAACTGCTGTTAAGCTGTTAAGACAAAGACGTAGCCACACAGACAACCAGGAGCTTCAGGGTGTCATAAGAGAAAGCCTGGCTCTGATTGGCTATATAGATCCAGTCAAAGGTCGTGGAATAAGAGTGCTGTCAATTGATGGTGGTGGCACAAGGTAACATAAGCCTGACTGGCCTTCCAATCTAGAGACTTTATTAGTCCCTGTTTTTGTTTCTTATGAATACCATGTAGGCTTGTCCTCTCAAATCTTCTTCCTGTGTGGCTCATCCAGAGGGGTGGTGCCCTTGCAGGTTCTGAAGCAGCTGGAGGCAGAGACAGGCAAGCAGGTGCACCAGCTCTTTGACTACATCTGTGGAGTGAGCACAGGTGAGGACATACATGTGACCGTAGATCAATATTTTTTAAGTGTAGGTTTGAAACTGGATGAATATATTCTGTGTGTGTGTGTACAGGGGCGGTTCTGGCCTTCATGTTGGGCCTTGCTCGTTTCTCTCTGGAGGAGTGTGAGGAAATGTACCGTCGCTTCGGGACAGAGGTATTCCGTCAGAACCCCCTGGTGGGTACCATGAAGATGGGCTGGAGTCACTCCTACTACAGCACCGAGACCTGGGAGGCGATACTCCGGTAGGACTACAGATCAGTCCAGCCTTGCATGGCCTCTGATGACGTTTCTGGTCGAATTTGACTGAGAGCGCTGTAGTCAGCCTGGACATTTATTTTCTAAAGGTATACTTTGTCTCTGACCTTCCCCAGTGAGAAGATGGGGGAGAAAGTCCTGATTAAAACAGCCAGGGATGAGTTAAGCCCAAAGGTGAATTTATTGTTAGCACCCTCTAACGGACACACAAGGGATTTCATGCATGATTAAATCAATGGGAGCCATGCTCTATATGCACTGAAAGTGTCCCCATTGTCTGTGCGTATCCAGGTGTCAGCTGTCAGTGCAGTGGTGAACTGGGGCACCAGTCCCAAGCCGTTCATCTTCCGGAACTACAATCATTCCCCGGGAAGTCCCAGCCGCTACGCAGGGGGTTCTGGGTACCGGATGTGGCAGGCAGTTCGGGCATCCTCAGCCGCCCCGGGGTACTTCCAGGAGTTCCCTCTACACAGTGACATCCACCAGGTAGGAGGACTGGCTCGTACTCTTCACTTCCAATAGCTCATTTGGGTTGAGTCTGCAGTGGTTCTGGGCCACAGACATCCTTGATTTGGATCTCAGATTGTGGTCTTTTTTTAGGATGGGGGGATCATCCTTAACAACCCATGTGCCCTGGCTGTCCACGAGAGCCGTCGGCTGTGGCCCAACCAGCCCTTCCAGTGTGTGTTGTCACTGGGCACCGGTCGCTTTGACAACGCCAAAAGGGGCCCCACCACATCCACCAGCCTCCGAGCCAAGATCAGCACCCTGATCTACAGCGCCACAGACACCGAGGGGGTCCACACCCTGCTGGATGACCTGCTGGCGCCCAGACATCTACTTCCGCTTCAACCCCATGCTGAGTGCTGAGGTCTCCCTGGATGAGAGCCGGCCGGGGGCCCTGGACCAGCTGCAGGCAGACACTCAGCTGTACCTGGGGAGGAACAAACCCAAGCTAGCCAGGCTGTGCTTGGTGCTGGGGGCTGAGCGCACAGCTGTGGCCCAAACCAAGGACTGGCTCAGTGAGCGGGCCTGGGAGATGAAGCAGAGCTGGGTGTGAGTTAACAAATACTGTACACATGTATGTACAATCTTACTCACATAGAAATGCACAAATTCTCAATTTGTCTTATATTTGTTTTTTATGAAGTTACTAGTGCCTGTTTGAAACATGTATACTGGAACCACACAGACCTTTACCCTTTGCATGTGTCATAGACACATTTGAAAGAATATCAGAGGGGTTGTAGTTCCATCTAGGTCATATTGTCATAATGTAATATTGTGGTAAAAGTGACTGTATGCCCTCCTTAGCAATGCAAGGCTATTGAATTTACTGTAAATATAAATGCTTGACCTGGCACTTGTGGCCATTCTCCACAATGGTGGATTTAATGCACTCATTAAATGTGTAATGTATTTGTGACTGTAGAAATGTGTAAATAAACTGTATTTATTTTCACACTCTGCTGAAATTTGCTGTGTATTTCGTCATGAGGACCCCATCTTTCCATAGTTGGATTCAGTTTAGCTTTTTATTTGGAGCCTACACACCCTCAATGTGAAATCACAGATGGCCTCTGTTAAGATCATTTCACAGTTAAGTCCTCTTTCATTCTCTTACATTTCAGTTACTACAAATAAATGGTCAGACCTGTGCTGGTGATGTCATTGCTGATCCGCTGAAAAGGAGTGAATAAGCCCTGAGTTGTGTTTTTCCACCACTCCAGTGTTAGGGGTTAACATCAGCCTGAGTCCTGTGGCAATGGCCTGCCTGGACACTGTCAAAGACACTCTGTGTTGGAGACAGAGCAGCATTGTGAGAGGGTGAGTGTGTCTGTGCCAGCCAGAGAGAAGACACAAGGTCCATAGCCTGTCCAACCCCCCCGCCTGCCACTCCAGAACAACAGCAAGGATAACAAAAGTCAAAATTACATAGACATTTCTGAAAAATACTGTAACTTCCAAAGTTTGATAGATTGCCGCACAAATAGATGAGTGTGTTATTTATCACTATTCAGTCAAAGTTGTTAATTCAAGTCCTATTGGTGTTGACAGTGGAGATGACGTTATGTTTAGGTTTCACAAAGGACGTATTATTGTGGGCACTCCCGTTCAGGAGTCGTGTGATCAGTGCTCGGAAGCTTATCGTGACACCCTCATGAGATACTGATATCACCTGTCACTGTCTCTGAGGCTCCCACTCACCTGCAGCAGCGTGATGGAGTGAGGGCACACACAGATCTTCCACCCTACAGGCAAGAGCAGTGGCTGTTCAACAGTGTGAGAGCCACACAGCTAAAACTACCGGAGAAAGACTACACATCTAAACATCTCTGCAACCAGAAATCAGGTATGTACTCATTCTCTTTCACTACTGTCCTTGTAGAATCGTCCTTGAAAACATTCGGTGTGTGGTCGGTAGGAACTTCAATGGATGCACTGCAAGAACTGTGTGTGTATGACATGACGCTGTAACGATCGCCACGTGAAGATGTCTTGTAACTGTGGGAGCTCTCTGGGAGGATAAGGAGGCACAGGATGAGTCAACCTTTTGCTGATCTCACTCTCCATTGAGAAAAGGGTGGGTTACTCTCTGAATGAGCAGTTTTCAGAGTGAATACTCAACATTGTTTGGTTTTGTTTCCAAGACTGCCCTTTCAGATTTTAGATGCATGTATTGTTAGATGTTGGTGCTTCGGTGAAACCTTTCAAACTTTTACTTTACATAATTTGTAAAAAGGGCTATACAAATACATTTTGATTTGATTTGATCATTTCAATTTAGATTGAATTACATGCTACAGAAAAGTTTTTTAAATAATTATATATTTTTGGTTAATTAATAATGATGTAAGTTAGTTTTACATCACTGCCATCAAGTGACATGGTATCAGTTGAGAATTTGCATACACCTGATGATATCTTCAAAGAAGACCTTTGTGTCCATTGGATGTTGTTGACCCTGCTCTAGTGGAATGCTGCAGTGCTCACCACCCCTGTCCTCCCTGACGCAGTGTCCCTACAGGGGAGTGACTGCTCCTGTCTGAGCCTGAACAGTTAGCCAGTGTGGAGGAGCCCTCCCACATGCAATCTGCTCCTACCCAGGCCTGGGCACACGTGCCAGGGGGAACCTGCAGGCATAGAGACCTTCTTGTCCTCCAGGAGCTGCCTCTGTCTGCCAGTCATCTACTGTGCAGTCTGGTGCATGGCACTGCTCCCTGCCCCCTGCTCCCTGCCAAGCCGAGCTGCCCCAGTATAATACGGCCCTGAGAAAGGCCATGCCAGGACCCAAGTGGTTGAACATACTGCCCTGCTTTTGTTTCCTGTGTGAGGCAACTCGAGGTCTCTTTGTCAGTCATATTGAGGATGATGCTCTGTTGGGGGGAGGGGGGGGGAGGCTAGCTGGCTGGCAAGTATGTGTGGTTGATTAAACTCTAGCTGTGTTCTGATCGACAGGACTCTCGTGTGTGATAGCAGCAGGGTCTTAATGGGCTACATCTCTGTAGGCTACTTATGGAGGCTGGTCTGTGTGTCCACTGCACCTTTGGAGTCACTCTCTGCAGAGTTAATGACTGTGTGACTGGTACACAGTACATTGACTCTACCTGACAGAGGCCAGTTTGGAATTGAAGTCTAACCCTTAGTTTACATAGTTAGCATACGTAGTTTTAATTTTAAACAGCACATGTGGGAAACCTACATTTTCGCTGTTCTCTGTGTGTCTGTGTGGCATAACGTCTTTAAGCAGCATTGTGAGGGTAGAGTACATGAATGCTTATACATGCAGGTTGGGTGCTGCTATGCTGAAGCTGTGTGTGTGGATTCCTGGACGCCCACACAGATCAGAGCTATGTGGAGTGGTTTGAGACAGCCTTTGTCTCCCACGGCTACACCCTCTCATGGGTCTTGGGTGCCGTTTCTAGAAAAGAAAGCTTTTCTTTTTTCTTCGGGATTCTCAGCTGTATGACAATGACCTCTGCCCTTTCAACAGGCCTATGTCTGACTGATGTTACATTCTAGGATTTCCTGTAACACATATTGTGAACAGGACATGAAAAAGTATCAACATCAGTGTCACATGTTCTCTGTAGTTCTTCCTTTCTCGGAACAGCCATTGTTAGAATGTCACATGACAGTTGTGGGGCATGAAAATTAATACAAGAGAGACAAACATTGCATTCATACTCTGTTCTCTAATTTACAGCAGCCAACAATAAGGCCCACAACATTGATGTCATCATAACCATCAGAAGGCAGAACATGGGCGGAATTGTGTTTTCTCATGGACTGATTTGTTTCATTTATTGTAATAATTAATGAATTCAGTGTGGGACTCAGGCAAACAAGGAAACTTGTTTTGCTCTGCTTTAATGTATAAACTGCTTGGGTTACCCAGCAATCAGACTGAATCAGAACACAAGAATATGACAAGTGTTCTAATGTCAGCCCCCTGGTGTTACTGTCAAGTAATTTCTGCTTCAGTTTTGGAAATCCTATTCTGAAAACTGATCTTGATGATCTTGTAGAGACAACTTCATTGCCTGCTTTAAGAGAGAGGCTGTTAGCAAACACGGAATTATGATGAGGAGGGGGGTGTATGTAGCTCATTAATTATTCATGAGATGGGTGGACAGAGTCTGAGGGGCGATGAGAGACAGAAACTCTATTACTGAAGTCTATCCACTCTCCTCCCTCTCTATCTCAAGATTACTGCTATGTGACTTGCATCTGTTCCCTGACTGGACCGCAACATTCAAGTGACAAATTTGATTATTGGAAGTTATCGATGCACTGAACAGTCATGGAGATGGAGTGCAGGGGTTCCTGATTTGATGTTACTGGACATTCTTTACATATGAAACAAGGTAATAATGTTTAACTTTTAATTCTCATTTTCAAGAAGAACATTTTACTATGATTTAATAACTGGTTTTAGTCTAACGTAATATTTGCGTTTGTAAAAACAGTCAAATAGTAATATAGCACTGTGAAATTCATTTTTGTAGCCATCCTACAGTGAGTTGAGTCCTGGTGTTTGGTCTGGTGTTGGGCAAATCAGTTTATTGTTATAACAGCATGTATGTCAGACAGTATGGAGGGCAAGGAGGGCTATTAAACATTGCTGCTTGTATCATTTTTGTTGGCCCCATGAAAGGAGCTGATTTTCATTATTGTGTACTGTAGTTAAGGACAACTTGAGAAACAAAAGTCATTCAATGTGAAGATGGGAACACTGATTAAACCAGTCCTTCTGCTGCTTCTATGGCGAAGCTTGTCTGCCATCGACGTCCCTGTGGAAGGTGAGCCAAGACATCGTCTGTGTCCTAGTTAGACTGTGGTGTGTGTTCATCCTCCTGATGTGAAATGTATGTGCCATCGTCATGACAGTGCTTCTCCTCCTGCAGTCCGCCAGCCCCCCACCATCATACAGCAGTCATTGAAAGACCACATTGTGGACCCCAAAGACAATATGGTCATAGAATGTGAGGCCAAAGGGAACCCCCAGCCCATGTAAGAGCTGACACATCCTTCTCACACACAATACAGTTTCAAGGCCAAGTTAAAAAAATATATACCAAGAGCGGTGATATGGCATTGTAGTCAGTGTGACTGGGAATCACATTAACAAAGAACGTTTGTTGATGTAAATCTCTGGTGATACGCCAGGATCCTTTAACAATTTGAGAATGTACAAGTACCTAGTTAGAACATGTTACACAAAATCCACAGTTTGATGCCCATCAAGATGTCAAGTTTTTCTGTCTTGTCTTTATTGCCGTAGTTTTTCGTGGAGGCGTAACGGTAAGTATTTCAACGTGGCACGGGACCAGCAGACATCCATGCGGAGACGCTCAGGCACCCTCGATATCAATGCCTACAACGACCCAGAGGACTATGAAGGGGAGTACCAGTGCATCGCCTCCAACGAGTATGGTTCAGCATATTCCAACAAGATAGTACTGCGCCTCTCAAGTACGTTACTAATGAACCGTATACACAACTTAGGTATTCTAAGAGAAATTTACAGTAGAAAGGTTAGCTATCTTGTACCCTCCTATGTCCCTGTCAGGGGCTCCCCTGTGGCCCAGAGAGGTGCTGGAGCCTGTGGTGGTCAGTGTGGGTCTTCCTCTGGTGCTGTCCTGTAATCCTCCCCTCGGGCCACCTAAACCTGTAACCTTCTGGATGAGCAGCTGTGAGTGCCTCTCTATGAATCAACTCTTGTTAAAAGACTGATGTTGTCCCGGACATTACAATTATTAGTTTCCCGTCCTGATGCACCATGTGGAATAACGAGAGTCTCGTGGAACTATTAGCCGTAAAGTATTTTAACTCCCAAACAGGATGTAACTGTGGACTTGCATGCATGAAGTCACCCAAAACTCCTGTATTTCAGGTTCCTATGCCCAGGCCATTCTCCTGGCCTGTTCAGAATCGAGTTCCCACAATGCAAGCTGTGCGGCAGGACCGCAGGGTGTCCATGGGCGTGAATGGAGATCTCTACTTCTCCAATGTACTCATTAACGACTCGGCCACCGACTATTGCTGCAACGCTCGCTTCCCCTACAAAAACATCATCCAGCAGAAGAGGCCAATCGTGGTCAAAGTCCTAACAAGTGAGCTGTGCTGGTGTTGACACAAACTCACACGCATATGAATGGGATCAACACCAGATCAAAACCAGTTGTAGAGAGCAAATACAGTTTCATCAAAGTACAGCTTGGCTTTATTGCAACAGTTTGAACTTAACAATACTAACTGACTCTCACTGTGGCTCAACTTGATTTTCCCATGCTGCATTTTTAAATCAATTTACATCTTACAGACTCCATATTGTTTTATTTCAGACAACCCCTAAAATGACTCATCTTGTTCTCTCCAATCTAATGGCCATAGTGTCTCGGTGAGTGTGTGGTCTGCTTCTCTTGTTGTTTTTTGTTTTATTTTATAGTTACTACTAACCCACCTGGCCCCACTGATCTGCCTCAAGACAGACAGTTCCTGAAGTCACCACATTGTTCCGGTCTCAGATGTAGAGAACACTCACATAAGTGAGAGCTCCTTCCTCTGGTGTCATGCTGTGCGTTCTGCTCCCTTCTCTTCTCAGCTCGTATGGTGGCGGAGGCTGGCCCCACCCTGCTGTCTCCCACGGGGACCTCCAGTACCGTCATCGTCCTGCAGGGGGAGGAGCTGCTGCTGGAATGCGTTGCTGCAGGAGTGTGCGTTGGCTCAGCTTTACCTTCGGCTCAAAACCAGACTGAAGAAGAGTGTCAGAAGCAAACAAAGATCAGCTGTTGTTAACTTGTGTTCTGTTCACACAGTCCTACCCCTCACATCAGGTGGACCAAAGATGGAGACGCACTGTCCATGACTAACATGAAGGTGAAGAACTTCAACAAGCTCATCCAAATAGCTAAGGCTTCATTTGAGGACCAGGGTGAATATGTGTGCACGGCCACCAACAAGATTGGATATGTGGAACACACCATAACTGTCCGAGTTAAAGGTTAGACTCATCCCAAGTTGGCATCCCAACAACATGTCTGACAACATTCAGTATCACTCAGTAAGGTATGTCCATGGTTATGTATTCAACAGCGGCTCCATTCTGGTTGGAGAAGCCCGCTGATCTGGTGTTGGCTCCTGAGGAGAATGGAGAGATGGTGTGCCGAGCTGATGGTGTCCCCCGGCCTACTACAAGCTGGTTTATCAATGGAGAGCCAATCGAAAGTAAGCAGCTGCAGAAACACTTGACACAACATGCCTCTCATCTTGCTGACTAAAACATGTCAGGGTCATAGTCCGAATCTACCTCAGCTAAAGAAGAGTATCATTATGATGATTGAAGTCCTTTTGTTTTGTTTTCTGTAACTTTTCTCTAGCTGCCACTCCCCACCCCAGCAGGCAGGTATCAGGGGACACGTTGATCTTCCGCTCAGTAAATGTAATGAACACTGCTGTCTACCAGTGCAACACCTCCAACCAGTATGGCTACCTGCTGGCCAATGCATTTGTCAACGTATTGCGTAAGATACCATATTATTGAGTTGACCCATTCATAGGATGTCAGTGTACAGTAGATTACAGGATCAAAGTCTTCCCAAAGAAAGATTCTGCTCTCTGTCTTATCTCCAGATGCTACCCCTCGTATCCTGACACCCAGGAACGAGCTTTTGATGGTGGTGGAGGGCAGTCGTACCACCCTGCACTGTCGTTATTTTGGCTCACCTGTACCTGACTTGAGATGGTGAAAACAAGCATTTTGTCTTCAGAATCTCCTATATTACTAAACTACCCCATACTGTGTTCACGTGTGTAATGTGTGTTATGTGTGTGTGTGTGTGTGTTCACAGGTCAAAATACGGTCAGGGTAACCTGGAGGGAAACCGTTTCAAAGTTCTAAACAACGGGACTTTGGAGATCAGACGCACTCATGTGGAGGACCAGGGAACGTACCTGTGTGTGGTGAGCAACCTCGCAGGGAGAGAGGAAATCCAGGTCCGACTGGAGGTCAAAGGTGATTTCCCATGAAGGCCACATACAGTGACACACGTACTGTATGCACAGCAGTTTGGTAACGTTTACAGCGCTATCGTTTTCTCAGAGCCCACTAAGATCGTTCAGCGGCCAGAGAACATGAGAGTGTTGCGTGGCAGTGACGTTCGGCTGGAATGCAAGGAAAAACATGACGTCTCTCTCTCCATCACCACTACCTGGATGAAAAACAAAGCGTTGCTCACACTGAGCTGGAGGTAAGAACTTTCATGAGTGCTTTACTGTATGTTCATGACACTCTTCCTAAACGCCAGGCATCACCTGAGTCATTTCCTGTTTGTGCTGCTCAGAGTGACACTGGATGAATCGTCGCTGGTGATAGCAGGCGTGAACAGAGCGGACGAGGGCAGCTACACCTGCATAATAAAGACAGACATAGATGAGAGCTCTGCTTCTGCCCACCTCTTGGTTATGGGTAGGATGTACTAAATGAACTCTTGCACAGTATTTATCCACTCAATCTGAACAAGTGTGCATCAGAAGTGTTTTACCCTCTCTCACAGACCGCCCAGATCCACCCACCAACCTGGAGTTGTCTGACCCTTATGAGCGTAGTGTGAGACTGTCCTGGATTCCTGGAGATAGCAATCACAGCCCTGTCAAAGGTAACAGCCACTACCTATTATTTTACTCAATGTGTTGTTGTACCCTGACTGTTAACTGGACATACAGTATGTAAGTGACAAGCATCTTCTTTTTGGCTACCCCCTCAGAGTACCTTGTTCAGTATGATGAAGATGATTGGTTGCCAGGAAAGTGGAGAAACCTCTCAACCTACCCTGGAAACCTTAACTCTGTCATCCTGCAGCTCTCCCCCTTCACCAACTATGAGTTCCGGGTCATTGCAATCAACGAAATCGGCTCCAGTAGGCCCAGTCGTGCTTCCATGCGTTTCCAGACCGGTGGTGCACGTGGGTTATATGTTTCTGTAGCTTAATGATGCAGATTGGTTAATAGTTTAGACTCAATGAGTAATACATTTGAGGATTTCATGCCTCTCCACTGTTTTAGCTCCTGATGCCATCCCCAAGAACATCAAAGGAGTGGGCACATGGAGAAACAACATGGAGATCAGTTGGGAGGTGATGAATCTTCCCATATTCAATTGACTCAAACATTGATTCAAACATCCAGAATTAATAAGTCTTTAATCTTTACTGAGGCTTCTGTCTGTTTTGTGGTACAGCCTCTGAACAGCAGAGACTGGAACGGCCCCTACCTGAAATATCTGGTTTGGTGGAGAAGGAGAGACTCCAGAGAGGAGTGGAAGAATTCCACAACAAAGTGGCTGAGATACTATATATACGACACAGACACCTTCACCCCATATGAGATCAAGGTCCAGGCTTTCAACGACTTTGGCCTTGGCCCAGAGTCTCCGGTTATCATTGGCTACTCAGGAGAAGACCGTAAGTGCCAACAAAGCCATAGTTTGAACAGGAATATCTTCACAAGAGTGTAGCTGCAGTTATCTGGGTTTTGAGTTGGCTTGATGAGAGAGGAGGAGAGGAGAACAGAGAAGCCTAAAACAGAATAGATGAAAACGTTAAAGCTGAGCAGAGTACAATATTATACAGTAGAGTATAGGAGAGTCTTCCCCAATAACTCATTAATGACGCAAACTTTAAGGGGGATTTTTATTTGTTTACGTTTTTTTCAACCTTTCAAAACTTTAGTTTCTAAACCTTTCAATACTTGTATTTCACACTGTTCACAGTTAAAGGACAGAGGATTTGGAAAACCTAATGATAGTGAGTGACTCATCCTGTGCTCAGTTTGTCCCTGTACCTCTTTGTGTTTCCCAGGCCCTCTGACTGCCCCCCTCAACCTGCGTGTGTCCAACATAGAGAGCGACCAAGTAGAGGTGCAGTGGGACCCAGTGTCTCGAAACTCTATCATGGGGGAACCAAAGGAGTACAAGGTCAGAGAACTGCACTTCATGGCTTGGGAAAGAAAGTCTCATAAAGATTTACAAATTCATTTAAACTGGCCTTTCATATGGTTATTGTAGAGGAGTAGACGAGTAAAACAGACATTACTGACATGGGCCTGCGTGTATTTTGTCTGTATACCTCAGGTGTACTTCTGGAGAGACAGCAGTCAGCTACGGTATCTAAGTGTTAGCAGGGCTATGAAGTCTAAAGACTTCCCAGTCGGTGACCAAGAATACTCTGGGGTCCTGTCTGACCTATTTGCCTACAGCAACTATAAGATGTACATAGTGGTGGCGAACAACCGCTATGAAGGCCCGCCCAGCAACACTATACAGTTCTCCACACCTGAGGGAGGTAAGATCAACAGTGTTACTGGGGCCTGGAGGTTTCCCTGGTCAATAAACCCAAATAGATTTAAAAACTCATTGTCCCACTATCTCTTTTACCAAGGCAAGTTGTTATATATTCTGTTCTACATCTGTAGTTCCATCAGCACCAACGTCCTTCAGGATTCAGCAGAGACATCTGGACACCATATATGTGGACTGGGACCTGCCTGCAGAGCCCAATGGCATCATCACTGGATACAGCCTCAAGTACCAGACATGTAAGCACTTAAGTTCACTCATATTACAGGTAGGTAGGCAAAATAGCATCAGGAAGGTCCACAAGTACACACAAGTAGCACACAAGTAGGGCGGTAAGTGTACTCATGTACCAAACAGCTGGATCGGAATTGTAATTTCTGAGGAAAGTAAAGTGGCGACCTTGAGTGGTAAAACTAGATGAGCCTTGAGTTTTCTAACTGTTCTAAGTGTACCCTCGACAGTGAATGCCTCCAGAGGAGAGCCTTTGCGCACTGAAGAATTCCCTCCAAACGTGACCAGTTTTTCAGTGAGGCGGTTCGACCGCTACACTCGCTACACTTTCTCCCTGGCGGCCCACACTCAGGGGGGGATAGGAGAATGGTACACCGAGGAATCACCTCATTACACCACCGAAGGTAGAGTACAATGTACACAAGTCTACTATAGTGAACGATAAAGAATGATTTCCTCAATGACTCGATGATAGTGTGGAGATGTATGCATGAATGCCTGTGCGTTCTTACTTGTGTGTGTGTGTGTGTATGCTTGTTTGTGTGTGTGTGTGTGTGTGTGTGTGTGTGTGTGTGTGTGTATGAATACATGCAGCTTACGCCCGGGACCAGGTGGACTTGTCGACTAAGGGATGGTTCATCGGTGTGATGTGTGCTGTGGCTTTAATCGTACTCATCCTCCTGGTGGTATGCTTTATCAAGAGGAGTCGTGGAGGAAAATACCCAGGTACTTTATCAGGAGCGTCTCTGAGATAAATACTGGCTTCCTACTTAGTGAATACACTGAGTCATGTAACAAAATTGTTTATTTCTCAGTACGGGACAAGAAAGACGTTCCACTTGAAACAGTGGATGACAAAGATCAGGAGGGATCATTTGACTATCGGTAAGTATTATAGCAGAAGGCTACCTGAATACTGTGGACTAGCATGAGTACAGAAATGCTCAAGTTTAGTGTGTTTCACACAGTACCAGAAAAGGTTTGATGTGTTCTGCAGACACAGCATGTACATGGAAGTGCCTTGAATGAAAAAATGTCATCATCTTCTAACAACATGCACAGCATTATCATTGTGACGATATAATTACAGTGGTGAACTCCCTACCTTAATTTGCTCTTTACTGTATATGTTATTGTACACATAGTTGTATCATAGAAAATATTTGAAAATAAACTTAAGGAGCAACTTAATGTTAGACGTTACCCAATAATGTCCTTGTTTCTGATAACCTCCTGATATTTCATCCCCATGTGTTTTATCTATTCTGGAAACTTACATTTTCTTTCCAAATGTTCACCCGTCCTCCTTTTGCATTGGACCATACAAGGTCTCTGGAAAGGTATGAATTGACTAAACAGTGACATATTGACACCATTGACACCACTTCAACTGTTAGGCTAAGTCGGTTTTCAACTCATATTTTTTGTAATATATATATGATCCACCTTAATGGATCTGATGTCTGAACATTGAACTGTTTCTCACAGACAAAATGTGACTTATTTAGTTAAGTGTATTCAAATTTGATAGATTTCTGAACTACCTAAGTCAGTGAACGTCATCACTCTCACATGACTCTTATGAATGTTACAGGATAGCTCGCGTCTCCACCCTTCCCTACTCTAGACGGTAGGTACCACTCTATCAAAACAACGAAACAGCTAAATACTGTAAATACTATAATCACAGCAGATGGGAATTAATAGACTAACATGGAAATACAAAAATGGATAGTAAAACGGGAAGACAATAGAGTAGCTAAGCAATATAATCTGGACAATAAGTTTCAGTATGTTGGGCAGTATGTTAGGCTGGATGTTGGTCAGTATGTTAGGCTAGATGTTGGGCAGTATGTTAGGCTGGATGTTGGGCAGTATGTTGGGCAGAGTGTTGGGCCGTTCTGCTCTGATGTATTCTGATACTCGTACTCTGATGTTGTGTCTCCCAGAGAGGAAGAGAGGCAGAGGGGCCAGCCATCAGTGGACTCCATGATGAAACACACCGAGAGTGACGACAGTCTTGTGGACTACGGGGATGGAGGGGAGATTGAGTTCAATGAGGATGGCTCCTTTATTGGCCAGTACACAGGAAGCAGAAAGGATGTCAGGGAGGAAATGGATTACGGTGAGAGTCTGGAGATTCACTCACCCATGAACGCCATCTACTCACTGGCATAACCTGCTGCAACACAACAAGCCTTTTCAAGCCATCACTGGCTGAGTGGCTTTGGACACAAGGTAACCCGTGTGAACGGCCTCTGGCAGAACATTACACCATGGAGAAGGGATCATGGTGGGACCATCTGCTTACAGACAGAAGACTCATCAGACACAAATCATCTGTCTTCTGATTGGCCTAAGCTCAGAGAACAGTAGTGGCTGAGCCCCAAGTTTTCCCTTGGTCCCTTTTCACCTTGGTCTGCATTGACATTGGGTTATGGGATACGATACATCAGCCATTTAACAAGGGTGTGAGGTGGAACTGCAGGCAAGGTGACACATATCTGGATTGTGCATTATACATTGGGAGCTTTTCTTCAAAATATTGATCTGTAGTTAGTCACTTTTTGTAGTTGTGTGGTGTGTGTGTGTGAGTGAATGAGTGTGTGTGTGCTTGTGGGTGAATGTCTGTTTGTTAAGAGTTACGGTTTGCATCGTGTTGTCCTTTGAAACCACTAATGAAAATGTATTCTGTATATCAAGGGCATTAAAGTGGACAGGTTTATCATGTTGATAAAAGCAGTTTTATTGTTTAGGACCATTGTGCATATATTTTATCTCTCAATTACCACATTCTCTTTAACCTGTAATTGTTGTTTAACATTAATTTAGGAAGCAGAAATCTTTGCAGATGTTGTCATAATCATGATACTTTGGCAATAGTTAATCAGGATCAAATATGCCTGATGTTACATCAGCATTACACAGCATTATGCATTTGCAGTATGAACATCTTGTAGGTGTGCTGACTGTTACTCAATACAATGTTAATATGAGAAGGGAGCTGAGAGCGCTTCATGCACTAACACATTTAACCAATACAGACTTAACTTTTTTTGTTTTAGGCTGATTGTAATTCACATACTTTCTCTTTTAGACCATAAAAACTGCTCTTAGATGATGATTATTTTTCCTTGAGTTCAACAGGGACAGTGTTAACACATCATCACTCTGGCATAAAATTAATGACTTCATTGATAACAATGTTATCGTCTTTATAAAGTACAGTCTAAGGATAATCTTCAAAGCATTGACTAATTGGGCCTAATTATCCAACTCCAGAAGATACTGTAGTGTAAAAAGTGAGGGTAACATGATGTACTTTGTGATGGTAAAGAATGATAAAGCTCTAGTCTAGGACAATGGTCCAGCCTGATCCAGCCTGTCTGACTAAAGGCATATCAGTAGTACAGGAGAGGTTGGAGAGTGTAACATCCCATAAAGCAGTCATAAAGCCAATTTTATCTCACCTTAAAACAATCCTGTATCCTACTCCTCAGAAACGTATAAATATCATCCCTGTAAACCTTTTATTTGGACGTCTAAATACACTTTTGTGTCATGTTTGCTAATAAAGAGCTTGTTTTGATGGCTTCTCCTTAACTGTGTACTTTTTGCATTTTGAGCAGGACAAAGACAACAAATCTATAGTGGTATTTGTCACATTTGGAATTATTTGAGTTGGTGGAAATGTTTAACTTAAATGTGTCACGTGAACATTAGAAAAACAGGGTAGTGTATTTTGAGTTGTCGATCCTATCATATGGTTTGTGTAGGCTATATCTGAGCCTGCCCAACCCACTGAAAGATAACACTTTTTCAGCCAAGAGAAACTGGTCAGGTAAGGAAAAATAAGAATAACAAATCTTATCCAACAACCAATACCAATGTTTTTATGACCAGTTTACCAGGTTATACATTGGACTGGGTCTTGCATAATGTTATTGCCTCAAATGTGGTAGTCTCACATCCCTGCCCAACTCCCTAGGTTATGTCTTGGTTCTGTGTGTACTCACCTCTCATTTCAGTGTCTCCTACCCTGCCTGTGAAAGACCTCCCCAGCCCTGATTGACAGCACCTGTTTTCAATATTGCCCCAGTGTATTTAGCCTTTTGTTTCAATGTCTCATTGCTAGTTTGTCTTTGTACCTCATGTCAGTCTCTGCCTTGACTTTTGGCCAGTAAAAACCTTTTTCGTCAATATTCTGAGTCGTGCTTTTGAGTCCACCACCTATCGGCGTTACAGGTAGTATGGATGGATGGCTGAAGACTGTGTTAAACAATAAAGCTCTCTTTCCAGCACAACGTTGTTGACATAAAAAAATAAAACATGCTGTTTAATATTTAAATAATAAAAGAAACTGATTATTTTAAATGTAAGAATATATTTGTTGATGAGTTCAGTATAGCGTTCATCACAGTCAGAGAATGACCTGCATGCTAATGCCAAAAACATAGAAGGATGTTCTATGTTACCTTGCCACCTTAAATGTTGTCTTACTAGACTGGTTATCACCATGTAGCCTTTGTCCCCCTCTTATCATCACTCTATATAAAGAGGGACATGTTGGAGGGAGAGTGCCACCTGCATTCTCTGAGGACCAGGTAAGAACCTTGCACCATATTATTATTTATTTTTCTTTTCTTATTTTTTACAGCTAAAATTGTATTGTACATAGGTAACAATGTCACTACTTTTCAATTGGAAAAATATGTGTAGTCTCAGTGTAGGCCATCTTTATGGGTTACAATATATACAACAATATCTCCTGTTTGACAGTTAATGCACGGTGAACCAGGGACTACAATCTCACCATGGCCAGATTATCACTTCTGTCTGGTAATTCTACTTGTGACAGTCACATAGGTTACAATATGTTGTCAGTGATCATTAATATCAGAGTATCATAACAGGAAAATACATATGCAACATTTTAACTGTCCATTTTTCTCTCCAAGGATTGTCCTTGTTGATGTGCTTTCAACTAGGTATGTCATATTACAACACTACTCGATAATATTTGTTATCCGTAACATAGTATATCATTCTAAAACCAACTATTCTGATGTGAAGCCTAAACTTGTATATATTTTGTTTTGGTCTAGTGTCCTCTACCAAACTGGTTTGTTACTTCACAAACTGGTCACAATACAGACAAGGTACTGGGAGATACCTTCCTTCCAACGTGGACCCACATCTTTGCACCCACCTGATCTATGCCTTTTCAATCATCAACCATGCTAATGAGCTTGTCACCTATGAGTGGAATGATGAGACCCTCTACAGGTCCTTCAATGACCTGAAGAAAGTGTGAGTCTACCACACTAAAACAAAATCATTGGAAGACTAGATAGAAGATCTAAAAAAACCAAAATGTTGTCCCGCTGTCAACAAAACACGCTATCCTTCTATCATAAATCATAGCCATAATCTTCTGTGTAATGTACTTTGTCAGAAACCCTGCACTGAAGACTCTGTTGGCTGTTGGAGGATGGAACTTTGGAAGCACTCAGTGAGTTGGCTCACATTTATTTCATAATGATGATAAAGAAAAAACACAGCCTTAGTGATGAAAAATAATGACAACATTTGACTAAACACTATGCCCCCAGGTTTTCCATCATGGTATCATCAAAAGCCAACAGACAGAAGTTCATCCAGTCCTCCATCAGTTTCCTGAGGACACATGGTTTTGATGGTTTGGATCTGGACTGGGAGTACCCTGGAGCTCGAGGGAGCCCCCCAGAAGACAAGCAGAGATTCACACTGCTGTGTCAGGTCAGTTTGAGACATTTTGTACACCTTCTTTGGGTGGTCCACTATATGCTGAACTCATTTGTCTGTGGTTTTAGGAAATACTTGAGGCATTTGAGAAGGAGGCTACTGACACAAGGAGACCAAGGCTATTGGTAACTGCTGCAGTGGCTGCTGGGAAAGAAAACATTGACAATGGTTATCAGATTGCTGAGATTGCCAAGTGAGGTTCAGCTTTTATTGGAGTATCCACATAATACTATTGGTTTCTTTTTATAACAGATTTGAAGCTGTCTGTCTGACAGTCTGTCCATCTGTCTGTATGTTTGTGTGACAGATACCTGGACTTCATCAATGTGATGAGCTATGATTTCCGTGGGGCTTGGGACCCAGTCACAGGCCATAACAGTCCCCTGTACACTAGCTCCTCAGATACAGGAAAACTGGCCTACTTCAATGTGGTGAGTAAAACTATTCAGACATGATAGAAGCTAATGGTAAACTTATCAGTATTATTATATACTTTTGACATTGTTCTTTTTACGATTGGTTAATGTATTATCCCTTGTCTTTTCCCTCAGGACTTTGCCATGAAGTACTGGAGAGATCAGGGGGCCCCTGTGGAAAAGCTCATGATGGGTTTTGCCACCTATGGGCGCACATTCCGCACAACATCTGCAGTCAGTGGTGCTGGAGCCCCAGCAAGCGGACCCGCTTCTGCTGGAACATACACTTTGGAAGCTGGCTTCTGGTCCTATTATGAGGTCAGTGGTAAAGCTCAACGTGAGTTCTAAGAAATCAAATAAAATGAGTGCACTGGGATTTTAGATTTTTTTGTATTTGGTCATATTTTGGGAATTGTTGTAATCATCTTCTTGTCCAACTGGTGTGATCACTCTTCTGAGGATATGGGTTGTACAGTATAATCAAGGCAATTTAGTTACTTATTCAAACAGAATAAAGAACTCTCCTCCCTTATCATGTGGTTATAAAGTAAAAAAGGTACCTTTTTTAGGTACTCCTCATTCAGCCCTACAATACATAATCTTTCTCCAGATCTGCACTTTCCTCAAAGGAACCACCATTCAGTGGATTGAAGAGCAAAAGGTCCCATATGCTACTAAAGGAAATGAGTGGGTTGGATTTGACAACAGGGAGAGTTTTGAGATCAAGGTAATGACAGACTGATCTAATGGCTTTCCCAAAAACATGATGGTGATGTCACATCATCGGAAGCAAATAATAGTGCATTTATGTTCTAAAATTACTTTTCAAAGGCTCACTTTTTGAAAGACAACAAGTTTGGAGGAGCTTTTATCTGGGCTCTGGATCTTGATGACTTTTCCGGACAGTTCTGTGGACAGGGGAACTATCCCCTCATTAGTCATCTGCGCTCTCTTCTGTCCTCAGGTATGCAAACATCTCACAACACACACTTTTACAAGAAGCAGCAGATTGTATCCAAAATATATTTCCTATACAGTACTGTATAGACAGCCTACTACGTTCTCTCATTATCCCTTTGTACTTGACAGACTTGCCCACCCTACCATCAACGACTGTTCGTCCACCAGTTGTGACAACAACTGGAAGTGTGGCCCCCACCACCTCCACCCCTGCCTCCTCAACTGCCACCCCCACAACCCCAAACATCAGTGGTTTCTGTGGGGGGAAGGGCGATGGTCTCTACAGCAAAAATGATGATGCAAATTCCTTCTACCAGTGCTTCAATGGACACACCTATGTTCATAAGTGCCACGTTGGCCTCGTTTTCAATGTCAAATGCAACTGCTGTGATTGGCCAATGTAAAGTGCAGCCCTTCTAAGCAACTTCAGTCTAACTGTTCTGTTTACCATAGCTTAAGGGTGCCTATATATATATATATATATATATATATATACACTGATCAAAATAATTAAAGGAACAGTTTTTTTTTATCAGGGTATGGCTGTAATGGTGGATTTCTAATATAGCACTGCGATGATCCGAATAGTCAAGGAAATGCGGTTACTATACAATTTATTTAGACTATACATGTACATATTAAGAATGAACAGAGTACTCTGGACCCGTCATAGCGAAAGACATGCAGATGTACCTACAGGTCGTTCGAGAGAGTGGTGAAGACAATAGGGCAGGTCTCCCTATATAATACAGATGTAACCAATCCATCAATACATTAGTCATTCTGATTGGTCAGCCCTGGTTAGTGACAGCTTAAGATAATGAAACCCCCCAGACCAGTGTCCCATGCCCTTTGATGTAGTATCTCTATATAAACAAGGCCACAGCCCCCCACTCTACTGTATGCAAATGGTTCATGGCAAAGAGGTCAGCTTGCCTGCCTATATCTCCCCAACCCCCAGACCTAACTTAAGACCTTCTGGCTCTTAGTCAGGCATCATAAAACACCATAAATACCTTTTACAGAGCAACTTAAAAAAAAAGAAAAAAAAGTAAATTGAATAGTGATTATAGGATATTTAAAGGGCTGAGGAATAAAGTAACAAGCATGCTCCGGAAATCTAAAGCAAACTATTTCATTGGCCTTATTAACCAGGCAAGAGGTAATGGCCAACAGATATGGAAACACCTTAATACAATGGCCAGAAAACAGCCAAAAGGAAACCATGCACTTGAGCTAAATATTAATGGAAGTATCTCAAGTGATGATAGAGAAATTGCTCTGGCTTTTAACACCTTCTTTAAGGAATCAGTTGAGCAATTAGCAAAAACTTTTGGTCATCGGAATGTACTTATCTCCACACTTAACTATGAACATCCAGTTTTTAATCTTCAAGAGGTAAATTAAGAAGAGATATATAAAATTTTAACTAATCTTAAAGGGTCTAAGGCCCAAGATATTTATGGTTTTGATTCCTCCTCGTTTAAGAATAATGCAAATGCGCTTTGCGAACCCATTACGCATCTTGTAAACATGTCCATCAAACAGTGCCTGTTTCCTGATGCTTGGAAAAAAGCAGTGATAATTCCGATTTTCAAAGCCGGGGAGACAACTGACGTGGCAAACTACAGGCCTATAAGTATTCTCCCTATTATTTCTAAGGTAGCTGAGAGGGTTGTCACACAACAACTCACCAAACATCTTAATTTGTGCCATGCTCCCCTGCATGCAATGCAATTTGGATTCAGGGCAAATCACTCCACAGATACTGCTCTTTGCTACTTTGTGGAAGAATTGAAATCCAATTTAGATAAGGGTGGAGTATTGGAGCAATTTTCCTGGATTTGAAAAAAGCTTTTGACACTGTAAACCTTAATGTTTTAGTTTCTAAACTGTCTTCACATAACATCTCTACTGACACAATTAAATGGTTTTCATCATATCTATCAGGTAGGAAGAATTGCACCAGAATTAATGATATACTGTCCACTGAAAATACATGCTCAATAGGGGTTCCCCAGGGTTCCATTTTGGGCCCTCTATTGTTCAGTATGTATATAAATGATCTTCCCTTAGTTTGTCCTGATGTAAACATTCAAATGTATGCTGATGACACAGTGATATACGCATATGCAAAAACAAAACAACACGCAGCATACAAACTCAATGCAGCATTGAGTAAGATAGCGGACTGGTTGGATAATTCTTGTTTGACACTTAATACGTCAAAAACAGTTTGCATGTATTTCACTATACGCAAAAAGACCACTCAAGAGCCAGACATATTTGTTAAGGGAGAAAGGCTCAAGGTAGTAGAGGATTTTAAATACTTAGGGGTCATTGTTGACTCCCATTTAAGTTTTAAAAAACATATCAAAAAGGTCAATGGTCGAGTTAAAATGAACCTCGTACATTTTAAGGTAATAAGGAATCAGTTGACCACAGAGGCAGCGAAACTTTACTTCCACTCAATGATTTTAACTCACATCTCATATTGCTTGACCACCTGGTCCCAAGCAAATACAACTGCCCTGTCACTGATTCGCAAATCCTATAAAAAGGCTCTTAAAATTCTGGACAAAAAATCTAATTTATACCATCACTGTCCCATCATACAGAAGTATGGTTTATTTAGTCTGGACAATTTTATTTATTTTTCAAACTGCTGTTTATTTTTTAAAATTGTAAATAATCTTGCTCCCCCCCCCTCTTAAGAAATGTGTGAGTCTGAGTAGAGCAGAAAACAACACAAGAGCATCATCTAGAGGGGACTCATTAAGTGTGTTTAGAAGGACCACTTTTGGTCAAAGTGCCTTTTCTGTAAAAACAACAGGGCTATGGAACAGTGTTCCTGTAGGTATTAGGCAAAGCAACACACTCAGTAGTTTTAAATCAGGTCTCAAGAAATGGCTAAAAACAGGGCAGCGATGTGAACATTTTTAGTCATTTATCTCATGTTTGGTGTTTTATGTTTACTTTATTATACATCTTGTTTTGGTGTATTCTTTTAACTAGATATGCCTTCTTGATCATGCAATATTGTGAGCCTATATTTGCACATTGGGCACCTTTTAATTGTATTATCAAATTCTTGTATTATTATTCATTTTAATCCTTTTTGTTTTTATCTTAACACCAATTCCTGTCCAGGGACTACAGACGAAAATTAGCCATGTGGCTATAATCTGGCTCAATTGTATATTGTGCACTGTCCCTGCTAAATAAACAATAAATGAAATGAAATGAAACTTACTTTTTACCACTTAAAGAAACATAGATATTGTAACTATGTCAAAAACTGCCACTACATGGCATATCAGTAGCTATAGATATCCACCATAATGTTTATTCACATTGACATCTGATGTGTTTTCAAAGTGTTCCTTAATTTTTTATAAGCAATGTATATATTAATATAATTTTTAATTGCAACATGCTCTTTACTTCCTTTGAAATCACTTGTGTAAAAGTTATGCAGTTAAACCAAAACTGGAGACCTGTGCCTTCAATGGACATTAAAACTAAATGATTGAATAATCCCTGACAAACAAACACATGCAAACTGTTCTAAGTTTTCATTTCTTATCTGGCTCTCTATTTTTGTCTTGTGATTATTAGAAAAACTATGGGGACAAAGTTGCATGTCGGATGTTTGAGCAATGTTGGAATCCCCAACCACCTGACAGTCTTACATAATATATTTTTTTGGACCCAGTCTGTACTCACCAGGGCTGCGTTTCAATAGAGTAAATGGATGGGGGTCTGACTAAATCAGCCATAATGTGACCTAAATGGAAACAAGTTTTATCTTGATGACAGATTTGGTGACAAAGTTCCTATTGTTGGTGCCCCCTCCCTTGCAGACCAGCGTCCTATCATTGTGTGTGTGTGTGTGTGTGTGTGTGTGTGTGTGTGTGTGTGTGTGTGTGTGTGTGTGTGTGGGTGGGTGGGTGGGTGGGCTTGTGACAGCACAAAACATCCTGATCTCTCTCACATGAGGGGAACATCCATAAGTTTCGAGCCCACACATCATGAAGTTTCTCACTCTAGCAGGTAGGCCAATCTCTAATGATTTTGATTGCCATATGTTATGTTTTGTTTGCTTAATTATTTAATGCCTTTTGACTTTCTTTCCGAAGGTTTGTTCCTGACCTTGTGCCACATAGGTAGGTTAGGTTTACTCTCTTGCCAAATTACTTTGTCTAGAACTACATCTGTAGTTTTTAACTTTATGTGTTGTGTTAAACATATGTATTTGTAAGCTATCATATAGGCCTACTGTTGCTATGGCAAATACATTCATTAGGCAGCATCTTGAATTGAGGCCTACTTGAGGATGAAATTAGTAAAAAATAAAGATATTGTAAAACTGGATTTACAGTGTTAAAATAGCTGTTCCGGAAGGTTAAGACATTGTTTCTGTGTCTAGGTACTCCCTCTCAACTTGTGTGCTACTTCACCAACTGGTCACAGTACAGACCTGCTACAGGAAAGTACACGCCTGATAATATTGACCCACACCTGTGCACACACCTGATTTATGCCTTTGCGGTCATCAACCCGGCTAATGAGCTTGACACTTACGAATGGAACGATGAGGTTTTCTACAAGTCCTTCAAAGGACTCAAAGACAGGTTGGCATCTTATTTCACATACAGAGAAGTTGAATTGTGTATAATAAGCTGCATTGTGTGGAGTTAGAGTTGTTTGTTTTTTTATCACTTATTTGGTTTAGCAAACCAAATGTAACCAGACCCTAATCTAAACAATTGTAATTGTGTGGTCCAACAGAAATACTGGTCTTAAAATACTTCTGGCAGTTGGTGGATGGAACTTCGGCACTGAACAGTGAGACATTTCACTTTCTCGTTTACATAAATAACAAATAACAATAGGTTCAACTGTTCTACTCCTTTTTAACGTGAATTGTACTTTTCTATTTTGATGATAACTTTTCCAATTAGGTTCACTACGATGGTGTCGACTCCAGCCAACAGACAGAAGTTCATCCAGTCCTCCATCAGCTTCCTGAGGATACGTGGTTTTGATGGTTTGGATCTGGACTGGGAGTACCCTGGAGCTCGAGGGAGCCCCCCAGAAGACAAGCAGAGATTCACACTGCTGTGTCAGGTCTGAAATACAGCATAATATTCTATCATTAACAAATTAGCTTACAAATTAGCTATACATGTAATACAATGTGTCCACTCCTCTTGGTTGTGTAGGAGCTCCTAAAGGCCTATGAGGCAGAGGGCACTATGACTGGACAGCCCAGACTGATGGTCACTGCAGCAGTGGCTGCTGGAAAAGGAACCATTGATGCTGGTTATGAAATTGCAGAAATTGCAAAGTAAGTGTGATTCACCAAAAAATATATACATTTGACTTGAAAAGGCCAGTGAAAAGTGTGACATCTTTTTAAAACAGGTATCTAGACTTCATTAGTGTGATGACCTATGATTTTCACGGCACCTGGGAGAGTGTAACAGGACACAACAGCCCCCTATACCAGGGTTCCCATGACACAGGAGATCAAATCTTCTTAAACACAGTGAGAACCAAGATTTATGTTCACATCTTTTCATAAATGCGTGTTTAATGAAAAAGACTGTCATATCATTTTTTTTTACACTTACTATTTCTCTTTATCTCTCTCAGGATGTTGCCATGAAGTACTGGCGAGACCAAGGAGTCCCTGTGGAAAAGCTGAGAATGGGCTTTGCTACCTACGGGCGGACATTTACCCTTGCTTCTGGAGCCAGTGGTGTTGGAGTCCCAACCAGCGGTCCTGCTGCTGCTGGGATGTTCACCAGGGAGGCTGGCTTCTGGTCCTACTATGAGGTTCACATCAATACCAGTCTAAGTCACTGGTTCTGGAAATATTTACTGCTCACAGATACACTTCACATTAAGGAAACTCAAACTGAAAGGGTGACCCTTTGTTGGTGAAATATAATACCAAGTGACCTGACTTCTTTGTGTTTCAGATCTGCATGTTCCTTATGGGAAGCACTGTCCATTGGATTGATAGCCAGAAGGTTCCCTATGCTACTAAAAGAAATGAGTGGGTGGGATTCGACAACAAAGAGAGCTTTGAGACCAAGGTACTATATGTTGTCCCGTAACAGCAGTATGACGGGTAAAGTTATACTACAATTAACCAGAGCTGTACAGTACATTAATCAGTCTCCCCTCCTGTTTTTGTTAATTTTCTCTGAAGGTTCAGTACATGAAAGACAACAAGTTTGGAGGAGCTTTTGTCTGGACTCTGGACCTTGATGACTTTACTGGACAGTTCTGTGGACAAGGGACCTATCCACTCATCAGGCATCTCAAGGGACTCCTTGATACTGGTAAAGCACATTCTGTAGAACATTCATATCTTGAACATCTCATGGTTCTTCAGTCATGAACAGAATACTCTTGGTATCTTGAATAATTATTACATTTATAAATACAACTTTTTACAAATATTTTCCTATAGGAGTCCTACTAGGAGTCCCTCCACTGCAATCTACAACCACCCTAAAGCCAGGGGCACAGACTCCAGACAAGGCAACTGCTACCAGTAAGCCAGGGGCACAGACTCCAGACAAGGCAACTGCTACCAGTAAGCCAGGGGCACAGACTCCAGACAAGCCATTAAGTGGGGAATTCTGTGTAGGCCGGCCTGGTGGGCTGTATCCAAAGCCTGATGCTCCAGGGTCTTTCTACCAATGTACCAACAACATCACCTGGGTTCAAAACTGCCCGGCTGGCCTTGTCTTTGATGACAGCTGTAAGTGTTGCAATTGGCCTTTGCACTCCAAACACAGTAGGGCTCCAAAATTTCCGGGAATATTCAAAGTTGGAAACTAACAGGAATAAACGGGAAATATAGGGGTAATTTAACTGTATTTACCTTGTCATAAGCAGACATGCATGCAAACATTTATAATACAACTTTTAAAAATGTAATTTTTGACTTTTTGGACATTTTGGTACCAAATAAACTTGGTATTAAAATGAACATGGCTTTAGTTTACCAAGTAATCAATAGGCTAGGTAATGACAAACAGGGTTGGGAAAGTTCACTTTCTACATGAACTAGTTCAGTTCATAGTTCACAAATTTTAAAATGATCTAGTTCAGTTCATAGTTCATAATTCAAAATGTTTAAGTTCACAGCTCCAAAAATGTATTTCAATATGTTGCAAGCTATGATTGAAATATCTATCTGTTTGCAATACCGCTCTTGGCCTCTACGCAATTCGGCGCTCTCACACTTGCCAGGCATAGGGCTGAAACGTTCAACACTGATGACAAAGACGTTCAAAAACAACAGAACGTTTTATGTTTACGTGTATGTTTCTGGCAGACAATGTTTCCAACCAGCTGCATTCAGTGTCCAGCTGAGCTAGGCGTGCATAGACTTGTTCTTAACTACATTTAAGTTCCCCGTTATATGCTTTTGCAAAAAAACGTTGGCTGATTTTAGTTTTAAAAATTCCCCAAATTCCCGAGCCAAAATTCCCGTGGAAACTTTCGGAAACTTTCCGGAAATTTACCGGAAACTTTCCGCCCCTTTGCAAACCCTAAAACACAGCCTTCAAACTTGAAATGTATTTTACAACAAGGAGCCTCAGCCGCAATAGTCAGCATTGTTCTACCTATCTGTATTTGTCTTTTGCTTTTTTTGTGTTACTTTTGATATTATTGATTATAGCCTACAACAGCTTAATTTGTACTTTTTAAGCTTCATATTACTCTTGAATTAATTACGTATTTGTATTTGATTGGCATGTGAATAAAATAAAAACATAGTTCTTTGCTTCAAAATGGTCAATGGTCAATACCGTTTCTTCAACCATGAATTCAACCAGCCAAACAATGACATAGATCATTTTTATTTGATTGTCCAGCATTTCCACTTCAATACAACTGATTGCAAAAAAAGTCTTATCACAATTCAAGTGATTCCTTTAAAACCAAATCATCCATTATCACATAGCAAGTCATGTCTGTGATACTTGAAGAAAATACAACTATTTGTAATCCTCAAAATACAATAGATTGAAGAATTAAGCACTTTCATGTTTATCTCAACTTTGAAATTGCAGCTGTACAATTCCACAGCAGGATTTATGCTCTCAAAAAAACAACAGTTCTCTTTCTCAAACACAAAATTATTAAATAGTCAAATGTAAACATCAATTCACCCCTCTATTTCAAGTTTTATATTCAAAATTATATTGTGCCAATTAACAAAGCTGCCAATTGCTAAACCAAAATCCACATACAAAGAATGTTATTAGAAGAAATGCAGGCAAACCTAATTATTAGATTGACACAATGCATCCATGGTGCAGGCTAGGCCTGCAGACCTCTCTGAACCCATAATGCCATCCCCTCTACAACTCATGACTGGTGCTATGAGGAGGAGGTAGCTTCCTAATGTCACAGTTCTGGATCAGGTTGAAGAAAAACATTACCAGCTCCTCATAGTTCTTCTTGGAAATCCTCTCATTGATACCATGGAACCTGGAAATGTAAACAAAGATAAACAGAAACATACTTAATAGTACTCTCTCAGAATTACAATGTCTACATTGCAGAACCAGGGCATACTACGCAGGGTGATCGACAAGTTAATAGCTGAGTGGGACCTGACCAGGAACTATTCAGGGCCCAGCTACAATCCCTCCAGTATGCAGTGTGTTGAAGGGTGACAAAGTCTGTATGGTGCAACAGAGTCACATGGTTTGGTCGTAAGACCGAGGTAGTCTCATGATCAACTAACCAGAATGGCCTTTTGTACTACAAACACAGCCTTCATCATGCAATTGACAGATATTGTATTGTATCTCTTGAGATTACAATGGTGAACATTGTAACTACAGCTATGTTTTCTGCAGAAATGTGGAATGCTTTCTCTTTCTGCCTCATGCGGAAACAGCATATGTTATACGATAAGCAGTAATCAACTGATATGTTAATAATCAATTGGCCTACCTCTGAGCATCACCTGGTTTGAACCAGGTAGGTGAAAAGCGATATATGTCCTTGGTCAGCTCAGTGTAGTGACGACTGTCTGTGTTCCCAATACAGATACCTGCACATAGACAAAACTAAGATAAGCCACATGAACTTGCCATCATGGAAACAACCAGTCTATTCAACTATTAGAAGCACAAGATACATAATGTTCTTACCAGGGGCAACGGTGACTTGGGGAAACATGTCCATCACAGTTTTCTTGAGGATTTGAAACCCAAAGGAGGTTTCATCAGAGGAGCTGACACGCACAGGGTCGAAGCCATGCACAAGCTCCATCTTCACCCTCTCGTCCCCCACTGTCCACTGAACCATCTGCACAATCTGGAAAGGCAGGGAATGACAATGGCACATTACCCTTTATGTTAGAAGAACAGAAAGGTTTACCTAAATTAAACCTCATATATACTTGCTGATGAAAATGTTCATTACATTGACACATAGAAGTCTGACATACAAATACAAACCATAACGGTATAATAAGGAAGATCAATTTCACAATTTGCACGTGAAAGAAAAACACAGTGACACATTATTTATACAGCACCTTTACAGAAATGGAAAGTGATAAAGAAGTCCTTTACTGTAGAGCTGGTAAAACAGGTGACCCATCCATACCTCTTGTAAGGACTGTGAGGAATGGATGCGCAGGTTTACGTAGGCTTCAGCTTGGGAGGGTAGAACATTCACCTGAAGATTTGAGAATATTCAGGCTGTAAAATAACTGCGTTATCCAGGAAAACATGACTTACGTGATCCTTAATTCTCGTATCACACCTTAACCCCTGAGTTGAACATGGTGACAGCAGTGGTTGTCCTGACAAAAGCATTGGTGTCTGGTCTTCTCTCCATAAATCTGCAAGATCAATTAACACTTGTATAATGATAAACATGTTGATGAAACAAGCAGGATAAATTAAAGTTATTACCTGCCGATGATGGGAGAAAACAGCCACATATTTGACATGATAAATTTCAGCGGGAAGTCAAACTGTCAAAAACAAAGAGTAAGGAATGATAAAATATGCCGTCGAGAGACCTAGTCGTTGAACTCCTCTTATCTACTCTAGCTGATGTACTTATCAGTCTCACCTTGTGGGCCAGTTGTTCAAAAGTGTCACGCTCAGGGCCGAGACCAAACATCCTGGGCATGGGGTTTTCCTCCAATCTAAAGGACACATCACAGGATTTAAATAAAATAACTAGATTTATGGTAAATACAGCAACATCTTTGCAATTTGCAATTAGCAATTTGCAAGCGGCATGAAATGGTAAGTTGAGGATGAGGAAGTGAGAGGACAGAAGCCATGTACAAAATATTGTTTAGGGCTGGCAGGTAATGTTCTGCTTCTCTTAACTGAACATTACCTGGTTGCCCGTTCGATTCCCCGGCCATGCCAAAATGACGTTGTGTCCTTGGGCAAGGCACTTCACCCTACTTGCCTCGGGTAAATGTCCCTGTACATACCGTAAGTCGCTCTGGATAAGAGCGTCTGCTAAATGACTAAATGTAATGTCAATGTAACCGAGGCCTGTGAGCCGGGAAGTTATACGCTCTCTCACTCACCTTCTGACGGCTGCAGCCAAGATGCCAATGCTGCTCTCCCTGGGGGGCATGGAGGAATGTCCCTGGAACTGTGAACACACTCAGCTTCACTGTAGCCTGTCCCTTCTCACTGATCCCAATCCTGCAACACACAAACACACCCATCATTATACCTGCTGCTTTGAAGCCCAATGTGTACATATTTTGTCAATGTTTTAAAGTGCTATTACTAGATCCTCACAGAGCAGCAGGCCCCCTCAGACCACTAATGACCCCATCCAGCACAGCCAGGCCCTCATCCAGGACAAACGCCAGCTGCACCCCACGCTTCTTTAGCACACGCACTATGTTCATAGCACCCTGGTATCCATAAACCTACAAAGGTGTTGAATGGAAAAACTAGTACAACATAAAATGATCAAGTTGACAGATGACTGTATGTCTACAGTATTTAGTAGTAGCAGGCCTGATTGATAGACTACATACCTCTTCATCATGACCCAGACCAATGTAGAAACCCCTACGTGGTGCATAACCTTTCATCAACAGATATTCCAGTGCCTGGAGAATCCCCTGACAATAGGGAACTCATGTGGTTAGATTGAAGGCATTCATGATGGCGCTGTACATAGTGCAAAACATTGTCATGCAGAAATATGTTACCATGACAGCTTGTTTGTTGTCAATTGTTCCTCTACCATAGATAAACCCATCTATCTCCTTGGCAGAGAAAGGCGGAGCCTCCCAGCCATCACTTTCCAAGGCTGGCACCACATCTATGTGAGCCAGGAGCATGTAGGGCATCAATAAAGGTTGGGAGCCTGGCACCCAGAATAGGTGACTGTAGTTGGCCACTATCTCATGATGAACCAATGTGGAAGAAAACACTGTAGGGAAGACTACATGAGAGATACAACATACTTTAGTATTTACATTAAACGAACCATAAAGCAAACTACATTGTGTACGCTGTATGAATGACACCTTTAATAGTCACATAACCTACAACTGAAGTAACTTGGGTTATCGATTATACAAATCTGGGTTCATGCATTCGATCAACCCTACCTCTCCTGAGGAGATGGTCGAACTCCCGCAAAGCGCTGGTGTTCAATTGCGTTTCCGTTGTTGACACGGTGGGAATCCGTACTGCCTCTGAAAGGAATCGCGTGTGAGCAACAGGTGCTAAATGTGACACTAACTTGCAACATGCAAAAAAGAAAAACTGGCAACATGCATGTCGCATTTTGCATCAAACTTCCAAGTCATTCCAAAAACCTGTCAGTGAGAAAATCCAATTGTTCACCTTTGAAATTATCAAGAAGCTCCTCTCGATGTTCGCTTATTAAATCCGACGCAATGTTGTTTGTCTTCTCCCAGTGAGCGAGCTGTAGATCTGCATTAACATCCAGCGTCAGTGTCCTTACAGTGGCTATAACGAACAATACTAGTAGAACAAATGACAAGCTAAAAAACACAATCTTTACAAATTTGACAACCCTGAACTTTGTATAATGGTCGGTCATCTTTATCCTGTTCGAGTTTACCCCTGAACAGTAGACAATAACATGAGGGCCTAGTATTTCCTATGTCACGCTGCTTTGCAGATAAATTGATACATTATTATTTCAGCGCCACCTGCTGGATGACAGCGGACGGACGTTGACAACACTTGCTCATGATTTAATTGTTACATCGATTCCCCTGAATCACCCATCCTTTTCCAATTCCATCCATCCCATCCATACAACATATGCAATCCACGCCCATATGAAACAAACATCTTTATTCAAATACAAACACAACAAACTGTTCTTTAAAAAAAGACACCAAGTACAAACAAGTAGGTTAAGATAACTCATAAATGTCCTTGGTTCAAATACACCGAAGACATCGTCCCAGTCTTAAACATATTGTACATAAAAACATTCAATGCAGAAATACCTTCATCACATGAGAATACATTTTGTTGCTCAACCAGCAATTAACTCATGGGATCATGAAAAATACATCACAGTACATATTGTTTATTCAAAAACACTGCTACACTGAACTCTCCAGTTTGTTCACTTCTACATTTCCAGTAACAACGTTGAGGCAAGGTGAGGTATTCTTGGCTTGATGTGAACTGTGACTTTACCAAGTGCATAGGAGAACAAACCAAACAAGAGGTCTTCATCGCCTAAAAACCCAACAAGGAAGATGATGAAGAGAAGGCTAAACAGGCCAACAGAGCACAGGCCTACTCCTGCCCAGTAAGGGGGTCTAGGACCAGATTGTCCGCAGGCTCGGCCTTCAGCAACAATCTCTCCGCAGCTCCAGTCTCCAGGCTCACCTCGACATCTCCTGTCTTCAGGCTAAGGTTTTCCAGGAAGGCCTCAAAGGGAGCATAGTATAAGTAGAGGAGGCAAACAATGCAGAGGAAGACCGCCACTTGGACCCAGAGAGGGACGAGGAAACGTTCCAGCTCCTGTCTCTCCATGGTGGTGGGACTGAGAGGGGTGTCCGGGTACTTGAACTGGACCGGACGTCCTGCTGCACCCTTTATAGGTCTCCGCCGGGTTGCACTGCAGCAGGGCAGTACCATTTATAAACACGCCATTAAACCCCATTGACATTTTTTTTAATTGAATTGAAGGACAATACAAATGTATTGTAATGGCGGGCTTGACAAACAGTAGCCATTTAGTGTAGTCTCATGGGGAGTGTACTTACACTATGCCAGTGGGCGTGGGCTCTGTATCGGGGAATATCTCCATGAGGACATCTATGACTGGCTCCTGGGGATGATGACAGAAAAGCGCAGATCAGACACGGAGGGAACACTCAGGGGGCAGGCAGCCCTTCCACATCTGAGGTTCTCCAGAGGCAAGCCACGAGATAGAGGGGAGAAGTTAACAACTAAACCAGACACCAGATTCACACACCTACACCGGATTCACACCTACAATGTGAAAGAAAGCCAGGTTCATGTTGACCTGACATATGCCCCAGGAGAGTGAAGTGATAAAAAGCATGACAAGAGACCATGGCTAGGCTAATTGAATTACTTCATGTGCCTTGATTGGCTGTACGTAAGGGACGTTTTTGATAGTCCTTGACCAGTCCTGGTAAGAGAAGAGAGACACAATAAATCAATATGTAGCTCTCTTCCCAGCCTGGTCAGCCACCATCACACAACCAGCCCAGGAAATCTCTGCAGTGGTGGAATCACCACCAGGTCCTAAGTTTGTTCTAACTAATGGATGACTGATCTGTCTGTACATACTGACCCTGTGGGACCTTGGCCAAGCTCTCTCCATATCACTCCCCCTGTTCCCCCTCTCTCTTTCTGCTCTAGTGGAGAGAGGGCTCCGACTCTCAATCTGTGGTCACGGTGAGTAAAAACAAATATATTATTCTTAGTCACCGCAGCGGTGAAGATTTACAACCCTCATTCACATTTAGTAGTAATATCGTATGTTATCACCGGGACCAGATACCAGCAGAAAACATACTTCCCTCCTCTACCATCTGAGTGATGTTGAAGGTCTGAGAGGTGGAGGAGGAGGGGTCCTCACGGTTACCAATCAAAGCACCACACTGAGGCAATACCTGCAAGGTCCAATGTTAGAGCTGAGACAATAGCCACTACAACTTAGGTACTTCAAAACAAAGTTCCCCACTGCTTGCTCAACCTTTATGACTCAAGAGAATGGTTTTTCAGCAGTGTAAAAAAGAGGAGAGGACTAAAGAAGAAGAGAAACAAGAGAATGCTTCGTCCAGGTCTTATGGAGACAACTAGATAAACCCCAGATTAAACTGAGATGTCTACTCTATTGACTAAGAGGAGCACTGAGTAAATAAGCCAGTAAAGAGGATTTAGAGTGTATTCTACCCCTGGTCGTGCTCCTCTCGGCTGGCCCACAGAGGTCTTACTCAGCACCAGAGGCGACAAGGGGGGAGCCTGGCCCCACTCCGCCACATTTCTTGCATTCCTCCTGGGATTGGATTCCCAGCGTCCCGGCTGCTTCCTAGCTCGCTGGGGTAACCCCACGTGAATTTCATCAAAGAAGAGAACATCAGTTCCATCATACAATCCCACCATCCTTGTGCATAGTATAAAAATGTTATGGTCCAAGGAAGTCAAATTTACCAGTCTCGATGACGGTATAAAACACTGGGGATAAAAAGTGTCACCATTCTGAGAGTTCAACCCTGTCTGGGGAAAATAGGATAACAGAGAACATCAATAAGCACCCCCTCCAAAATCCATAAATGTCTCAAGACAAAAGAGACTGCATTTTTGGCTGCAACCATTATCTTCAGTTCCCATCTATGTTCACCAGATGGCACTGAAAGCAACATTTTGTAGAGAACACAGATGGAAGAGAAAATACGAAAATTTGATTGACCAGGAAACTACATCCAAAACTAGTGGGTTAACTCATTTGAACGTATTTCGTAATTATACAATAGCTATAAAATAGTAAATCATTCAACACTCATTCAAGATAGTTTATGATAAACCTTCATAGCTGTCTTTCTTACTTGTCTGTCTTCTTGCTGGTTTTGATCCGAGTGTGATACTGTCTCTGGTCCTGCTTGTTCTGAAACTGTAAGCCAGAGTAAACAGCCTATGTCAACAAACCTATACAAGGTATAAGGACGACAGCAGAAATCTGCCATGAATCTTTACCATACCTAAAATGTCCTCTTCCTCTTCGCTGTCTGAGTACTGGCCAGTGTCTCCTGTGCCATTCAGCTTTGGTTGACTAGCAGGTTGGAGTAAGCCTTCCAGCTTCCTCTCATACAGGGCCCTGGTGGAGGCTATCAACAGACACAAACATCCGTAAGGCTACTGGATGAACATGCATGAACAGATACCCTTTCATGACACCAACATGTACATTTTCAAATAGGGCATCACAGAGTACTGTCAATGGATGGGCTCACCAACTATAGGTCCAGCTCTGAATCCATGTTTGAGCAGTGAGGCCTTGAGCTCATCATCAGTCAATCCCTTAGAGTCGAGCATGTCTGGGTCTTCTGTCTTTTCCTCTTCCTGGGGGACAGGAGCTGAACTGGTTATCATGATCAAAGTATTCTAACATGACAAACATAAGGCTATGTATGTATACATACAAGTTCAAGTCAAAACTGAAAAACCCATTTGAAACAGGGTTAACTGTACACTGTTCAGACATTTTATAATCATTTATTCTACCATTTAATTGTCGACAGGCTTGACTAGTGAATAGCTCAACACGACTTTCTCTGGGCAGCAAAATGGGGTTGAGGTTAAAGTTAATAGTAAAATTGTTAATCGATTTTGGGCTGATCTAGCTGAATTTATTATAAGTTGGTGAAAGTTTCATGTTAAAATATAGCATTTTATTTTATGAAAACAACTGTAACAAAGACTTTATTTTAAATGTATTTATCTTTTTTTGAATGCCAAAGTTTTATATACATATGATTTATTGAATTTGATTTTATTTTCAATAGAGCTTCAGGGTTATTATTAGTAACAAACCAACTCGGTTTTGAGAGATCCAAGTGCCACATAAATGTCCCACTCAGCACGTTTGCCCATTGAAACATAACGGACGCCATCTTTAATGCTTGGTCTACTTAATTATAGGTATATGGCTAGAACCTTCCCTGCCCTCTGCTGTCCACTGCTTTCCAAGATAACTTTAGAGCTGACCTAGGAGTTTGCAAGGGTATCAGTTTGTCTCCAGCAGCTGTTACTATCCCATGTTGTGCTTGTGCATTAGGCTACACAGGGTAGCTGAATTTTATATAACATGATTTAAATGTGAATACAAATAAAACTACTTCGGATGTATAGTATGTGGCATAGTTGTACTATCATTGTAAATAAACTGCGAGAAAACTAGTCTGCAGCACGAGTCTTTCACTTGACTCAAAACAATCTCAAATCCGGGTCAAAGAAACTGGCCAAGAAACTCCAGCAACTCACTCCCACGTCTTGCACCTGGTCGTCGTCCTCATCGCTAGAGAAATCCGCTGCACTTTTTTGACCAATGTGTGTCAAATAAAGATCCAAATAAACTTGCTTTTTGCTCTCTGCATCAGGCAGCGTGATGTTATTGGCAACTAACTCTGACTTAAGTCTCTGCTTGGAGAACTGAGCGGGGTCCTCCACAAACACTGGCATGACACTTAAGCGCTTTTTAGGACTAAAATGAATCTCGACTAACTTCAAAATGCCAGTTTTCTTTTCCTAAAACTATCTGTCTAGCCACCAAGAAACGGTAGGTGAGCAGCAAGCAGGCTACAGTATGCTGTCCTTCCTAGCAAGTAGCAAAGTCTGAATGAAGAACAGCTGCTGCATGCCAGCCCAGGGGGCAAGCAACATGATCTGACCCCAATATATACCCCCCGCCAAATGTATCTAGTCAGTTTAGTTACTGTAGCTAACAAACAGTCGTTAGCTAGCTAGAGTAACGTATTTAGCACGCAAAACTGAAATACTAATATTGTAACTACCTTACATCATTAGTTAAACTATCTTCACAGCTAAATTCGTATATTTAGGCAGCCAATTTGCTGCACACGATTGATGCTATCTGGCAGCCAGAAGTCTAATTTGCACGTTTAGTTTAGCTTGCTGGACAGGTGAGCGAAGGGACGAGACGAGAGGTTACTTTCTCAGTTATTTGTTTTTTTTAATTAAGTTGTATGCGTATACCGAGCTAGAGTTAGTAGACAGCAAGTTAGCTACTAATTTTGAAATGAAACCTACCTTGCAAGTTTCTGCAGCCTGATTGTCTCGCCCAGACTCTCGCGCGCACTGACAGCATCATGATGCATTGTTTGAGTGCTTTTTCACGTTCAATCTTTCATGAAAAAAAGAACATATTATTAGTGGAAATTGAACAATATTTGTATACATATTTGAATGTTTATTCAGAGGGTAAACCTAGACATAAAACTCCTGCACATCTACCCATAATCAATCAGTAGAATACTCCAAAAACACGTAATTCTACGCATAATTCCAACATGCATTCCAGCACATCTTCAAAGATGAACTTCAGTCTAGTGTAGAATAGTGTAGACTCCATACATTCTAGAGCATTGCCTTATGTTGTATTGCCACTCTGTATCCAATGGCTTTAAACCCTACATGACATGTTAGTAAGAAATCACATAGGAATAGAAAGCCATAAAACACAGCAGTAGTTGAAGAGCAAATACCTCACTCAATCAAAATGTATTTTTTGGGACTTAGAAAGGCAGCAATATTCTATGCAGTTTGAGGACCCATGATTTCAATAGCAGGAGCTGGAGTGAAGATGAATAACAAGGGCAGGTTGGGAGCAGTGCTCAGGATTTTAAACTCACATCAACATGAATAATTCACCAAAGGAACTGATAGTATTCAACTCAGGTCTGGAAGGAATGAAATGATAGTATCTCATTATTCTTCTCTAACTGATTCCTTGGATGGAAAAGATGTGTGCTTTTAGCAGAGCAGACTCAAAAAAAAGGATTGCTGTTCACCTGATATTCTATCTATTTGTCTATCAAATAGAAATAGCATAATCTTTGATAAAGAAAATACCACCTTCAATCAGTGTCGTTTTTTTTAATATGTAAAATAATTAGTGATGCAATTGAAGTGAGGCAGTTAATGAAAACGAGATTACGTGCACATTGATATGGATTCAGAAACTGACTTCCTCCTGACTATGAATCATAGACAAAGGCTTTGAGAGTGAACATAGCAATAGTCCTTTATCAGTAGTTTTTTTTTACAGAAAAAGCTCAGCTCAGTTGTTTCTTTTGTTGTATATTTCCACAGATAGACATCAAGTGTTGTATAACTTGCACAGGCATAATGCTGCATTCAAGCATTTAATATTTACCATGTGCCCAAGGCCTATGCAATCAAATCTGATAAAACAGTTTCAACAACAGTCCTGAAAAACTTTACTATTTATTTTCTGATTGTCATACCCGCAATTGTGATTCACTGTCAAATGTATGAGGCTAAAACATTGATAACAATGAAATATGTGATGTATATTGTACTGGTATTGAAAACACTAAACAAGGCCCTTTTGTTATACCTACATCCTAATAATGGGTAAGATCTAAGAAGTATTTGAACTGTGTTATTCAACTTTTAGGGACAACTGGACCAACCTTAGCCTTACTTTTGTGAGGTGATGTTCTCCTTGTTTATTCTTTTAATTTCAAATAAACACATGAAGATCTACTTACTAGCAGGTAACAGGTGCTTAGATCTCTCTAGTGATCTGTACCACTAACACATTTTCACCTGCATGCAGGTCAAAGTTTGTCATCCATCTGTCTCTGCATAGAAAAGTAGGCTACAAAAGATGAAATAGCAGGATGCTTGGGCACAGGGGAAAAAGGGCAGCTATGGAGGACAGAGGCAGTATTTGTTGACATTGTATCGAGTGCAAAGCTGAGGTATTTGAGGCACGGTGAGGGGAGACCAGGTATTTGTCAGTCAGCGTTCAGAGTTTCTTGCTCTTGCTGTGTCCAAATCAAACAACAAAAGCCCCATTGAGACCACCTGTTTTTTTCCTCTGAACTACAGTACAAAGCTTCCTGTAGGGCTGTAACTGTCCATTGCTGATCAGGCCTCCTGTGCTCTGCATGAGCCTGCCTGAAATCATTCAGACAAGCACCAAAAGGCTACAAACATATAGGCCTAATAGACAACTATGCCAGATAATTTTCTTGCAACTGTTGCATAAGGGTAAAAGGTCTATTGTGGTTTATGTGAATGCAAATGAGTTCAGTCTAAATATGTAACTTTCCAGGTCAGGATGGTGGGGTGTTAATGTAACATCAGCACTTCATTTTACCATTTGAACAGTTCACATGAAAAGGAGACATGATAGCATACTGCAGCATACAAAATAATGATTATTTATAAGATATACCTTCATTGCAATGACAAAATACTGTAAAAAAAAAGACATATATTAGCACAGCCTAATAAGTCTCCTTTTTCTAACCACCGTCTTCAAACCCCAGGTTGACAAGCCTCCTCCAACTGAACTCCAGGGAGGCTGCTCTCATGCATAAATTAGCCCAGCCCCTGTGTCAGACACGGGCCAGACGAGAAGGTGAATCTCAGCCACAGAGAGGATTATCTCTAATCCCAAACATCCTACATGCTCCGTCTCTACTGGGAGCCAATTTGAGCCACTTGTCACTCTCCAGATGTGTGTCTGTCACTGAGTTATTTTTATGTAATCAAATACCAGTGTGGGTATATGTGTGTTAATTATATGAGGCATCATCAAAATTGTATGTGAGACTGTAAATACAGTAGATATTTCATAGACCTCTCTGCGACTACATTGCAGTAATTAATCAACATTCCAGTCGTAGCATTTCAAACTGTGTGTGACCAAATAACCCTACAGTGAGGAAAGACGTATGGCACCAATTTGTTCATCCAATTACATTACATTGTAGTATTCATTTATCAAACCAGCAGCCACCTCTGTCAGATAGTACATCAGCTCACTGCATAAAAAAGCAGCAACAGAACCCCTTGTTTGTCTCATACTACATTTCTGTTACTCTGCCAGAAAACATTTATCAACATCTATTTCCTAAACGTTTTGGCAATTACACTAGACTGTTAGCAGTACCTAATTTACCCACAAGTAGTGATGAGCAGGCAACATTCACACTGTAAATGTGACACTTACCTCCTTTTCCCCCTGTTCTGTGTCCTTGCTGGAGCGACTATGGCATCCTCTCAGTCCAATACTGTATAGAGAGACAATGGGTAGTGGAGGGGAGGAGTTAATGTGTGAGCAGAAGGGAGAGAGGGGAGATCGAGTGAGTTTAAGCAGAATGAAAACTGAGAGAGAGGAAGAGACGGCTCCGGCAGATCAGTCCGTGGCTCACAACAATACATGCAAAATCACAAATCTGACGAAACGTTACAGGAATGGCAATCTCAGAAACTCCCAGACGCAGTGTTGGAGAATAAGCGACCAGAAATCCCTCTTCACATGGGAAATGAAAGAGAAAAACAAGGAGAGAGGGAAAGAATGGGCCCTGGCTTTAAACTAGTCCCTTTCTTAGATTTTCTTTGAATGAGAGTTCTTAAGATTCCTTGTTGGCAGAGTGCCCATGGGTCCTGGATGGAAAGGATAAAAGAGGGGTTGAGGTAGGGGGGCGTCTATTGTGTGATTCTCCTTCTTTTCAACCCTGGCTCTCTAGTAGGTCTCTGCAGGCAGTTGCTAAATATTCCAGTTAGTTATTTTTAGTATTTGAATGCAGTGTAACCTCTTGATGGGAAGACTTTAGTTTTTTCATCTAAGTGAAATCTTTTGGAAAACAACTTCCTGCGTTGACATAAGCTTAAATTTCTCTTTCCTGAACTTACTGAACAAAATCACAAAAAAAGAAACTGGAATCAAATCCCTCCTGGTACATCTTGGTATAGAGAGCTGTTTGCAGAATTCTTTGTTCAGGCCTCCTTCTTTCCCTTTGTCTTCTAAACAGTCCCTCACTGGCAGAGGAAGAATGCTGCTTGCCTGGCTGGCAATACAGAACTGCAGACAGCAGGTGTTGTTGCCCCTCTCTGAGCCACATTCACTCTCAGCTTTCTCCTCGTCCATCCGTTTCCTCTGCTCATACATTCCCCTCTGTGCTCCGAGAGAACTGGCGCAAGGGGAGAGAGAAACCGAGCTACTGTTTGAACAAGAACAAAGGATCAGAAAGCTGAACTAAGATACAGTGTGCTGTTTAAAGATGTTATGAATGAAAAGGGATGCAATGACCAATGAGGAAAAGAAGAAGACAGAATGTTGAATTATAATAGAAGTTAGATGTAGGATTTAACTGGGTCCCTCCTCTCCACAATCCATGTATCTTACAGCTTTCATTGCTTCATTGCCTCAAGAAAAGCCCCGTTTTCACTCACAGCACCCTCCAACCACACACACACACACACACACACACCCACCGGTCTCTCCCTTTTGCTTTCCCTCAAATAGACACACAGGCTCAGTTCATTACTATTCACCAGGTCTCACTAAGACACGCATCGTTGCTCTACTCTGGGTTGGGTGGAGGGGAGTGGGGAAGAGGATGGAGAGAGGAGGCACAGTGAGAGGTATCTTCTAAAAGAGGAGGATACAAAGCAATACTGTTATCTATTTTCAAATGTGCGTGTATTATAATGCCCCAGTTGTTCTCTTGTTACATTCTGTGTTTAGGCAAATACTGCATGTTTATTCCCATTGACACCAAACATCCAATGCTATCTTTGGGTTGAAACTGACAGAGCTGTCTCTAAGCCTTGTACAGGTTATCACTACTTCTTCTGCACGAGGTCCCAATAGATAACATTTTAAAATCATCTTTGAGCAGACAAATGGAAATGGACAAAATGCTATGCTGTACTTTTCATGCTGTGCATAATTATTCTCCACACATTAGTTGGAGAAGGTTTATCACATCAATTTAGAGAAGATTCCATTCAACATTTAAACACATTTAATTTGACTCTTCAACCCTTGTTTAATGTTACACAGCTTTGTATCACAAGAAGGGAAAACAGCAAAGAGGACAGCCTGAGCTTTTGGCTTTTTCAACATGGAATCCCACAAATTAAAGCTGAGTTCACAAGAGCTAACCAACTGAAACAACAGTGGTTTCAGCCACACAAAACATCTGGGATTTCTGCCATGATGTAACCTTTTTGGATAAGCTCTAAACATCGCTGTAATGAGAAAGGTGTACTTGGTCTGAAGTAATGGGGGACTTAGGGTGTTATTCTGCCTGGTAAAGTCTTCTGTGTGGAAGCCTGGCCATCTAAAAATAGCGTTTTTGTAATGTGGGTCCTAAAAATTATCTATCTATCTTCACTGTTGGTAATGCTAGGGAAAATGCCCTCTATCAAATGATGTTAGGATTATTACGAGGTTCATTTATTTCTGATTGCATTAGCACCATATAACACCCAGTCACATCTTCTTATCTGTTACATTCATTCGGATTACAGTCTTTATGGAGAGTGTCTGACAGATACTATTATGTTCAGAAGGGTTCTGTTGTGATTGGCTACTGAGCATTTGGGAACCAGGTTGGTCATCTGGTTGACTGCAGTGGTTGGATGAACTGCGCTGCTTGACTGAACTTTAATTTCAGTCCACAGGATGAGGACATAGGGAGTGAACTTTTGAGCAATGATGCTTCATGTTCATTTGATCACAGCTATTATCTGGTGTCATTGAAACTAGCTACAGTTAACCACTCTGTAACCACTACATCTCTGATGTGATACATGCTAGGTGCAAAGAACAAAAAACTAAAACACATGCTTTTCTTTATATCGTCTCACAATAAATATGTCACTGTAAAATGTTTGTACCATACTTTATACTAACACATTTTAAATGATCCTACTAAGGCTTTACCTTGTTTATCCTTTGGGTGGTTCTTCATTTAGCTTTTCTCAGTAGTCACTTGGCTTATGCTGTATAAGTGTTAAAAGTCAGTGCCACTCTCTATTTTTGGCCTTGGGGGAGGGTGGTGGGCACCTCCGTCCTGGGGAGTAGTAACACATTGACCCCTGTCATGTGACCCCTGTCATGTGTCTGTGCCTTGCAAAGAAGACGGGGCTGGGGGGTGGGGTGGTGTGGGTGACAAATGTATTCTCCATTCCTCTGAGTCCATGTTTCAGCAGAAACGATTTTGTGCATGTCTGCATGACCAGAAAAAAATGCTTTTATTATATTTATTCATGCAACTTGTCTTTGTTTACCCTTACCGTCTTTCCTCCTTTTACAACCTGTAAGCGTAAATAATTGCCCCTCAAAGTTGAGACATTTCCAGCCACAATCTTTGTCCCTCTCTCTGTCTGCACTGGAGCCTGGACAAAACCCATTTAGAAGCCTCTGAGCAGAAACAGAGTTGTGAGGACTAGGGGGCCATGCACGAGAGAAAAGTAAAGCTAGAAGATTAAGATTCCTATCACAGTGTGACCTGGCACTGTCTCAGACCTCTGATTGAGAGTGTTGGCTAAATGTCAGACTATGGAGATGAGATAGAGGACAGAGGGGAGGCTCGTTTTCACCACTTCATGCCCAGCTACAGTTGCCTTGCAGTCGATGTGGCCAGCATACATAATGTATTCAGGCTTCAACAGAAAAAAAAGAAAAAAAACGTCCATGAAAATTATTTTGAAGGTTGGGCATTGCTCCAAAGAAGAAATTAAACATTGTATGCCAGCACTGGCAATTTATTTTCATGTAATTTGATCAATAGCATAGATTGTGTATCAGGATTTATGTGACTCATTTGGGCTGCTGTTCAGTGCAAAACAGATTAATTCCGTTCATGAGCAGTTCATGAACACACCTAGCTATTAAATTCAGATGTGTCAATGTTTTTGTTTATTTACAAACATTTTTAAACGTTTTTAAATATTTTTTGCATATTTACATTAATCACACGTTGAAGCTTTGAATGGAAAAACAAGAGTAAAGGCTGAATAAGTGCCCCCTCTAGTGTACAAACACAGCAATATCAACAGTAGTCAGGTTGTCTTGTGCTTGAAATCCTAGGAATCCTTTAACAAACCATTTTTCCCCTGGGTCGATTGAGTATCAGAACAACTGTTTGAATTGGAATCACAAGGGCTGAGAAGCAAAAGGAAGTTGCCACACTAAATGTTATCCACATTCAAACACCAAACTAACAATGCAAGTTGATTTTTAACAACCCTTTGACAAACCACAGAGAAGCATGTTGACAATTACCTCAATAATAAGTCACTTCTATGTTGGTCTAACTCAGGATAGGAAGTGAGCGGGGTTGATAGATGTTAATCAATGTCTTTTATAAAAACACATGCAGTATTTCTTAAGGTTCAAGTTTTGACATGCGTTTCCGCTTAGGAGGAGGGTTAGGCAAATCAGTTACACAATCGGAACAGATTTTGGCACATTTAGTTCACTTGTACCTCAAGAAATTAACAGTGACACATATACAAGTTGTCTACATTTCTAATATTGACTATATCAATAAACACATTTATTATTTTCAATCTGTTTATTTTTCTGCTACTGAGCTACTAGAAGGATAGTGTTGGTGGTCTAACTTGAAATAAAACAAAGGTTACACCTGAGACTTGTACTTTAAGTGAGACAAAGATCTCTTGCCCTTCTTGTGAACTGGAAACCCATAACTTCCCATTCGGTAGCTATACATTTCAGACAATGATTGGAGGACAGAGGCGATGTAGGGTTTTCCATCTTTAATTCATGACCTGTTTGGATTTGACTAATTCAAACTGGGTCAGAATCAAAGTTTGATTATACTGTGCTGATTTGTTCATTATAATATACAATTACTAATATTTTAGGCTCTTTTGCATGCATTAAAATATGTTCAGAACAATGCTAGAGTAAGATTACTTTTGTAAAGCATTTGTAAAATAAATATAACTGTATTGGAATGTAATGACTACATAAATTACGAAATGTTTTATAAGGTGGCATTGTAGTATTGAAAGGTAGTATTGCTTCAATGAAGAATTTGCATTTGAATTACTCAGTTACATGCATTGTAAAAAAAAATAATAGAACATTATACACATTTTGTTTAAAATAGGTATGTTCTATAACTTACCAGAAAAGTTGTTTATTTGGTGGTTATTTAATCATTTTCAATAACAATTATAATAAAATCATTTCAAAATACAACAATATATAAGTTTTGCAGTGTGTCTGTTCAAGATAGACACACCAAACAAGTAGAAAATCAGGCACTCCTAGTTAGATATATCATTGTTACTTCAGCTTTGATAAATTAGTTACACAATAAGGAACACCTTGTCCTGGGTCCTTTCTTGACCTAAACTTTAAATGTAATCATAATTGGAAGAATATCCCTCAAGGTATCCCACAATGTGATCACACGTACGTGTGCAGGAAAGGAACAAGTGCCGTGACACATATTTTCCTAAATATTTAGCTTTTAGATTGCATCTCAATACACTTTTTTTCATAGCAAATTATTGACACTTCATAGAGAAGAATCTCCACTTTATCCATTAACTACAAAGGACATCCTTGTCAGTTAGGCAATTCAAAGAGGAGGGAACTTTTGGCTTGAGGTGATTTAAAAGGATGTGTGCAGGTAAAATGGAAATACTGTATTCTACTACTATTCTATATAGCTTTCAAGACAAGAGAAGACAGAGATAGAGTCAAATACTGTTGTGTAACTTCAGTCCTTTCTCCTGGTTGTTTCTTTCATCTCTAAACAGTCCTTTTTTCCCATTGATTAAACATTTGGATCTACTTTTGGCCAGTAGTTCACTGACGTGAAGGTTGGACCAGGATGTTTGTAGAGGAGCGGATTCTAACATTATTCAAAAGAAATTTACATCACACTTTAACCTACTGGAGTGTGTTCTTCAGTTTTGGACTCTGCATTGCCTTTCTTGGACCCACTATATTGGATCTGCAATGTCAAACGCAGTCGACTCTCAGTCAGATTACCTGGGTGTTCTTTTCCCAGCAGTTCTGCTTGCTCATTGGCAGCTCTATAGCTGGTGTTTTCAAGAAAACGTAAGCAGTTAGTAATTTTTTTACGTAAATATGTGGATTAAGACACAGCCATGCTCATTACTATCAGTGTCCTTGGCATTGTTTATAATTCCCGAGGATGATTGAGTTGTTGTTGGAACTGTTAAACTTTCCAATTCATGATTATTCAATTTTGTCTGCAGATGTTTTGTTTTCAATGAGCGTATTGCATACCTTCTTATTATGAATTTGTAGAAATATTGAATCTATATTTAATTATAATATGAATATAATTCAATATTAGTGACATGCCTGTGTATGTGTCTGTCTTTCTCTAATCCACCCTCCCTCCCTCCCTCCAAAGGTTGTTCAGGGCTTTGTCTGCCCTATTCGTCTCTGCACTGATCATATCAGTGATATTTGCCATCATTCCCTTCTGCCATAATGTGCTCCTGCTGGCCATTGCTATGGCAGTGTCTGGTATGGCCATGGGCATAATCGACACCATCGCCAACATCCAGCTGGTCACCATATACCAGAAGGACTCTGCTGTATTCTTACAGGTAACGCAGTTCAGACTTCCCTCATAATTAGTTGAAAGTGTCAAAAACTCGTCAATTATTATCAATGTGCCCTTCCTCTCCAACCAATGCAGGCTCTTCATTTCTTCATTGGGTTTGGAGCTCTAGTGAGTCCACTCATAGCAGACCCTTTCCTGTCAGAGAAGGGTTGTACTGTGGGGAACGTGACCGAAAATGTGACAGAGATCATGCACCACCTCCGGTACTCACTGAGAAACATCCCCATGAGCATGCATAACATGACCGTGGACCATGAGCTCCATGTAGAGGAAGAGGAGTCCAGCGTGTCTGCTGCCTTCTGGATCATGGCTTTCATCAATGTAAGATATTACACTATACACTATACTAAATAATTGTTTTCTGACTTCTGATTTTGCATACAATATTACACAATACACTGACAATCACACATCATTGTGTGTGTTGTTGTCCCACCCAGCTCCCAGTACCTATGGCAGTACTGTATCTGATGTACCGGGAACGGCTAATCCCCTTCTGTCCCAGTGGGACCCCTCAGCTACTGGACAAAGATGAGCTGGCCATGGAAAACCAGGCAAATGAGGGGCCTGATACAGAGCCTAAAGATCACGAGGCTGGAGGTTAGGATCCAAACCCTTTTTTAGAATCAAAATCAGGTTTATTGCCAAGTAGTAGTACACGTACTAGGAAAAGGGTTTCAGCTCTGATGAGATAAGGACTAGGGCAGCTACATTTTGATGGTTCAGAGTGTCAATGAGTACTAGAACCTGGAAATTGGGACAGAGAGAGATCAGCTTCAGATGCTTCATGATGGGTCTGTTGGGGTCACAGGTCATGGGGATATCTTCAGCTGCTGTCAGAATGACAACCTGCGTGGCTTGCCTGTGTCCTTCTTCATGATTCACATATTGGGTGGAATGGTCCTCTTCATGACCGATGGCATTGTGGTGAGTTAGCAGTGTTACAGATTATTTAATAACACTGCAAACTATATGTACCGAAAGTCAAAACCACTGTAATAATGACATTTTAGGATATCTGTTTTCTATTCCCAGGGAGCCTATGCTGGCTTTGTGTACACATATGCTGTGACTCCACCCATGGCTTTATCCCATAAGACAGCTGGTTACCTGGCCAGCATCTTTTGGGCTGCCATTACTGCTGGACGCTTGTTATCCATACCCCTCTCCTACCGCTTCCAGCCTGTCCGACTGCTGATGGTCAACCTGGTAATACTGCCATTGTGGAAGGCCATGAGAGCACTGTGGTCTTATCGTCGCATATTATCACACTGATATTTAAGTACATGGGGTCGTGCCAGTCTTACAGTCTGTGTACTTCTTCATGTTTGCTTCCTCAGGCTGGAGTCATAGTCACAGTGTTGCTGCTGCTCATCTTCTACACCAGCAGTGTGTTTCTCTTTGTGGGGACATGTCTCTGTGGGCTGTTCCTCAGCAGCGTCTTCCCTTGTATGTTGGCCTACACTGAGGACGTACTGGACTATCAAGGTAGTGCAACCCAGTTGAGATACTACTGTCAAGATAATGATTGTAAAGTGTTCTTCCTGGTTGTTTTCTATGTTCTTGAGTCCCCTTGTCTGTTTTTCATGGACAGGATGTGCCACCTCCGTGCTTGTAACAAGTGCTGGAATGGGTGAGATGGTCATGCAGGTTCTGGTGGGATCGGTAAGATACCACATTATCTTGATGCATTCCATTACGATATGCTTTAAAGAGATATTGTCTCGCTAAATATCTCAAATATGTCTAATGTGCTCCAGATAATCCAGAGTGAGGGCAGTTACAGCTTCCTGCTCTGTGGGATGATCATCGGATGTATCGGCTTCGTCCTTTTCTTTGGGCTGCTGTTCTTTGAACGCGTACACAGGAACTACCTCACTGGTATGTTGAGAACCAACCATAACAGCAACTTTACAGAATACATGTGGTTAAAGTAATTCTCCTTCATGTGTATCTTCACATTTTTCACCAACAGGAACGTCTAAAAAGTCTGCCATGGTAGAGGAGCCAGCCACAGAGGTCAGGCCAGAGCACAGAGAGGAGACAGAGAGCAGCTGAGAGGAGCGGCAGCTGCAGGTTCACTGCTCTGAGCTGTCATCCACCAACTAGTGAGCAGCTGGAAATATATGCTGAGGATTGCTGTGCAGAGAAGCACAAAAAAAGGACATACAGTTAATTTGTTGCCCATCTTCGGAACCCCTGTTGAATGTGTATCAAGTTAAGAATATCAAAAATGCTCTCTACAAAATGAAGGAAGAACTAAATATGTGTCTTGTGAATCGTATGAATGCTTTTTTTAATGTGTCCTAGATAAAACATGGAAGGAAATTGTTATAAATAAAATGTAAACATGGATACAGGCAAGGCGATGTGCTGTATGTGTCCTTACTTTGATTTCATGCAGTGTGCTGCTCACTGACAAAAGTGAAGAAAAAAAACACATTGAGAAGATGGTGAACTTTTTTTATTTCTCTATTCATTGACTAGTTTGATCAGGTGAGGGATTAACATGTTAAACAATTTATTGAATAAATGGGTTGCGGATTGCTGCAGACAATGGGTCACCTTATGAAGAGGGGGCTTCCGTTCTAGAATGCTGTACCTATTTCCTCCAAGTGAAGAGAGAGGCCCTAAACCAGGTTGAGAAAGGCATTTTAATGTAATTATGCATCTTTGACTAACAATTCTGAAGTTTGCTCTTGAATAGTTCCCCTGTCATGGTGTTAATCTGGATTTAAGACCAGTTACAGCAGGAGCAGGAGGTGTCAAAGACCAGACCTGCAGCACAGTTTTGGAAGTAGGTCTTTCCTTGGCTGCAGTTATAGAACTGATTCTTGTTTTTGGCGTCGGGGTACATTCCGCTTGCCTTGCCAGCGCAGAACCCGCTGTTCATGCCACTGGTGCCTCCTCCACTGGAGCTGCCTCCACTAGAGCTGCCACCGCTCTGTCCAGAGCTTCCTCCACCATCACTGGTCACTCCCTTGATAGGAGGCAAGGGGGTGGCAGGAGGGGCACAAGCTGCAATACATACACAATAGGTTACACTGCATTGAATGTAGAGTTAAATGACTGACTGACCACGTGAATCAGTCATCAAGTTTAGTTCAGCTGGATTACTTACTTCCTTGGTCCAGATTGAAGGCTTTGTGAAGGACATTGATAAGCGGGTATTTGCCCTGGTTACAGTAGGTGCCCTTGTAGTCGTCCATGTCAAGGGTCCACACCATGGCACCCCCAAAGTTGTTCTTTTTCAACCACTCAACCTACATAAAAGGGCATATTGTGAATAAGCAGTCAAACATAAACCTACTTTAACACATTGGATGAGGGCTTGACTTGCAGTTAATCAGTTAGTACTACAACCACAAGTGTACTTTTGCAAGATTGATTTAGGTATTGGGTGTACATGTGGATATTAATAAATCAAAGAATCTGACAACATTGACAGCTCAATGGAATTACAACTGTTTAGAACCTTACCTTAATCTCAAAGCTTTTGGGATCATCATAACCCACCCACTGGTTTCCTTTGTAGGCATATGGCACATCCTGTGGCTGATTCCAAACCACGGTGGCTCCATTTAAGAATCCGCAGATCTGTGGCATGTTGAAACATAACATTAGTAAGATTAACAAACAGCCAACACCTTGGTTGCCTTGGTTCTGTATTAAGTAGGATTCCTTGTAACAATTCAACCTGTCTTCAAAACAACATGGCAACCCAGTTACATTCACAAGTAGTAAACTACCTCAAAGTAAGCCAGCTCTCCAGCTTCCTGGGTGTACTGCCCTGGGGTTCCAGCACCAGCTGCGGCTCCGACCCCATGGTTGGCAGGATTTTTCAGAGTGAATGAGGCGCCATAGGTTGGGAAACCAACCAACAGCTTCTCAGCCGGAGCTCCCTGGTTCTTCCAGTAGTTCATTGCAGAGGCCTTGAACGTACAGATTTGTGTTAGTCATGTCTTTTTATCATGCTGGATCTAGTATTACGGTGGTGTACATCTGCTCAAGGAATATCCATGTGAATGCAAACGAGCGTTACAGCGTAGCTACCAAACATCTTAGTCCTACTCACCACATTGAAGTCGATGAAACCTCCTTTGTCAGTAGGGCCCTTGTACAGAGGGCTGCATTCTCCAGTGAAGGGGTCCCAAGAGCCGTGGAAGTCGTAGCTCATGACGTTGATCATATCCAGGGCCCTAGGAGTAGAGGACACAGAAGATGAGATTATAAAAAGCACCAGCCAATGTTGATTAAATGACCTGCTAGGACTAATATATTATACACTGTAGGCCTATATTTATTTCATTTTTTTTTGTATTTTCCAGTATACATTTTTCCAACACAATTAATACATGCAACAATTGAGTAAAATCTGGCAGGCTACATACTGTCCAATCTTGGGAATCTCGTAAGCAGATTCGATGGTGTCCATTCCAGCAGACACAGCAGCTGACAGCAGGAGGCGGGCCTTGTTAGTCTGCTTGGCGTCGTTCTCAAAAGCAGCTCTCATTTCCTGAATGATAAAAACAAATGATGACCCTACAGTCTAAAATGTCTGATGAGATCAGTTTAGGTAATTCAACAACCATATAACTTGCCTGCAGGAGGACAGAGTAATATTGCCTGTCTTCAGAAGGGCTCCCCCTGTTGGCCGGATACTCCCAGTCAATGTCCAGCCCATCAAACTCATACTTCCTCAGGAACACAATGACTGACTGGATGAAGGTCTGACGGTTTGTGGGGCTGGCCACCATTGCAGAGAACCTGGTAGGGTAACACAAATAGAAAAACATCAACACTACTGACTCCTGTTGGGAGGAGCTGCCCCAACTCAGACTCACACAAACTATTTGACAGTACCCTGCAGAGCCGAAGTTCCACCCACCGACAGACAGCAGAGTCTTTAAGTTTCCATTCCTGTGAAAAGGTATAAAAGGCCCATATCATTTTACATAGCAGAGAAGGCATTACAGTACACTAAACGTGTAACACACATTTGTGACCTTACGTTACTCTTTCAATAACTCACTGATTTTTAAGGCCATTGAACTGGCTGTACAGCTCCACGTCATTCCACTCATAAGTGGCCAGCATGTTGTTCTTCATGGTGGCAAAAGCATAGAGAAGGTGGGTACACAGGCATGGGTCAATGTCGTTGGGCATGTAGATGGTGGGGGGTGGCCTGTACTGCGCCCAGTTTGTGAAGTAGCATGACAAGATGAAAGAGGATCCTGACCAATGACATATTAAACGAACAATTAGAAACATTAGACCATGTGATAACACCTAACCCTCCATCACATGATTAATTGTGTGAAAATACATACATCTATTTAATAGTCTGATATACTGTAGATGTTTTTAATTGAATACTGTATGCTACATTTACTCACTGTATTTATGAAAAGTTTGAAATATCATCTAAATCCTCAGAAAGGCTGTATCTGTATATTCAGGCAAACTTACCCATCTGTGCCTGCAGCAGCAGGGCCAGTGCTGCGAAATAGACTAAATAGATCAGGCAGTGTTCATACCACAAGTCTAACTTAAAAAGCAATAATACTTAGTATACAAAACTGGATGCATTGTTAGGATTTCAATCATAGCTTCTTACCCGTCACAAACAGTACTTTGCCCATGTTCGCTTTGTGATGTATGTGAGTTACCACCTTTATATACTCAACCCTTATTGACTTGGAAACTTTTCCCAGAAAAAGGTTTATTTACTGAAGATTGTTCCATTACAAAAGATTTGCTAGCATATGATATAAAGTGTGATTACCTATCACGTGGTCTAACACACTCTCCACAATCAAACATCCAATTGTCAGATTTAACCTTGTGAAGGACTAAACTTCACTGGCAGACAATTAAGTGGTAGTCTATACTATAATTTAAAGGTACCGTCTTTCCAAGAGATCGACATTGCTAAATGCGGTTGTAGGAACGCTGTGATTGGTTGGTCAGAAGAGACGATACTATCACTGAGGTCCTGACATTTAAAATCAGGAAGCACTGACTCAAAACCTTTGGCACATATTTTGACATTCAGTTGATGATTTCAGTATCTATCCTACGTAGACACACAAGTTACCATCCTAATGTCAACATTCCTTATGACAAGAGAACATGTGGTCGTGACGTTTGCAATAAAGTATGCTTTATGTCTTTTTTATAGGTTTTGGCTCATCAGTGCCTTGCACCCACCAATGTCAGAATAGTTCAACAACACCATACTATTTGACCAACTAAGTGGTGGCTCAGTTCTGATTTGATCTGATAGATTATTTAAACATGGTTTGATACCAATTCTTGGACTGTTGATAGGGCAGTGTTGAGGGGTGATAAGAGAACAGAAATATGACACAGCTATGTTCATGCAGGACTTGAGGGTAAATAGCATATGCTATAATAATGGTCAACTCATCAAATTAAGCCCCGTTATCATGTATGGTTGCTAAGGGAATCAGATTGTGTAATACCAGTGTCAACAGAGCACAAACGTGAAGTTAGTGTGTGCAGTGGGGGAGAAGCAGAAGTGGTTATTTCAGCTAGATCACATCTAAGGGTTTACTGTAAGTAGCAGACTGTGTTGAACAACAATTTTGGACAAGGTCATGTTGGTCAAGACTCACCATTATATTGTAAATGCAAATGTCATAAACGCTTTATGAATATTAACATTGCAACCAGGTGGATTTCATTTTTTTAGCTGTCAATTAATATGATATTTCACCAATAAAAACACCTTTGTTAACTCTTTCATTATTTCATGAATTAAATACTTCAGTGTGAAGTAATGTGTTCCTCATGTCCTAACTTCCTATCATGAGTGATCTACAGATAGTACAAACCAAGTGTGTTTTACTGAAAGTGTGAACAGAAGCTTTTGAAGACTGATGTCAAAGGTAACAATGTTTTGCCTTCAATGTTGGATTTTTCATTATCTCCTTGAAGATTCTAGTTTTCGAAATTGTCTATTATGAAGTATTATTCAACTGTTCTACATGTACGTCTACACTTCTCTTTACTTCTACGTAGCCAATAATGATGTCCTTATTTTTACACAGTGAATGAAATGGGATCAAGTCAATCAAGTAAGTAACTTTTCATTTTTTTGGGCAAAACCTGAAAGATGACCTAATGGTACACTACCCGTACTTTAGTCAACCTTTATTTAATGAAGAGTGAAAGTAGGATAATCATTTTAGAATGTTGTTTAAGATCCTTATAAAAACGTTTGTTGTGCGCTATATCCGGCACATAAAACAACAACTGATCAACCTTCCTTTTGACATTAGAAACAACAACAGCCACACCAACAACTGTAGCAACAACTACAACCACAGCCACACCAACAACGTTAGTTCAGTCAAGACAATCACGTATTAGATTTGAGCATTTATTGTTACATGACATGGACATGTAGATTTAACTTTGGCGGAGTGGATGATCTAAGGGAAGTACTCCCTGCCTCCTCGATGCAACACATACATACATGACATATGAGGCAGGGAGCAATAGAATATAATCCCCTAGATGGATAGAACATAGACAGCATGGGGGAGACGGGGATGGTGGAGGGTGGCAGCATCAGTGATCATAAACGACCGGGGTGAGTGTGTGCGTATCCGCGCGTCTTTTAAAGCCGCCTTATCGGACGCGCCCAATGAATATGCGCTGCTAATATGGGTGTAGTGGGCGGTGCAAGAAAGATGGAGTAAGACGCCTTACGTCCCTTGATGATGCGTGCTGCCCGATTGCCCTGCCTGAACTAGCTGCGCTTATTAACAACTACAACAACATCCACACCAACAACTTTACAAACAAGTATAACAACAGCCACACCAACAACTTTAGCAACAGCAGCAACAACCGCTCTGTTGGAAAGGTATGCCATAGCCTGAACTAAACCTCTAAAAAGCAAAATCCCAACCTATACTGCTAATCAGTTCTTACTCGCACTGCAAGAAATTTACAACTTTCTTTATTCTTCACGATGTGGCTAATACAGACTGTTCCTTGACTAGGACAATCAACTAACCTACATGCACCATCGCTTTGGAGAAAAGTGTTGGTTAAAATAATTGTTGCTATTTTACTATTTTGTTCTAAGGTCAACACTATCTGAGGTCATCATTATTATCTCATTGTGCTCCTTCCTGATTCTGGGTCTCTCAGTTATCATTTTGTCAATATGGTGGAGAAAAAAGGCTTTGAGGGGCGGTAAGTTAAATATCAGACATCTTAATACTTTGGGTTTCTCTAAGTAATAATACAATATGGAGTAAAAAGGGCACCATAGCCAAGATCAATTAAGAATGTATAAAAAAAAATAGTCTATCCAACTTTAATATTAAGCTAATCCTGTTTATTGTGCCTTTCTAGCTGTTGGATCAAAAGTCAATCAGTTGGGAGATGGAGACAATATACAGGTGCTGTGTATAGTGCTCAAACTCATTAGATCACAATCTCCTTTTATCCCATAAATGGTCATTCTTTGAAAATACCAATTAATTTATTTAATCTATTCTGGTTTATACTTTGATGAAATGTGTATTTCTTTTCAGATTGATGTGATTGAAAGTGAGCACACATATGCCAATTTTGACAACCCAGTAACACACCTGGAGGAGGATGCAGATACTGTTATATACAGTGACATCACCATTTTTAATACCAGCTCTAAACCATCAACAGTTGTGGAGGAAGCTGAATATGCTTGTGTCAAAAAAAGACCATTGCTACTGTCATAATAGACCCTTGATCAAGTCTATTGTTGATAAAATTATTTCAAAATGAAGACTTGTAATTGCACAGCTTTCAATAGTAATGTATCAAAATTGTAAAAAACATAACTTTCAATTAGCAAAAATATATATACCGTATGAGATATTTCAATGTTCGTAAATGTCTAACTGTAACTAAATAAGTAAATAATATATATTTCAATATTGTTTCAGTAATTTTTGACACCATGGTTAAGCTAAACTTCTTTATCAGTAAATACAATTACTCAGTAGTCATTTTCATAGACACGTGCTCTGAGTAGACTTAAATGCCTGTAAAAAAGGGTGATTGCTAAAACACATTGCTCAACCTTAGAAAGGGGAAGGAACATAATCTAAACACTGGTTGAGATTCATTCTCTCACCATGAAGACTGTGCTATATGTCATATTTCTAAATGGTAAGGAATGCAATCTACTATATCTTAACATCACCTTATAATTAGGCAATATTTACAGACTTTAAGTAAAAACTATATAACATTTAAACAAATAAGGAAAATATCAAATTTTTCTTTTTGTCCACATGCTCTGTATCTTAACCAAATGTATTTGCGGCTCTGCTCCCTGAAGTCATTTCTCTGACACGACAAAGAGGGGCCTCAATGCGGTTGTCTGGTCGTGCACTGGTGCAAGCAGAAGAAGACAAAAGTGTGATAATTCGTTGTGAGTACGGTCCAAGATATAGGGACAACACAAAGTACTGGTGTAGGGGACATGTTTACGAGCTGTGTAAGATTGTGGTTAAAACCAGCGGTCCCAGAGTGAGGGGTAGAAGCACTATCACTGAGGATAAGGATGCTGGAGTCTTTAATGTGATTATAAGCTCACTGAGGCAAAGTGATAAGGACCAGTACTGGTGTGTCATCGCCAAACCTGGGAGGAATGCCTACACAGGAGTATATCTCTACATCCACCAGACAGGTAATGGCACACCCAATTCTGGCACTTCACCCTCAAAAAAGTTTCATAAAACCTGAACAACGATTTCTGGAAGGATAATAATTACAGGCAATGTTTAAAAAAAGTAATGCAATGTAATTGTTATGTTTGGTATTCTGTGTATTACAGGAGTAACCAGTGCTACCACCACACTAATCACTTCGTCTGTCAATTCAACAATGATACTGACAAGAGAAGAAGAAACATGGTAAACTCCGAAAACAAATAGATTGAAAAAATAATCTTGTATCAAGAAAAACATCATCATTCACAAATAATATTGCCAAACAACACTATGCATAAGAGTCAAATCCATGTGATTACTCAACATAATAATTTAATAACATACATGCTTTTATTCTATTTTAGTTGGTGGGGTATTCTTCGTTGGATATTCTTTATTTTGCTACTCGGTTATTTGATGACAACACATTTTTGGACTGAAATATTGGCACGGGCATGGTGTCTACATAAAGCAGTCATTTAAATAAACTCTGTTTCTCTCTCTCTCTTTCTCCCTCTCTCTCTCTCTCTCTCTCTCTGTGCTCTCTCTCTCTCTCTCTCTCTCTCTCTCTCTCTCTCTCTCTCTCTCCACATTACCACACATATCAAAAACACACTAACATACCTCCTCCTCTCTATCTTACTTCTCCCCCTCCTTATTCTTTGAATATTTGAACATTTTTGGTCACAAATAATTCATTTAATCTTTTTAAATAATATGTTTATCTCTTTTTTTAAGTAGAAAAGTTTCTCAACAGCTCACAATAAAGGGCTGTAGCCTTAATTTGCCTCCCTGTGCTTGGCTTGGCTCATGTTATTTGACCTGTTTTCATAATCCACATTTCCACATCCAAATTTGCATGAAGAATATTGTCTGATTTGAAGGAACTTGTCTATTGAGATTCCCCGTTGCGGTTGAAATTCACGGCACTTCAGTAGCTCTTAGGACCGTGACAGTGAAAACTGGACTTGAACCAAACCTCGCTGCCAACGCCCCCGGCTAGTAGCGAAACAAGCGGATGCGTTGAGAAAGAGGTAGGAAAATCATAATTGTAAACGTGGGCGTTTGTTATTATTATCAATATATCGTACTTGTAAACCTGCATTTTAAGTCAACCGGAAATATCATATTTTAGATCTGTGACTGTGGCCGGGTAGCGGTACGTTGGCTAGATAGCCTTCTCAAGGCAAGTGAATGGCTTGCGTCACGTTTTTTTCATTGAAAAGTGGGCATAGCATAGCTAGCTAGCTAGTTAAACTGGTTAGGCTATGTTATTGTAGCTACTGTTTAGCAACACTGGCTAAGGATTTTGCTAATAATTTAACTACCTGCTTGTTCGCTAATGTTACAATCCCAACGTTTGGCCAGTCTCTGCCCGGGCAGGGGGATGGAGAGTTGCTTCTGACTGTTTCAGCGGCCCAGAAGGTTATGGTTAGCTACCGTTTACTACCTAGCAGCCTTGCTTAGTTGATTGTGGTCATGAATGGCTTGTCTGGCCTGCACTGCAGGGCTTTTTCCTTTAGGTAGAAAATTGCATTGCGTTTGTATTAATCGCATCTTCCGTTGTAGTGTTTCCACTCACAGTTGCTACTACAGTAACACAGAGAGACTTCCGAAATCCAGGATGCAGACCATTAAATGTGTTGTGGTCGGTGATGGAGCCGTGGGAAAAACCTGCCTGTTAATTTCCTACACAACTAACAAATTCCCCTCTGAATATGTACCAACTGTAAGTATTAGTTTGACTATTTATCCTATGTAACACCCTTTCATAAAAATAAATAAAAGAAGCAATATCCAACTTTTAGATCTCCATCAACGTTTTATTTTACACAGGTGTTTGACAACTATGCAGTGACTGTTATGATTGGTGGTGAGCCATATACCCTAGGATTATTTGATACTGCAGGTAAGAAAAGTGTGTGTCTTAGAAATACTGTTAAGAATGCAGCGAAAATTATTTTGTTTTTTAATATTATGTACTCTTTACAGGACAAGAGGACTATGATAGGTTACGGCCTTTAAGTTACCCTCAAACAGATGTTTTCCTAGTCTGTTTCTCAGTAGTTTCACCCTCTTCATTTGAGAATGTTAAAGAAAAGGTGAGTCAGTTGTCAAGCCAATCAAATGGCACTGAAGATAATGTATCTATTTTTTATTTGTGTCAATGGCTATATCATTTTCTCTCTTGCTCGCTCTCTCAGTGGGTACCTGAAATCACTCACCACTGTCCCAAGACACCATTTCTGTTGGTTGGAACCCAGATTGACTTGAGAGATGACCCCTCTACAGTGGAGAAGCTTGCCAAGAACAAGCAGAAGCCAATTACCCCAGAGACAGCTGAGAAGCTGACCCGTGATCTTAAGGCTGTCAAATATGTCGAGTGTTCTGCCCTTACACAGGTGAGAGAAAAGAAACCTGAATTTGCATTAACTGCTCGAGAACAGATACCTTCTTGTAAACCTAGTAGCTTAAATTGCTTTGTTTTGTGTGCCTAGTTTATCTTGATGTCTCTCTGCCTCCTACTTATACATTTCAGTGTGTCTGCTAACCACTGTTACTTTACAAATAACGTGATATTTGGTGCTTTATTCCCTCCTCTTACTCTTTGTAGCGAGGTCTGAAGAATGTATTTGATGAAGCTATACTAGCAGCTTTAGAGCCACCTGAAACCCAGCGGAAGAGGAAGTGCTGTCTGTTCTGATGTTGTTTTCACTCTGGCCTATGTGCTGCTCATGAAATGTAAAAAAAAATATATATATACAGTACCAGTCAAAAGTTTGGACACATTTTCCCATTCGGGAAATATATATATTTGTCACTTAAATAACCAAGACGTTCTTTTGAAATTGATTTACATGTTTATATTTGCTTTGACGTGACCTTTTTGCCAATCAATGTTTTTAATTGGAGAGACCACCTCCATTAATACATTTTGTGTGCTGGTTTACATTAAGTTCTATGTGTACATTTTAGCTTCATGATCTATAATAGCAAATGATAACCCTGACGTTATTGACAGGGTTGTGAAGTGAAAACCTGTCAAAGTATCTCTCTAACACATGCTGCTATTGGTGGTAAAATTGTGTGTTGAGATACTCAGGTAATGTTACTGTGGGAGCACCCTGTAAAATGGCTAAATTATCTGATTTGATGAACCTGGGAATGCAGCTTTTTTAGTTGTAAACTGTGTAGTATCATTGCAATCACAATATATGGGGTTAGGTGATAAACATATTTTTTTCACCAACCTAATTGCACATTTAACCCTGTAAATTTGCTAATATAGATACAATATAAAAATAGAAAATAAATTTAGCACTTTTTCAGTTTGTTTAAACTTTTACATAAGTATTTATTCTATTTTAGTTTATATTCTCTTGATATTTAGTTTTGCCTATGACAGTATGATGTGACTTTTAAATGTCCTTTTTTGTACTACTAGATCAAAGTAAATAAGTTATTTAATAAAGCATCCATGTGTGATATCTTCATGCCATTTTTGTTTGCTCTCTGTGATATATGTTTTTGCACACTACATGATAAATGTAGTTTTGTTTGCGATAATGTCCATATTGTGAAATGGAAAAACAGATGAGAGTTTTGTCTTCTAGGCTCATTCTCACCGCTAACACATTGGACATGTTCTGACATTCTCCTGAGTACTGAAGGGTTAGAAATAATCTTGCAAAAAAGTGAGATGGTCAGCAGCTGTCTTATCAATAGCTTATACAGATAACAGCTGTCTTTCAAATACCAAAGCATAAAGGTCTCTACCTGATGAGTGCCAACTATGGGAGATATGTAGAACTATAAATTACTAACATAAAATTAACACATTTTACTTTACATTAATTCATACCCTGACTTAACCTTTTAAGTAAAAGTTCACCAATGTAAAATGTGTGTATTTTTAAGGGATTTACATTTTTTGATCTTTTCTGTTGGTCTTTTGGATTTAATGTATTTGATTTTAGTGTTGGGTATGTACTCTATTCTCAGTCAACTAAATAACAGTCCATAGAAATCTCTGGTTACTGTAGAAAGTGTTTTGTAATACAAGCATAAGCACACAAGGGGGCAGGTTTGGACACATGTTGCTTTTGGAGGCAAACGTGAAATAGTTTATTCACAAACATACAGTACATTGTTCCTTTATATATGATGTTCTACAGTCTAAACAAAAGTATGCAACATCAAAGGCACTTCTAATGAAGTGTGAGTGAATATGAATATCAGCTTTAACAATAACAAGTATTTTCTGTGGCAGAACAACACAGTATTACATTAATAGTGAAGTATATTCACAGTATCACAATGTGTTATTAATAAGCATTTGAAATATAGTTGTTATGATTTTTACTTAAGCACACTTAAGTGCTTAAGTGCTTACTTAGTTCCTCTTTGAATACAGGAAAATGTTTGGACGCACGGTCAAAGTTCCCTTTTTGCAAGGAGTGTCCTCATCTCAAACGAGTTGTCTGTGAGCTCTTACATAATATCAAACTGCCAACACCCAGCTAAGAAAGGACATTCATTATGAATAAAAGGTAAGCAAACTATCCTGAAATATTCTGTATGGATTATGAGTAAAATATTGAGTAGAAGAAGTGGTTATTGTTTGTATTCAATAGATGGAGACTACAACTGGGCCCCACTGTGTCTGTAACTGTAACTTTTGATATGCATTCACTAACCAACCTCCTGAATTTGAACGTCTGCCACCATCATAAATGAACTTCCAACAATAAGTTATAGAAAAACCTTGGCACTGTTTGTCTCCTCATTTCCTAAAGGTTTTGTATATCCTCACAATAATTAGTCCTTGAAGATCAATGTATGTTAATGAGTTGAGATGGCTAACCATGAGCCAAAGCTGCTATTGGCTGTACTGAAGGAGTTGACAGCTAAAGAACTGAAGGAGTTTCAATGGCATCTAAGTCAAGAAAACTGGCTAGATGGCTTTCAACATATTCCAAAGGGCGACCTGGAGAATGCTGACAGGCAGGACACTGTGGATATAATGATACGGACCTACCGCAATGCACCTGCTGTGGAGATCACACTCAGGACTCTAAAGGATATCAACCAAAACAATCTCGCAGATAGGTTGTCAAGAGACTACAACCCAACTGAAAGCCCTTGCAATCATGGAAAGTATTTAGCTTACAATTGATTTAGCCTTTAGTCAAATACCGTGCACAATGTAATGGTAGTTTTCTCCCCCACTCTTTCAGGCTCTCTCTCACTAGTTGCTCCTCTAACTGTCCTGCGTACTACACCAGGACTTACAATGCTCCCAGCACTCACATTCAGAGCAGAGGTTAGGTTGTTGCCAATGGTAAGCCATCTTTTTGAGGATTTAATGAGAAACATTGGAAAAAGTGAATGGGGATGCAAGTGAGCCATGTCCTTTCTCTCTCTCTCTCTCTCTCTCTCTCATAGGAGGGGAATAAGGTTAGGGTTGAAGTGATTCCAGAAAGCATGACAACTCCCTCCCTAGCGCATGCTGGCTCCTCCATGACTCCTGGTGGTTTTTCTATGGCTCTTCAGTCTAGCTCTAACGCTGAAGATAGAAGTCATATTGTCTGCAACAATGCTCAAGATCATAATCAGACACCAAATGAGCACATTAAATCTAACAGTAACTGTATTTCTTTAACAGTTGGCATGTACAGTAATACTTTAGTTAATTCGGCTACATCAGCATATCATGTGACTATATGTTTCTATACATTTTGATTGGCATATTTCAGACATGTTGACCAAGCTTAATGAGTACAATAAGATAAGAATCAATATGCTTGGCAGTGGATCTGTGGGAAAGTCCTGCATGGTTTCTACATTCCTAACCAACAGATTTCCCTCTGAATATGTACCATCAGTAAGTATAGGCCACTGAATATTAAGTGACTTCAAATGATTTTCTTCAGTACGCATACTGAACTGTCTTCTGTCTACTGCAGTCAAACAGACAACACTTCTCTTTTCATTCAGGTTTTTGACAAATATGTTAAAGACATTGGTGATGAAGGTTGTTTTGGCTCCCTTGAAATACAGGATATAACAGGTATACATAGACTCTTGACATAATTCTTCTGAAAATGACAAGTTACTGTGTTATTGTTTTTAACTTTGTATTTTGCATTTGACTATGACAGACTACGAAGATTAAGTTACCCTTTGACAGATGTTTTCCTAGTCTGTTTTTCAGTGGTTTATCCTGATTCATTTAAGGATGTGGACATGAAAGTAAGGCCTACCCCCACTCAGTCGCACACACAGAGAACTGGCTTGCAGAAAATACTGCCTTAATGCTGGATAACTCCACCCAAGCTCTCACAGATGATTGATGGGAATCATTAAAACACTTCAAAGAACCCACTTGTGTGATAGCACATGCATTCTGTTCTAAATTAAACATGTATTCAAAGGCCACACCAATCCCAGAATACAATGTTGTAGTTTGACTTAAAGCAGTAACAAGAGTGAACATATGAATGAATAAGTAAAATAATGATAGTGTCCAGGCAGGATACTCTTTGTGCGGTGCCATTGTTGCAGTAAAATGAGCTGCTAGCGGGGGACAAGAGTACAATTATGTATGGTCAGCATTTGACTGGTCTCATATCATTTAACTTAATTGAAAGGAGCGTACAGAAGCATGGTGGCATTGTAACTATTTGGGATCCATTTGAAAAGTACATCCCTTCTCTTGCAGTGGGTACCTGAAATCAATCACTACTGTCCTGGGACACCTTTCCTACTGGTCGGAACTCAGATTGACCTAAGAAAAGACCCCCACACATTGGAGAGGTTGGCCAAGAAAAAACAAAAGCCAATCAATTCAGAAATTGCTAAGAAACTAGCCAGTGACCTGAAGGCATTCAAATATGTTGAGTGCTCTGCCCTTACACAGGTGGGATGCTCTCAAGTGTTCTACAAGTAAGTGACAGTACATGACCACCAAAATCCCAAAGATTTGACTAATGACATACATATTTGTGTTTGCAGGAAGGTTTGAAAAATGTGTTCGATGAGGTGATACAAGCTGTACTGAGGAGTCAGCAGTTCAAGAAGAACAAATGTGTGCTGTCCTAGTCTTTATCCTGTTGTTACCACTCCTGTAAAACTAGTTTGATTCATCCAGGAAATTACACATTGCAGAGAATACATACACCCTATATATTTGATGTAACTTTGCCTTATGAAAGAATTGGAACCTGTAAATTTCATTCACATTCTACATATTTCATACATATTTGTGTAGCCTGTTGGGAAATGTGCATTTATATTGACCTAAATAGTTCTAAACTATACAGTTTGTAAATACAATTAAGAAAAAAAGTTGTTGAAAGTAATGTGAAAAAATAACAGAAGGTTATTTTGCATCAGCTCTAAAACTTTTACTTCTTTCTTGTGCTCCCCTCATTCCACAGACTACATCCATAAAAATGTATTAATCTAATCAAATATGTTTACTATGTTTCTCAAGGTGCTCATTGAGTCATGAGGACATGCATAAAGTAAAATGAGTGTTCTAATTGAGAAGGGGTTTAAGGAACCCCAATAGAAAGACAAATGTAAACTGGAGGGTCATGCTCGTAATGACTCACCAAGACATCCGACACCATTTGAACAGTAACTCAACTAAAACTAATACCAAGTAATAGTTCAGCAATCTGTCACACTCAGTTAAACTACATATCTTAACATTTTACTCACTGTAAATGTACATGAACAGTTTACAAATCAGTCAATACACATCACTGTAGGATTCATCGTCTGTATTCCTTTGGTCGAACCTTCCTTTCTTCTCACAAACGTCTCCCACATATTATATAACATATATAATACTTAAATAGACATTAATTTGTTTAGATGCAGTATTAGCTAGAATGTTTCCACAGTGATTAGAAAAATGGGGGTTTCTTAAGGCAGACATTAGCCAACAAGCCTAAAGTGACATTCAGGTTGTCTTTGGGGAATGACTGTGTGGAAGTAGTCAAAGATGATTGGCGACATGGGATGGGAGTTCCAGTGGAAGCTCTCTGTCCACTGAATGGCATATCTCCACACTACTGTTGGTGACACGAATTCCATACGATCCCGCCCAGAACTGAGTGTCTTTGCCCCCATGTGTGAAGCGGATGAATCGAGCTCCTGGTCCATAGTCCTTAAACACATGAGTCATCTGAAACACGAATATCACAATATAACAGATGTAATATGTTAACCTAAACCTCTCAAATATTACAGGCATGCTTTCAAATAGATAGAAAGTGGTGTGAAGTCTATATTCTGTCAACTACCTGATTCCATGTCTGATCATTCCATTGCTTAAAATAGACGGTATCTGGAGAGAATGTCTGTATTGGAACCTTCTTCTTATCCAGCACTTGAACACAGATCTCATACTGACTGCCACAGTCATAGCGTGGAGCATACCTAATCACACACAAACATTTATTTAGTTGAAAATGCATTGTACCAGCAATGGAAAATGTTTGTTTGAGCATTCTTACCAATCAGATATAACAATGTCTGGCTGGACCTCATCCATCAAAGATGGTTTGTAACCCTCCTTGGCCAACTCAATCAGCTGACACTTCTTGCAGGATCTGAGCCCAGACAAATACACAAAATATGACCATGACAGAGCCTTCTGAGGAAGTGGGAAGTAGTGCAAGTATCTTCACAATATAGCTGAGGGGCTATATATAACAAAATATATGTTACCAACTGCCTTCTTAGATTTGTATACAGAGTAAACAAAAAGTAGGCTAGTATAGGCTACTCACTGGTAAGATGTCACAAAGTATTTCTGGACTGTGTCATCAGGAAGAGGGTGATTTCCCACTGTCTCAATCTTCCATTTATCTCCGCCATTCTCCACAATCTGCCAGCCATTAAAACTTTCTAGAGGGAAAGAAAGGACAGTGTGAATTCAAATGGTAAATCATAACTAATGGTAGCTTATACATTTTCTGGTGTCTCACCATCTGCTCTGGAATTTTTCAGAAGGTTACGTCTCTTCCTACGTAAGAAGTAGAAGAATCGCCAGTCTTTGGGTAGTCTTTTGGTATCACACAAATTATATCCCTCTCTTCGACACCTTTCTCTCCATAGAGAATCACTGTCGACAACATCTTTCCACTCACGGCAAACTAAGCGGCATACACATACCACCTGTTGTGGTGGAAGATTCAGAAAGATCTCTTCCAGAATCTCGAAAGGGACTGCAGGAACCGGACCTGTGTACTAACGGAGAGAAAGATAAGTTAAACAAAGCACTGTCAACCATTGCGTCGACCAATTCAAAGGCCACGCCCACGAGTCGTCTCAAACGCCAGCACTATCGCTTCAGTATTTTTTATTCGTACACCACAACAACAAATAACAATTGAAGCTAAATGCATCATATCAATGACCACAAGTCATGAGGTGAGCTAAACCAATATATCAAACAATCACAACTCGGACGTCACCAACATTATGATGACTACGATTAGACTAGACCCAAACTAAATTCGAACATTTCATATGCTTTAAGTCTAAGGTTACTTACTTTTCCCGGGAGACATGGCATCTCAGACAAATTGCACTGCGCACCGTAGGACTGGCCCATTGCTCTTATTTTAACCAAAATATTTGATTTTGGTCAAATAATGTATGGTAGAACCTTGTCTTGAGAAATCCCCACAATGCATAAGCATTAGCTTATGCGGAAGTGATGTTAAATAGAAAGTCAAATCGAAATATATGTATTCGAGAAAAAAAACCCTCGTGCACTTCACCACGAGAGGCTTCCTCTTGTAAATTCAAGGAAACTGTCAAAACACTCACTGAATCACATACCTAAAATACTGGAACATCAAGCACTTCAGTTATCAACTACTACGTTGGTACATCTTGATGACGTACTGAGAATGTTTCAGGAACTGATGACGGCGTGTGCCTTAAGTCTCGCGGCGCTTAACTCGACACCACAAGCACCTGACACATTTTGGATCAGCAGCACTTTACCGTTCGTCTAAGATTAGTCTCATCTGACCAAATGCAAGTAAAGCTTCCAGAATGCATCAATACAAATCAAAATGTAGCCTAGTCGCTCACTTTCTAAATAGCACTGAACTTTGCATGCAATAACAAATCAAACAGATGCTGCGATTGGCAAAAAGACAATCTATTTGCTTGTTGGCAAACTAAACATTGCCACAGGATGAAAGGTGATGGCCCAAAACTTTGATAGTTTTTTAAGAAAAACGAATCAAAGTCTTTATTAGATGGCTGCACTTTGGATATTTAGTTTTATCTCCATGGCTTCTTGCTTGTCAAAGTTATCATACCAGATAGGTCATGCTCAGGTCAGTTCACTCAGCAGCAGCAGAGCCTAAATACACTACTAAAACTAGGTGGTTTATATTAAATTGTTCTTTTTTATTGTAGTAACATTTTTCATATGATTCAAGAATAAAATGAACATTTTCCAAATATCAACTCCAATTAATCCCTAGAGCATTCATATAATGGGTCTACAGCAAAGATAGATAAGCCACAAAGCACAAACTAATTTGAAGAGTTGCAAATTGTTTACAAAAAGTGGGAATAAACAGAGGCAACATGAGAACCCCTGTTTCCAGCAGATACCAAATTGGTTATGCAACATGGAAAATATTGATTTTAATAATATGGCAAATATACAGAGGAGCATTCTTCAATCACATAGGCACTGTTCAGTACAGAACTTAAATCTTTCATAACAAGCCATACCAGAAAAGAGGGGAGTACTGTAAAGATATATTGAATGAGAAAAGGCCTGAACCCAAATCTGAGCCAATTCCTTTTTGGTGTCAACTGAAAAATAAAATAAGATTCTATCATAAAAAGGGCATTCCCTGATAACCCACATTGACACTTCAATCATGTCTGCATTTCTAAATGGACAACATGGTTTGGGGTGGGGCACAAAAGGGTATATCAATGTTCAATGTTGTCTCTAAAATACAAGTCTGTCCATCCTCAGTCAAACTGTCGGATCATGTCCCTTCCAGTCCCAGTGACATGGCTTCTAAGTGTCTGCATCAATCCTGTGAGCTGCAATGATAAATACAGAAAATAAATGTCAAAACATCTGACTGAATTCTACACAATACTTACAATAATGAACCTTAAGAGGAATCACAGTCGAAACTGTGAACTGAAAGTTCAGTCACACACACACACTAATTCCAAAACTACATTGGATTGAGGGGCTGTTTTTTTTGCCAATTTCACATTGTATTCTCACCCTGAATTTATATTAAATTTCTGGCAGATGTTAAATCAAATGGATACATTTCCATTCCATGAAACATGATCAGAAAAGCAGTGTACAATTTTGATATTTTCAGGCAAATCTTAAGGCTTCTCATGTCTTGCACATTCCATAATAATACGCATATAACAAAATGACATAGAATACTCCACCTACATTGTTTTGGTATCCTGAGTGCTTCCACGTCCCCAGAGAGGACTTGATGCATAACTCCCCGGAACTGATACAGCACCTTCAGGCTCTTCTCCTCCCCCACACAGGGGTCATAGAACCCTGGGAGCCCTGACTGCAGATACAATACATTGGACTGAAATTAAACAGCACCATCTTGTCTATGGTGGCCTGGACAAATAGAGGTACATAGTACCTCTATGGGCTAAATATGTTTTAAGTAGAGAGGGTTGACTGAATGTTACATGCAATCCTATAACCTTGCCTAGAGGCAATATTAACATACCTTTGTTGCCTCCGTTAGTATCAGTTTGGAGTCTTTTACCAGGCACTGCAGTGGCACAGTCACGTCAATCACCTTTGCCCTTTCATGCCTCCTGCTGTTGTCTGTAACAAACTTCCCATACCAGGCATTGAGGATGATGAGACCTGATCCGTCAAATGAACAACAGAGGAAAAATGTTTAGTACAAATAGCATTCCAGTGTATTTATAATTGTACACACCCAAACAATACACACATACCCAATCTAGATTCCTCTGTTTCTATGATTCTGCGGACAGACTCTTGCATGAGCAGAACCTGCAGTGTCAGTGAAGGAGAGAAAGCGGGACAGGGTAGAAGACGGGGGAAAGACGTGAAATAACATTCATATTTGATTCATTTAGTAGAAGCTTTCATCGAAACAGATGTACAAATGCCGCAGTTAGAAACTACAGCAGAACATTGGACATGGTCTGTATAAATGCAAGATAACAAGTCTACATACTGTGGTGTGGCCTACACATGCTATACATAGACATAGCCTACAGTCCAAGGGCTGAAATGATACTAGTCATGCTTGTGTATGGATTTGTGTGTCCGGTTTGTAAGAAGACCTAGACCACTCCACTCACAGCAGACTCTGCCTCCTGCCTCTTCTTAGCAATGTCAGAGGCTGAGCTCTCTCTGTGCTTCTCCAGGTCCCTGCACAGAGAAAAGAACACAGAACATTTGCCCATATTTAGTAAAAGGTCTTCAAGTCACCAAAACATTTGTTGTTACTTTCTCTGTCTTGCGGGAAGACTCAACATTTAGACATATTAACACTGGTTAGTCTTACTGATCCTTCTGTGCGCGCACAAATGGCCTGATAACAAGCCGCTGGATGACGAGGTAGAAGACCAGGGGTCCAACAGTGGCGTAGAAGACAGCGCTGGGCAGGAGCTGGTCCGTCAGATGGATGGGGAAGAAATAGGTCTGATTGGCTCTGTTCAGCCTGAGGACAAACAGTGGAATGTACTGAGTAGATGCTTCACCAGAGACAGAGCAGTACCAAGGCACGAGAATTCCAAATACTGTTTAGAGATTCATTTTTTAAAACTCATGTTCATATGTAATCTGGCACTGGCGAGAGGGTTTGACGAAGGGATGCTTACTTTATCTTGAGTGAGACCCCCTGAGGCACTCCTACACTGACAGTCGCACCCAGGACACTGTGGCGACTGATCTTCCTTTCTGCTCCATACTCCACCACCGTGCCAAAGAACCCGGACCTGCAGTAAACAGACAAGGACACAGTGAGCTACCTCGGTCATCGAGAAGTCTCAGATCTCAGCAGATTGCATGTATTAATAATAATGATGTTCTTTGATAAAAGTTTAGGGCCAGGGCAGGGCACACAGAACTTACTTGACTGAGCCTTTGATCTTCGTCTGGTCATCATCTTGGAATTTGTACTGGTAGCTCATCATCATGAAGGAGTGGGGGATGCCAAGCTGCAATTCCAATTTGTAAAATTGACATTAGGGAACTAGACAGAATGGGGTCTTCAAACCAGTAAGTACTATGTCAGAGAGTATGGTCTAACATTTCAGTGAAACAAATAGGAGGCCAGTCAAGGCCTAGTTGTCTTGGTTGCTGACTCACCTGCATGGCAAAAGTGAAGTGGCTGCTCTTGGTGTCCCTGACGATGCTGGTGTTCATAGAGGACTGTGTGCCCCAGCGCCACTGCAGGTAACCCATAGTGTTCTTGTCCAGGTGTCGGGCCAGCATTGTGGTGACACCAGGACGCACCCCTCGGGAAGAAAACTGAAGTCCACCCTGAGCTGTCATGAAGCTAGAAACACATAAGATTTCTTTATGTAGACAAGATATATACAAAATGCGATAACCCGATTGTCTTTCAGATCCAAGCTACTTCACCTACCAGCGAGATGTGAGGTTGCGGAATATCTTCATTCCAACTAGGGGTCCATGTGTGTCTCCTGCCCCAAACTCCAACTGCATAAAGACAGTGAAAACATAGCCCGTAAATTTGGCAATTTGACAAAAGCACACACATGCCCATACATACATACAATCATACATATTATACATAACATGCGTGTGCTTTCTTGTGAAGAGGTAGTAGTGGTCTGATATATCTAAGTAGCAAAGAGACAGTGCTGACCTCCCCCCAGCCCTTAGCTGAAGTGACTCTCCGGAGGGCAAGGTTAATGTTTCCTCCTCCATTTCCGTTGTGGGTAGAGAGGGAGCCAGCGAGGATTGCCGTGTCTGAGGTTGTAAGAGGGGCCTGCAATAGCGGAAAAATGACCCACATTGTTGTTGTGCAAAGTGGAGGCTAATCACTTTACTATCAACTGCTGTATATTTCATTCTATAATATACTGTACATGACACAGACAGCAATACAAAGTGTAATCCTTACTTCTATGGATTGCGATATGTGCATCTTGTTGATCTCTATATGTGGGAAGCCCGGCGCAGGCATATCTTCGTAGTCTTCCTCATAGCGATCGAAGAGGTCTGTGGCATCAATACCCACACTGATCACCCCCTGAAAGACACAAAGTAGCATAGAACTCACAACTTGAGGGACGGACAGCCCTCATGCATACAGGTGCACGCACACACACACGAACACACACACACACACCTTGGGATTGGTCCTCTGCTGAAGTCTCCTTTCTTCCCTCTCTTTTTGAAGACGCTCATACTCCTCACGGATCTCTGCTGGTGTTCTTTTTCTTTCCACTACCTAAGGCATCAGGGGGTTGATTACTTACTGTTCATCAGAACTGACATTAGCTACACATGACTGGGAAGATAATGCTACATGTGTAAGCCAAGACCAGAGAAGCCTCTGTACTCACCTCCCATCCCTCAACATCCAGTCCTCTCTTCCCATAGATATCATAGATGGCCCGCGCTTGAGGGTCACTGAGGACTGAGGGAGGTTAAAAAAAAGAAGAAGAAAGGTACAGTACACTGACTCAAAGTATTTGCATATTTAAGCAGCACCCTAGAGAGCCATGGGACTTCTGTGAAATGGGTGATGGACAGTGTAGTTGATATTACCTTCGTAAGCTTTGTGCACTAGGTTAAAGAGCTGCTCGGCCTGAATCTTGAGCTCGGGGTCCCGGTGTTTGTCTGGATGATAAAGCATGCATAGTCGTCTGTATGATGCCTTAAGCTCCTCCTGTGTTGCCTTTGGACACAAACATTATGGAATGGAGACATAAAAAACAGTTTATCTACTGAACCGGACAAAGCTTGTCATCTTTACAACCAAAGTGCTCAGATCAGAGATGCAGAAGCCCTACAGTACACACGCTACTGTAGGTATCTTATACAAATATACTAACTTAATAGTTAAGTAGATAAGGGAAGAATAAAGTCCTGTGTAACGGCATTTAGTCTACATTAGCTGTAATCGGCCTAGGACGACTAATTGATTGCGGCTATCCATGATGCGCTAGCCTAATAATAATGTTAGCTAGCAAGCAACATACACGTACAGAAAATCCCAAGGCAGACGTAATTTGGTTGGCAGCAGCTATAAGTGGTTCGACAGGTGGTAACGTCAAGTATCTGGCTAGCTACCTAGGTGTATTCATTGATTAGAAGTACAGCTTGGTATATTACAACCATCTATAAGTGCACCGTTAATGGACCTAAGAAGCAACAATTGAGCAAATGTAAGTCATAGCTAGCTGATGAGCTTTGTAACTCAGGAGTCATTTCGAAACCAATGATAAGCAAGGGTCAACTAGCTTAGCTACGAAGCTAAATCTTGGCCGCCTGGAATTGTTTCGTGAAACGTTGTCAATGAAATCAAACTGACTCCAAAAGTAGAACATAATATATTTATGCAATTGAACAAACGTTAATGGCATACAATACCTCTCTCCTGACATTGAGTAAAGAGTAGTAGTCATCATTGTCAATCTCATCATCTTCCAAGGCCGGCGCCATGTTTACGGACTGTCATCACTTCTTCGTGGCATCTTGTCAGCACGTGCGTACACTTACAAAAGAAAAGTTGTTGGTTGCCACCCTGTGGACTGGATCGCTAAGCCAGCCTCACAACGGGGTAATTTTTGATAGAAAACCTTGTCAAAATGCACCTTTCTCAAGATAATGTAAAATAATAGTTTTAGAAATGTCGTTCAATAAATGTGCGTTTTACCACTTTAGTATATTTCGGGAAAAGTTTTGGAAATATTTAGCTAACGATGTTACAATTGGTCTACTCTACATGTTTTACATATTTGACAGTTGGGTAGGCGATTTGTTTTAGATTGACTTTATACCCTCTTGATTTGTTTCCTTTCGGCACCCTAACTTCACCCTAACCTTATACTTTTATTTAAAAAGTATAAGGTTTGGCAGACTATAATTCAGTGTCTTATTCTATTTTAACTGAAATGATGACCGTAGCCTACCACAAACTACAGACCATAAATAATGTACATTAAAGTTGCACACAGTGTTCTTTAAGAAAGGAATAAACACGATTCTATTTGAATGTTAAATTCTTCTGTTGAGATGTCCTTAAAAATTATCTTTCCGCCAATGACGTAGTTTGATAGTTACATTAAATAAGAGTTTTTCTTGATGTCTCAAGCCATTCCAGAGCTTCATTGTCAGTCATTGCCTCACAGCCAATGGTAAGTTTGCATTGGTTGGACTCGCTGCTGCTCCTCGAGTCCCTCCTCGTACTGTCCTCGCCGTGCACGCGCGTGGTACCCACGGTCGTGAGGAGGAGGAGGATGTTGCGCGTGAAGGGGAAATGGCTGCCGAAAACAAGCCGGAAGGTAAGAGAGATATAATGGGATTAATTTACCAGTATGACAACTATGTGATTTAGAAGAATTTAAAGTCAGACTATGAGGACAAACAGGGAAGCATAAGTAGAGCTTTTGATAGAAAAACGCTTTATTATTTCATCCGAAATACTAGCCAGCTAAACGTGGAGACAGCATCTACAGCCAGCTAATATTAGCTAGCTTTCTAGCCAGCTATGCCCATCATTGCCCACATTAAAAACAAGGGGACAAAATAGCCTGCATTATCAAAGTACTGAATCTGAAAATCCAATTTAATCTATTATTCAGCTGAGCGATATTGCAAAGCATTCAGTTTATGAGCTAGTTAAGTTAATGACAACATGCCATTGCCATCGACCAACTTCTCTATTTATTCAGCTTTTCGAAGAAGATTGTTTTACTAAATGTATGCGAGCCACATCGGGCACTACACACGTATTACACCGTATAAAGACGATTTAGCAATTTTGATTAATACATTTGTACCATTCAGTCAGTGACCATGTCTGAGAAAAAAAATGCATGCTTGCAAGTCCTGAACAATCTTTTCTCTTTACCCCGGCCACCCTTTGAGGGATCCTCTCCCATCTTTACGCGTAGAACGTCATTATCGGTAAAAAGTGGTGTATTTTCTTTCTGAAGTTTTTGCTATAATTGTCAGATTTATCTGCCTGTTCATAAGCGACAGGAAAACAGTTTTGCAGGTTGAAATGCCATCAGTTGTGTTTCAGTTACGAAATTACGGAGTGTAGAATTTTAGGAGCGCTAGTTATTTCAGACAATGCATGGTCGCATTCCTACAAACAGTGCCGGTCTCTTGAGACACAAGCTGCAAATTAACTTCTTGCGCACAATTTGATAGACTACTTGAAAGTTCATTGTGAATATAACCGATTTGAACCAAATGAACAAAATACGTTAGCGATTAGAAAATAGAACTATGACGAAGATACAATATTGTGTCCAGCATGTTTGAACTGAAACATATTTAGTCTCAGAATAGGCTATCACAATAACAGTTTTACCCAGTTAAATGTGTAATTGTAAGGCCAGATACATATCATATATATTTAATTGCATTACTTTGTCTATTTTTTCTGGTTAAAGTAAACATTGTTTCTGTTGATTGTGTGAAAGAACCCTAGGTAATTCATGAGGAGCCTTTTCAATTAGATGTATGGGAAATCAAACTTTGTAGCAATGGTAGATAATCAACACATGTTATTTAGCCTTGTTCTCTCAATTTTGCCATTGATTCCAACATTTAAAGATGGAGCAATTGAGTTGTATCGTTCATTGATCTTAACCACGAGGTGGAGACAAAGTGCATCCTCAGACATTCAAATAGTGGGCAAAAGGAAATTCATAGTTGAAATTAACTGGAATCCAGAGATTTTATAGCGTCATCGGATGGTTGAATATTTCAAACGCATATGGTAGATCTTAGCACATAGGCCTAATTCGTTTTTCAAATGTCACCTTTTGGATTTTTGGAGTGATGGATTGTTAATGTAGCCTAATTAATGAAGAATATTGTTAGAGTTCAGTATTTGTCTTTAACATTGTCTACATGGCAGTGTCATTACTAGAGTGTAAGAGAGTCTGAAAAAATAGTGACGAGTGTGTTCTTGATTAGTTTAGTAATATATTTCAGTGCAAATGAATGAAGATAAAATAGAGTGAGGAAGCCAGTTGTTGGACAGCAACGAGCCCAACTGTAAACAAGGTTCCACAGGGGGGTGGTATTGAGCTGTACAAGTCTGGTACACAATGTACACAGTTCATATTTTTAGTGTCCCACTATGTCATCTATGACAAACCAAAGGCAGGATAACACCTAGCACGTGATAACGATGACAAGACCAGGATCTTTTAGACACTCATGCACAAACACAAAGCTCTATTTAACATACAGTCACCTTAGTTCATTTCTTCATCTCTCCATCACCAGTAGCTTTTTACTGAGAACCCTGACTTGAAACTCCCATCGCTGAGCAGGTTGAGTTATTTTCGGTGTTCCCTGTGAGGTCGGTCAGTGGAGGAGGAGGAGTTGGTGGAGGAGGGATAGAGTAGTTCTTACCTAAACACAATGTCCTCTCAGTCAAACTGCAATCTCAGAGCTTTTTACATAGATAGATCTCCATTTTCTTTGAAGTTTTCATTAATTAGTTATTCATTGTGACTACTGAAAAATACAATGTATAGTTGAGAAAAGATGACCTTTCTGTCATGCTTGATCATTACGAATGTCCGATGATGAACTCGGATCCCATCTTTTTGGGTCCAGCACTGTCCCCCCAGCCTCACTGTCCCCCCAGCCTCTCTGTCCCCCTAGCCTCACAGTCACCCCAGCCTCACCACTCTATAGCCTCCGTAACCTTTTCTCCTTAAAGCCCTTGGCCTGTGTTGTGGACCCATCACTCTCAGTTGTTTGTGAGGTGTCACGCGGGCCTATAAAGAGGAGCGTAGGTCACATCCTGTGCATCACTCAGGAGACATGACCCAGTCTCCCTCACTGGTGCTCAGTTTACATCCGGAGGTAGCGCACCCACCTCTCACTGTCGAGCTCAACTGATGGCCGGCCTCAGGAGAATAGCTTTTTCAGCAAACAGGAAGTCCTGGAATGCATTGAGATGGCCTGTTTTTCTTAGACATGCAGCTATGTTGAAAGCAGTTCAGATAGGACACACTACCGGTAGTTACATTTCTGATCACAATGTAAAGTGGGTATAGGGTCCCCATGGGACTTAAAAAGATGACCTGGCATGTGCCAGGAATCAAGGTGAGGTTGCACCATTAGCTGACGACTCTTCGTCGCAGATCTGAAATTCTTCTCCTTTATTTTTCATCAGAATGACTTATGATTTGTAACCTGATATTACCATGGTTTCCTTAGAAGTAGAAGGTACAAAAATAGCATGGCATCAGGCAGGCAATATAAGTCATAGGTGACGTTTTACCATCAGTGCTTGGTATTTATACTGACTGAGCAGCTGAACAAGTAACCTTTTCAGACTAGTTACAACTCTCTTTCCTGTAGGTTTGTTTGGAATCTGGCTGTAGATTTCCCATGCTGGTAATTGAATTAGTGAGGCGTGGATGGATGAGGTGTCTCCTAGCCCTGCCTGTGGCTGCTGAGATGTTTCATTCTCAAGGTCTGCCTCAAACTAGCCTTCACCAGCTGCCTCACATGGCCTCTTCTCATTGATCACATTGATTCATCAAGTTACTACTGATGTGATGTGGACACAGATGGGCCAGAATACAACAGAGCCGGGTTCTAAAGAGCCTGACTGCTGGCCTCTTCCCTTCCCTTTGAGTGTCATTCCCACTTTAGCAGGGGTGAAATTTAAACACTGGGGAGCTGAAATAGCATATTCATACAGAGCAAAATAGAAACAGATGACAACATGTACACGGATGAAACAGATTAGGCTAATGTCTGGCATTTAGAACAAGTCATTGGGATGACACATCCTGGGTCCTGGTAGATGTTTTTGATAAACACCCCCTGTTTTGTCTCAACTGCTAAGTAGCTTTTAAACGAGGCATGGACTGTTGGTTAGCCTAATAACCCAAAAATGTGATGTCATTGTGTGAATTCTAAACATTCTGTTTGTGTGCTATGTTTAACGATAGCTCAGTCACTCTGTTTACTTTTAGCTTATTATTGGTCGTAGGTATTCAGTGTTTCGGTGGATAAAAAAATCACCAACAGAACTGATTCAGTAGACAAGGTTGTAAGATTGGGACTGCATAGAATCAAAGCAAATACTGTCTCAAGCACCCCATGTCTTCCAGTGTTATGTGTATTGTGATGTATGTACACTTAAACATGATGTCCAGATACTCTTAATATGCTGCATGGAGAATGAGTTCTGGGCTGTTGTAAGCCATGAGAATGCTTCTTTTCCTCGATCTTCTCTACTCTCTTTTTGCCTCCTGAAGGACTGAAGAAAATTCGTAATCCGGATCGAATGTACAGATCAGCTGTGTGTTATGCTGGCCATGGTCCTCCTAAGAGTATCAGTGATGACACAGAGATGAACAGTAAGAGTTGGTTATTAATACTGCATCCCCGTGGTAGTGCTACAACAGGCCACTAAAGCCGGACAATCTATTATTCATTCATTGATTCATTTATTAACTTCTTGATTTCATCAATCCTCCCTGCCTATCCCCCTCCCTCCCTCCTCCTCCTCCTCCTCTCCCTGCTCTTCCTCTGGGTGCTCCTCCTGGAGCTGGCTCTGTTGATTGAAGTGTCTGCTTTACAGGATCACGCTGTCAATAGCTGAAGTGTTGTCGTTAACTAAGAGTGATTGTTTCAGGTTGAGGCCAGGGGATCGGGACCTGGGCAGACCATGAGAGGGAAAATGCTTCCACTTTGAGCCCACTTATGTTTCTATAGTAACTGTCCTCCTGTACTATTCACCAGTAGGGGCAAAGCAATGTGAAATGCGTGCTAGGAAACTGGGCCGGAAAAAGGCACATGTCTACATAATGAGTATAAGCTCGTACTTCAGAGCATTGTGTCGATAAAATATTGCAATGCGTAGAACAGCCTGCATCGTTACAGAGTCTCTACATGCTTAATGAACACACCAGTCCCTCTTCCATCCCCACTGCAGAGAAGTGTGTTGATCCAAGTAATTAAGTGTGTTCGTGTTTTGTTTTATTTCTAAAAAGAGACTCTGTAATCATCCACATCTTCTTGTTACGCTCCCCACTCCTTACTCATTTGTCACTGATGCAGCTTTGCTGCTTCACAGCTCTGATGTCTTTAAATCAACACTCCTTGAGATGTAGATAATACAGGAGCTGCAGGAGAAGGCTGTGTAGCTCTATTATGCTACTGTAGTTAGCTACGGTAGTAGCAGGAGAGGCATTGATAGACTTTTGTCCACCCCCCCACGTGTGACCAGCTGTGACTGGTGAATATCTGTGCCAGTCTCTCCTTCTCCCTCATGCTGTTGCATGTTGTTACAGTATCCTATTCCCCTGTCAGACGGCCTAGTTAATGTACGCAGGCTGCCTTGAGGTTTGGGTTCTGGATGATGCACTATCACCAGGGCGCTTCAACGTCCCCCCCCCGCACACATCGCCTCCACTAGCCAGGTAGCCTAAACCAGTCATCTGAGTAATTGTGGGAATAGTTATGATAGGTAAAAGGGCTGTGGTCTGGCTCAAAAGCTGCCAGCGTCCTTTACCGGTGATGTGTGTGCTTGTGTTAGTGTGTGACTAGCCTTGTGTGTGTGTATGTGTGTGTGTGTGCACACAGGCCCTCACCTCTGCTCTACTTGAGATGGGATTTTCACGGATGGGTGAACTTGGTGAGGGCTGAGAACACATAAAGAGTCATTTCCAGTCTGTTGCGGGCAGTTAACTGTGTATATGCATGTTTGTTGTACTTGCCGTTCAGGCTTAGGCAGGAAAGCTTGTGCTTTCCTTCCTTTTGATTTAGTTGCGTTCAGCCTTACAGCACAGATGTTGTTCAAATGTACCAACATTATTAAACTTAGACTTGTGTCTGCTCACAGTGTTACACAACAGGCTATCGTCTCTGGTAGCTAATTAAAAACCGCCTAATTGGTCTCCTAGCATTCCTCCAAAAGCATTCAAAAACACCTCCCTTTTTCAGACGAGGCTGGATCGTAAGCGAGTCTGCAGCGCTTCATTGTTACCTCTGTGAGGGAAATCTGAAGCGGTTTAATCTTCCCTCTACCGTAGTAAACCTCAGCTCAAGTTTCCCCCACCAGTAGGCTTAATCAGGCATTGTGTTCACTTTTTCAGAAGGGAGGGGGCAAATGTGACTTTAAGAGGGCTCTCTCTTCCTCTGATCATTAATATTTGAAGAGACTGTGCTAATCAAGGGGTCCAGTGCAATCAAAGCCTTGTTAAGCCACATGCAAAATCAGAGGGCAGAAGTCGGTGTCGTATGATCCAGGTGATGTAGAGTAAATATGTTGTTCATTGTTTTGATGAAATAAAGGCTAGTTTCATTTCCAGTGAAGCGTGTCTTCTAAAATGGAACAGTTCACAGTGTAGGGAGTCTGAGCGCTGTGACAGCTGAAGGCGGGTGATACGACACATTGCGATGGTTGTTTTTGTGGTGCCGCTATGGTGTGGTATAATGCAGGCCAACCCTCCTCTCTACCTCTTCCTACCCTCTCCTCCCACATGTCTCCCAACAGTTCAGCCAGATTGATTGTTTTTGATTGACAGCATGTTATTAGCCAGCCACTGCATCTTGGCTGACAAAATGCCTTTTTGTTCCACATTTAATTCAATCACAGTTTTCTTTCCATCCTAATAACTGTTTTCAGTGTATGCAGCCCGTCAGGGCGACCTTGTTGACAGACTAAGGGTCTTAAATGGCCAAAGGATTAGGGCTCTGTTGCCAGATGATTGAGAGGTGTGTCTGATCAGAGAGCATGGCTGTCTGGGACTGTAGAATCAGCTGAACAGAGGGCTCGGCCCTGTTGTCTGCTTCCATTTACTGATTTGATTCCTGGCTTGCAGTAGTATCTGGTAATTAACCATAAATGCAAGTCTTTAAAGCTCAGGTCAAACCCTCTTATTTCACAGCAGAATAGCTTTTTGTTTAGTTTGATGTCATTTTAGAGTGTCGAATGTCTTTGACTATATAATTTCTGTCCTAAGCTTTTTTATGGCATTGTGTGTATAAGTGCATGGATAACATGATGCATGGAAACGTTTACTGTGGCTTGCAACTATTGTGCTTGAGTCTGTCATTCCTATGCATGCAATGTATTTTAATATTGCAAACTTTAATGTACAAATATTTATTGTAAAATGAATTTATTTGGTTTTACTGCTTTTGTTGTCCATCGTTGTAATTTGTCTCTTGCAGTATAGGATAGACATAATTGAGCTGGCAGTAGAGGAGAATGGAAACTTTGATTTGTTGATTTTCTAACAGAACACGGCTAAGTCGTGTGCGTAATACCACAACTTATAAAACCAAAGTAGATGTTTTAATTGAAAATGTCTAAGCCACAATGCATTAAATATATTGGTTAGGTGATTCAAAATCACAGCATGGCAAGAGATTTCTATGGAAAATCAATTTTATAGCCTTTGCCAACTTGCAACATTAGGCTAAAATATCTCACCACTGTTCTTCAATGTGGCCACAGATTAAAAGCAAAACCGCCATTCTTAGTGCACACTCAGACAGAGACAGAAGAGAGAGGGTTTTGCGTTGAGGGCTAAGGTATTGATTAAAGATTTGTTTTTGTCAGCCTTTCCAGTCTCATGACCCTGGCTCTTGTCTCCAGGGTGGGGCTGGAGCAAGCAAGCATGACAGATACCCTTAAATTCCCTCAACTGTTTGCTTCGCAGGCAGGATCAGTGATAATCCAAAAGATCAGCACATAGAAATATGTTTCCTCCCGTTTGACTGAGAGTGATGTGAATCATGAAGAGAGCCCTTCTCTCCAGCCAATAGCAAAACCTGACAGTTGTGACCAGCATTCATACTTGAGCCCGACCAAACTGTAGGTCGCAAGCAGAAACTTTGGACTCGGTCTATCCTATCAAATCTCCACCTCCTCCTCAACATCAACACTTTAACCCTTGTTGCTTCCTAATTTCCCAGTCCGAGCTCAGCCAAGTTCAGCTCAGCCCTTGAACCACCATAGCTTAGTCCAGTTAGTCCATCCCAATTTAGCTCACCGAAGATCAGCTTAGCTCAGCACATACTGTCATATAACAAGCAGTTTCAGCCTGTCTTGTACTTTAATTTTTAGGGTTAAGTTAGTGTCCAGCAATAACTTTATTATTGTTGTAAACACCAAAGCATAATGCTGTCCCATTAAGATGTTTACAATAGATTCCACGGTTACGTATCTGAATGCTGCTGTCACGTCTAAATGCACAATCTGGTTTTGTTAGATTAATTTCATTAGAAGGCAAGAAATGACAGAATTCCCACAACGTCTTCTTTCATTTTCAGATGGAAGGGTGGAGACGATATCTTTTGAGAATTCTTCCTGAGAATTCTATTTGATCCCGACATCTCATTCCAATTGTTAGATTAAATGTATCCTCAGAGTACGAAGACCCAATGATAAAGTATCTATAAACTCTGGTAAAAACAGAGTAGAACAGGGCCTGTTTGTCAAAAGTCACTGTGTCCTTGTTTGGGTAGATGCACCTTTTCTCCAGATGTAGGTTATGGTGGGTTTTTATGACAGATGTGTTGCATAGTATCGCAGTCAAGGGACGCTACATTAACATTCTTAAAGGCAAGTTTGTCCTTGGTAATTTGTGGCTTAACCATCGATTAATCAGAGACAGGTTTGTCAAAGGTTTCTGTTTCATGTCTGGCTTCATTTCCCATGTGGCAGCAGGTGCTTACTGTCACGTCGACAATATGTGGATCTGTGTTTGAGCTGGCACAGTTGACAAAAGCTTCTATTTGTTAACTCTAAACTACCTCTTTGAAAGAGAGCCTTCTCCTCCGCAGCTGTGGAAAAGCAAGGTGAAAGAGACCAGCGGGTGGCTGAAATGTGAACCAGATCAAACCTTGTGACAATGCCGTTGAGAAGATGCTTCAGTTTCGCGTTTAGCTTTTCCTCTGGGTAGTTCTTTGTCGTCAGAGCAGTATTTAACCCTGATAGCTGCATATGAAAGAAAAACCAAAAATAATCTACTTAGGAGCTCCACAGAAGAGGGACAAATGATCAAAAGCATTGTTCTGCTAAGGCTAAACATTTACATTTTTGGTCTTATTTCAGTTCTAAGGTGACTGTCCCCTCTGATGTGATCTGAGGGTGTGTCGCGGCTCATAGTCGATCATTGGCTGTGTTCCATAGTGCTAGAGGCTGGCGAATGTGCCTGCTGTTGCTCCTGCTGATTGATTGGAAAAAACGGTCCTTTGGAGCGCTGTGTACAGTGCAGGTAGAAGCAGGGGGAGAGGTGTTCCAAGCTTGTGCAGTCCTTTACCGGTTCATCTCTGGAGACAAAACTACTTTTCCAAAAACTGGAGCCTATTCAGACTTAGGCTGCTGTAGATTGTGTACCCTCGATGTGCTGAATGAGTTATAGGGGCAATAAAGCCATACGATTTGCTCAGACGTGTAACGAAACAACAACCACAATGTTAAGCCAGTTTTTTCGTGTGCCTAATTCCACTTTTTGTTCTATTAACCTGGCACATTGCGGAGCATTCAGCTCCATCGTGTTCTCCACTGATGACAACAGCACTTTGGTGTTACCTAGGAGCAGATGCTGCATGTGATTGTTAATTGGGCGAAGCAAATGATTACAGATACCTGTTCAGCTCATATAAAAAGAGTTTACACATGCAGAATTACTGGTACAGCTGGATACAGCAAAATGCAACAGATCCATCTTGACATCCCAGTGGGAGCAACACTAAACATCACTCTGATATTTCTCTACTTGATTCCTCCACCATGCTGGGATGCCATAAGCTAGGCCCACACCTGTAGTATGGCTGTTTCTCTTGTGGGTCTCCTAGGATAACATGCTTTTGTATCCATACCTAGCCTATGTTTCTATTGGTGGGTTTCAAAGGCGTAATGATGAGTGAGACAGGATTCATTGGCAGCCAGGGTTAGTTAAAAAAAGATTCTGGTATGTACAGTTGCCTTTGAGATGTTCCACTGTCATATCATCATGATTGGCACTCGCTTTCTCTGATTAAACCCATCTTAATGATATGCTGCTGGCTGGGAATAAGTTATCCTCATTTGGAATGTAAATTGCAAAAGCAATGGATGCACACATTGTCTAACAAGCGTGTGTTTATGCACAGAACATAGCTTTTTTTTCTTGAACTCTTCATCCTTAAAACTATATTCATTTTGTCCACAATATCACAGATTCACTCTAAATGTAATCTCCAAACAAACAGAATTTCCGCATACTTAAGTCTTGGATAAAATTCCATCTGCATATTTAAATTGGAGAAACAATGAATTGAACTATGGAGCATTAAAACTTCAGGCTACCTTATAATTTGTACATAAACATGTAGCTTTTGGAAAAAGGACAAGGCTCTTGGATAGAGAATTTAGTTGGAACGGTAGCTGTGGCATCTGTCATTGCAATGTTATCTTTTTCTTTTTTACTGGAGATAAATATTGCACCTGTAACAGAGTTTTACTACTGTACAAGAGATGTAGCATCACCATGGTAACATGGTTATTTTGAAAATACCGCACAACGTCTAATGTTCATTAACATTTTAATTTGTTTTAATCAAGTTGTTGTTCTCTCTCTTCACAGATGAACATGGACATTTGAAAATATACCTGCCCAAAAAGTTGCTTGAATGTCTACCAAAATGCTCCTCTCTGCCAAAGGAACGACATCGTTGGAACACCAATGAGGTAAGACTACTTCCTGGATATGGGCCACTTTGTCACAATGCTCCTCAGACAACCAACGCGGTTGTACAGTTGACAAACAACAAGACATGTCTGTACATCAGATTCAATTGTTAAACAACTACTGGTTAGCAGACGCATTCTAGTCATGTATTCCCAATATTAGTAGGCCTTTTCATTATGCATGTGGGCCCATGCGTAATGGCAAACACATGCTTCAAACACATTGAAATGCATTGGTCCTTTTGTATTCAAATGCTCAATGCAATGCAATGTTTTTTTATCGTCAATATGTGTTACAGATCCCTACATTTCACATAAAACATGCATTTTAACTGTCTAGGTGGATTTTCGGAAGACTTCTTATGTCTCAATTAGTTCATTCTGGTAGGGAAATTCCTGATACCGAACAGGAAAAATCTGAGCTGTTAAATGTGGGATGTTTGCCACCTTGTTCATGCCCAGAGCTTAGAAACACATTAGCATGTACAGTATTTTCACCCGCTGTTAAATATTCATTGTCTTAATTTGACCAGAGGCTTTTGCTTTCTGGTTGGCCGCTGTAGAAGGGAAATTTAGGAAAGTTTCTTTAACATAGAGAGCACAGTGTCATTGAGGTCCTTAAGGATAGTCTGTCATTTGAGTGTTCAAACACTCTGTACCTAAATGAAACACGAACGCTTTAACACTCAATTTTCACAAGCGCTTGTGTGAAAATAAAAAGTTTAAAATGGAAGTGTCTTTTCTTGTAGTAGATATTTACATTTGCATTACCCATTCTAAAAGAAATCACCATTTGGCCTGCATTATAAATGTTACCGTCAATCATGCTGTGTTTATTATTCACCAGGCTGACTGCAGCTCTATTCAGTAAGCATTGTGTGGCAGTCATTCTGAAAACATAAAAACAGTGTTTAACATAACCTGGATAAAAGCCCGGGGGTTTCTCATATTTCACATGCTTCATCACACCAATAAGTAAAGATAACACAACTCGTTTGGATTTCTGTCTTGAAAATGAAAGTGCCAAATGTTTGTATTTGTATGCCAGTGTGAAAATAAATCACAGAAGCCTTTTGCACTGGCTGTCCTTGACCTATAGGGCAAGCCATTTTAAATTAGTTTATTTCTTTTCAGCTACTACTTTATCATTTAATAGAAGTGAGACAGTGTCTTGTTTGATGTTAACAATTTATTTGTCGTTCATGTTCAATCTGTTTTGTTCAATATCTCTCTGTATGGAGACAGGCAGGAGATTGAAACTAAACATTATTTAGCCACGTCAACCTGGAGGGATTTTGAATGATTGCTATTGCAAGAAATTCATAGGCTGCCGGTCATATTTTTTATATAATTGATCCCAATGAAGCAAGCTACACATAGTTACGGCACATGCATCGACAGGCAGCAGAATTGTCAGAGGAGCAAAGACAAAGATGCCGGCCTTGTTTGGCATTCTGAATATATGACAGTGTTATTTCCCCTTTTAATGAATGACACTGACTGAACTGGTGAAGAGGGGAGTGTGAAGTACTCTACTGGGATAGTGGGACAAAGACCATTGTCTCCACTTGGAAAGCTCTAGCCTTGACACCAAGTATCTAATGTCTTTAAGGTAAAAATGGGCTTTAACATACAAAAAAAATGCTGCTAACTGTTTATCGGACCCACTTAACAATAGAACATATTTTAAAGATGTGTAATGGGTGGAAACATGTTTTCCTCTTCATTATTAACCACAGGTATTCGATACAGTATCATAGCAGAGAGTGACAAGACAAATATGGTGACTTATGAAAGCGGCTCAGTAATGAATCAAATGTTTGTCTTGAATCAAAATAGTTTTCACTTGGGGCGTGGATCAATGAATCCATAGCTTTAATTTTCAATATTGATTTATGAAAATTTTAGTCAATATTGGGGAATTAGGATTTAATTGACAAGGATTTAAAGTGATTAGATAAACGGAGATCGGATCTCAGTCTGTTCCTCTAATTATGAAAAAGCAAATATGCAAAAACCAGTCACCCATTCATTTGATTAACAAATTGTTACCATAACTACTGTCATCAGTGGTATGAAAGTCAGTTAAATGAACACAATGTCAAAGACATTAGAAATGAACATTATAATCCAATCTCTTTTCATGGGTCAAACGTCACAACATAGAGGTACTTCAGCTATGTGTTCAAAACAAGACTATTCTACGTGACACTTTCTTTTTTGTCAAATGATGCAAAATAGGAAGTCTTACATGTTATAACAGCAGCCATATTTTAGATTAAGGGTTAGGGTCCAGTTGTGCTCCTGTCTAGAGAAGCTTCTAACAGAACACATGATATTGCTTGTGTGGGTTTTTCAGGATTAATAGATATCACCTGCCAGTTTTTGTATGCAATTGCAGAAGCATATAAGCATGCCTGACGATGTTGTCTGTGCGCCAGGAAAGCACTCTCCCGGGTTGAGGAGAGACACGCAACCTTCCCTAAAACCACAAGGGCGTTTCTACTTCATGTGCGCCATGCAAACCAGCTCACTTGTGCTACTTGGTGGCAGACAGGCACGCTGGGATTACAGAGTCTCTTGTCGTCGCGATTGTATGACTCTTAGCAAAAGTGACACCTCATCAATTCTCTGCATATTTCTGGCAGTAGTTCAGCATGCTCGGTGCAACCTTGTTATTCCCTTGTTCTGATTAAACCGTAAACATTCTGTTAGGTTAGCGCCACTCGTGACCACATCAGCTCACAGGAATTAATAGCATTAACGCTATTTGTTTTTTTAAGCAGCAGCTATACAGCTTTACATGATAAAGGTGTCTCCATGTTACACAAAAATAGTTAGCGCCTCTGTACGTGAGAACAAACCTGTCCCATGGTGTGATTAGTGGGAAGGAATTTCCCCTCTTTTATCATAAAGAACTTCTTATTTGATCTCCCTGTGCAAAGACATTCTCTCTTGCCCTTCTAAATCTGTGGCCCAGGAGGAAGGGGTGGGGGTAAAGTTAATGCACGGCTATTCATTTCTTCCTCATTCCCCTGATTCCCCTGTGCGCATTTATAGGGAGGTGTACAGGAATACAAGCATTTACTGGAAAATTAGATAAACCAATCTGATGTAGATGTGCGAGGAGGTGGGAGGAGGGGCTGAGTTTGGAGCAGCCTCAGAACTGAACACAGGCACACAGGCACGTTTGGCTCAGCTTTGAAATTGTCAATATGAGATTGAGATTAAGTGTAAATATGAGGCACGGTGTGACAATTTATTTTGCAGTTTTCTTCTCTTTTTTTTGCAATGAGTGCATGTCAGGAATCAAAGCATTATATTCATGAGGGAATTGTTAGATCTGTAAACTGTTAATAGTACATAGATATGCTCTGCTGTGGATAAGAGAAAATGCATAGTTGAGATGTATATCGCTGTGTTTACCCTGTTTGTGTCAATGCTCTCTCTCACTCCCCATGGCTTCCCTGAGATGAGCCTTGGTAGAGCAAATCTTCCTAGAATTCCTCTCAGGTCTGCAACCAATGCCTATTGTCTGCTGGGGGCCCCAGCAGGATGACCTCTATTTGGCTGGACATTCCTGCTGAGATTAAAATCTTTTTAAAGAAGGACACCTCACAAGGAAAGGGCTTTAAGCTTATATCCCTTTCAAGATCAAACAGAGACAGCCCCATGTTTGGTTACTCCAGCTTGGGAAGGTTGCAGGACCAGAGATGTGGAGAATGGCAATGCCTTGCATCAGTGCTAGTTTAAGAATGCATCTCCTGCTCTTTAACGCTTTTCCGTGCTTTGTGTACAGACCTGTATCACTGTGGGCCACACGACCAGTGCAGGATTGTGCCAAAGAGGACGGTTAAAGTTGAGTTCAGTTGAGTCTTTTCTCTGTAGGCAGTACGGCTATATAACAAAGTGATTTTGTATTCCTGGTCTTAAAATGTGCATCAGTGCAACTCCTTGAAATGTTTCAATTAGTAAATGTCAGGGGATGAATTAGTCTGAGAGTTTCTGCTTGTGAAGTTTTGACCATTCAGTGGAATCAGAAGTCTGATGCTCTGCAGACATGCAGTCCTGAAAAGCAGAGGCAGGGGGGGGGGTACTCAGCATCCAGCCTGGAGCCATGACAGGACATGGGACCTAAGCGTGTGGGACACCCTCAGTCCTTAATGAGCACCGTGAACCTCCCACAGCTTAGAGGGAAGTCCTGCCTCTGACCTGCTGCTGAACCAGGAGAGGCATGACAGCTTCTGCTCCGGCCTCCATCCGCCTGCTGCTGCACATTTAATGCCCCTGTCGTCAGAAATAATAATCTGAACGTGGGCGCTGGCACGCCATGGTGGCTCCATGCAATATGCCTCCTCTCAGGATGGTGCCAGAGTGCCTCGCTGGACACACACGCTCTAAGGACACGCTCCCTGGACTGTGGGCAGTGGGAGAAACAGGCTGCAAGGCCGCTCGGCCAGCCAGACAGCCAGACAGGGAACGAGTGGCTGTGGTCAAAAGCAGAGCTAATGAAATGAAATGCATAAGACTGAGTGGAGGGGCTAATCTGGAGAGACGATCAGTGACAGTGTAAGATAGGCACTATAATGATGAGGACAATTGGATACAGTGGTGTAATCATTCAGTCCTTATCTCCAGTTGGAACGCCAAGACTTTTAACCCTATCCCCGCCCTCTGTTTCCTCTGCTCCCTGCTGTTATTATTTGAGAATCCACAGTCCAATCTTTCAAAGAGAGCTGCAGGAGATTGCTTCAATCAGATACAGTTTTCATCTTTCCTCTGTTCTTTTGTAACGGTAATGATTACTTTTTAAGTGTTTATTGAACAAAATATGAAAGGACTACAAAGGGTGAGCTCGGCTTCTTTCCTCATTCCTCCCAAACAAGCTTCTACTGTAAGGTGTGTGCCTAATCCAGATGAAACACTAAAATGGCATCATTAAAGATTCAGCCATTTTGTAGTCTAGCTAATACCTTGATAATCGCTAGTTGTGTCTATTCCTATAGCACATTGTGTTTGAGGGTATGTGTTGACTTATGTGTGTGGGTCTGTGTGTGGGTGTTTGCAGCCCAGTGTGTGTGAGTTTGATATGCAGCACATGGTGTGTCAGGCTGTGTTAGAGGGTGTGTGTTGCCCAGTAAGTGTGAGGGTGTGTTTGTGGGTGTGTATAGCCCAGGTTATGTGAGGGTGATGTGTAGCCCAGGGTGTGTGTATAGCCCAGGTTATGTGAGGATATGTGTAGCTCAGTCTGTTTGAATGGGTGTTTTTTGGAGGGCTACCCAACATTTAGCCTGGTTGGCGGCTCCAAGTGCAGAGGCCTGTGAATCCCCCTCAGATGTCTTGACCTCATTATAACAGTAGCTAGATTAAAGCCTTCTTCTATGGATTAGGATGAATCGTATTAGGAAGATTGGGCTGGCCTCTTCCAGTGCCAGGTGTTGGACTGCTAAACAGACCTTTTAAATGCATCTTGGTCATTGCACAAACAAATCTTTTTCAGAGCCGTCAATGTTGTTTTTATGGATGTCAGTGCTTGGAGAATTCACCTAATCGAACCCAAGGCCGCATCTGATTAAATGTTTATCTTCATTTGAGCTTGCAGCTTGGACGACCCTCTCTACGGAGTGTAATTAAAATGACTCCCTCGAATTGCAAATGTTTACGGAAATCTTCATTAGCTTCTCTGGGGCAATCAGTGGAAATTAAAGGTCATGTTTGTTTGTTTATCTTTTTGCTCAAATACAAATTCTTTAATGTTTCTACTGGAACAGGTGTCCAGCTCATGTTCTGAATGTGAATGGGACTGGCTCCCATTAGGTTTGGTCTCCGGTGGAGTTAGGATTACTTGAAACAGCTGACGACGTGAGATGAGGAGGTGGGGATCTCTGTTCTCTTAACCAGGCTTCCAATTTGATTTATACTAGCTCTTAGTTGAACTATTCACTTCTGATTTAAATTGATTCTAGAGCCCTATGTTTTAGGGTTGCTTGGAGAACACATTTCCATATTGAATTCTATATTGCTGTGGGATGAACGTTGTAAATGGACCTATATATTGTGTGACAGTTCTATTTGAAGCACGACTTTACTGTCATATGTGTGAAGACCTAGGCTAATCTATGGCTTAATCTCATTGAGTTGGAGACTAGATCTGAAATGAATCTACCATCGCCCTTCTTTCTGTCATCCCATAGGCCCTAGCAAAGGAAGACAAGGACTGGACTGACATTCTCTGGTCGGGTGGCCTCAGAGAATCCTGTAATAAGCTTGATAGCTTTACTGATTCCTGGTGCTCTGGTTTATGGTGACGGGCCAGTGGAGCTGTGGTGTAGTGAGCCTGTTTGGAATAGGAACCCTCTGGTAGGGTCATTTAAGGGGTCTGGCACGCTACAGGGACCTTTTGCTTTTTCCCCTGGATGTGCACATCAAGGCAGGGGTCCTCAGTATCCTCTGAAGACAGGGGGGGCTGCTCAAAATTGCATGACCTCTATTGTAGAAGATACAGGTCACTCTGCCTCCTGTGGGAAGACTCTAAATTGAACCCAGCTTGTGTCTTCGATTTCTTTTTCTTCCCACTCTCTGTGGCTCCTACTAGTTTCCCTCCTTTACTCTTATCTTCTGTCTCTTTTCCTTTTCCCTCATGTGTTCACTGAGCTGCAAAGCTATTCAGGGATGGAGGAATAGATTTCTACCTTTTTGCACCAAATTGCTGGGTCAGGGTTTTTGTGCGGAACCGTTTTGTAATGGACTTCAAGTTTATTTACTAGATAAAATTGAAGTAGTCCCAGACTTCTGCCTGAGTTCTTTCATGTGTGGGTGTCCTCTGGTGAATTGTTGTTTGGTTTCTCTATTTACATGTTTGAGAGAGTGAATGTGCACTCAGCTCTCTCTGGGATGTGATTGCAGGAGAGCCATACGTTATACTGATAACGTGGTGTTATTCCACGACACTGAACCATCCGACAGGTAGACTCATAAGTAGTGTTTGTACCTTACCTCCCTCGTACCCTGTACTCTTTACACAAATGGACAGTGGGAGAGCGATTTTCTGTGGTGCCCATGAAATAATCCTCTCTTCCGTCAGCATGACAGTATACACTAGGCTACTTACAGCAGTCGATTTTCACCTTAAGTGTTGTAGTTCTTGTGTTCGGTCTTACCTACTGCTTGTCCTATTTAGTATTTCATCAAGGTCAAACAGCACAGCTGGTCAGCTGGAGAACACGGTATATCTTTTTTTATTTTTGTTGGGTGAGAAAGCGAGAGATATGGTTTTAGTATTCCATAGGGGAGCAGCCTTTTTTTAGAGTATCAAAGGAACACATCATTTCCACACTACAAAATGTAACATGAAAAGGGAGTTGGTGGTAAGGTCAGTCGGAAGGCACTTTATCTGGCTCCGGATGGAGGAGGCTGGGATGAGCCACGCTGGATGTTTCACAGACCTTCTCCAGGAAATCCCTTTGACGCCTTCCTCTGGCCCAGTTGGAGACACGGTGTTGGGTAATCAGCGGAGGGCCGCGTGAGCTCTTCTGCTTCGTGGCATCCTTCCTTCCTGCCCGTCTCCCCCTCCCTCCCTCCCTCCGTCCATCGCTCTCTTACCTCCCTCCCTCTCTTCCTCTCTTATTCCTTTCTTGTTGTGTGCGGGGCTTTGATCTTTAAAGGTCCTTGAGAATGTGGAGCCGGCAGCAGCGGCAGCAGGCTGGGATTCTCTCTGGGCCTGCTTGGATCCTGGCCCATCATGCCCCTCTCTATCTGATGGACAGCTCCAGTCGTGGCTGCGCCTCTCTCCAGCCCTGACGTATTGGGGCTTCAGCTGATAACCCCCCCTTTCATTGTCAAAGAGTGGAAACTAGAACGAGGGCTCTCATTGACCTTGTTTGTTAGTTGCACGGTGAACGACACGGGCATTTTGATGCATTTATCTATCCTTTCATGTCCCCAAGAGTGATCCTGTTTTGGGAAACTCAAGAGAGGCGGTTGAGCTGATGGCTGCAGTTGGCGCATGGTTGGTGAGGCTGCTCTCTCATTTGGAGTCATATCCTGTCCAATGTTAGCACTCACACCGCAAGTGTTAAGCATTTATGAGCTCTGCAGACCAGGAACCTGAGCATTTGGCAGGTTGACAAGACTATGGACGCTCAGCTGACAGACCTGTCATCTGTCCTGGAATTAAACCTGCCTACAGGCCTTGTTCTCCACAGGGAACAAGGCCTTCTCCTACTGAGATAATAAGGCGTTTGCCTTCCTTCGTCTTTTTCATATTTGTATTTCCTGCATCCGAGTGGACCTCCGATGGGGTTCTATCCATTAGCTCATAGCAGTTTTAATGTTGAACTCCATAATCGGCCTGTTTGTCATTATGCAGTGCTGAAACTGAACCACAGGCCACGTCATCCCCAGAAGACATTGTAGATGGTAGGAGAGATTCTATCTTTGACCTACACTCGGAGAACATAGTCATTACAGTACATGTTACATGCGGGGCTGTCAATCGAGCACTCCGGCTGCTTGACCTTTTGGCTATTTTTGCATTTCAGTACGTGGAAATATCAAAGGTTATCCGTCTTTACATTCATTGTTTTTCTCCTGTCAAAGCTGTCCATTTAGAGTCCTATATTCCGCTGCTCCGAATAGCAGGTCTCTCATGTCCTCTTGGAAGGGTTCAGCCTTTGTTCTTCTGGGCCACATGTGAAGCCCTTTTCTCTAATACATGTTTACACATCAATGCAACTGTTGGGATTTAGAGGAGCGGATTGACAAGGTCATAATGATCCACCATGCAGGTCCCCAGTCAGGGGCTGAGCAGCTCTAAATACCCACATCATATTGCAGTGAATATTGCAGCAATATGGCTCAAAGTGACCTGCACATACTGATGGTATCTATTTGACCATTTACCACTTTGTACATTGATTATATTGCCATGCGATTGTACCGTAATTAGTCTAGTAATAATGGTGCTGGGATGTGCTTTTATTTATTGAACATGTCCTGTGCTCAGCTTTCACGGAACCTTGTTCAGTTCTTCTCATTCACATTAAACCTATTGAATCTATTCTATTGAATGTTCCGCTTAGAAAACCAATGTGTCTTACAAACAGGTCTGAGTGCTACGTGCTGAGCTTGGACTCGAGGAGCCTAGCTCTACCAAGCACATTCAATTTCACTGAACATTTGCTATTTTCAAAGTCTATATTTTGTCTTAATTGGCTGTCCCGTATAGACTCTCAAGTTTTAAATGTGAATTCTTGTTTTGGAGACAAGAAAGAAGTAGTCTGGTGCTGAAGTTGGATTCAGTAGCCTTGGTGTTCTGAGAGCTGGAGATTTGTCTGCGCTCTGCACCGCTCGGTGTTAATTGCCGGTGAGATCCTGGAGCACATGCTCTCTAGCTGGAACCCAAAAGGTTGAGGTGTTGAAGCAGTGTGTTTCGACAGTTCATTATAACGTGCCCTCCTCCCCTTCTCTTCCCGTCTCTCCTCTGGCCTGTCCTTTAGCAAAACCTTGAGGCACCATTGAAATTCTGCGCAGCTTCTTTTGAAATCTCTGTTGATGAGGCCACGCCAAACCACGGTAGCTCCCAGTGCTGGACATTTTTCAAAGTCATGTTTATATAATTAGCAAGGAGTCAAAGTGCTTTGACTGCTCCTAACAATGGAGAAGCAGTCTCATCTGAACTATGGCTTGAATGAAAGCATCAGAGGGGACCTGGTCTCAGTCCCAGCGACATGCTTGCCCTCTTAGTAGGAAATTATACCGTCAGTTTCTCAGTTATCTAATAAAGTGATCTAGTAGTGACAACCTGAGAAACAAGTTTTGGATAAAACTCAACCACCAGCTCGTACCTTAAGAAGTGTCTATGTGAGAGCATGCATGTCGATTCTGTCATTGACATTGAACGGAAAGAAAACCTTGTCTTGCGTGAAGCAGACCAGTTAAAACCCTATGAACCTCATCAACACATTTTCACCATGACAAAAAACACATTCTAATCAGGAGGCGATTCTGCCTGCTTTTTAGGTGTGGAATGATGAATGTAGCTTTTGTTTCATTGTGCAGATTTTGTTCTTGTTAAGCGTTAAGTCATGGAGTTAAAAAAAAGAATCTTTAATTGCAAATCTAATCTTGTTTTAAGTCTCTACTTCCCTCCTTTGGTGCTATCTTGAGAGATGATTGTGTCTCACTACAAAGGCAGCCAGACACAAATCTTCATTAGATGTGGGTTGATAAACCATTAATCCATTCTAGCACAGTTTTATTTCCATTTATACTTGTCCACCCACACAGTAAGCCAAATAAAGAGAGAAACCCCCCTCTTGAGCATTTGTTGACCAAAAACAATCTCAATCAAATAGCTCCATTCTCAGGATAAATAGCCTTCTCTGCTTCACCAAGTTCTTCACTGTCCCTTTATATTACCATGACCTTTCTGAAGATTTGGTTTTCCATCCAAATGGTGTGGCGTGTGAGCTGATCTTAATAGAAAGTGATATGCTTCATTGAGAGTTACCAGCATGTTTTTAGTGTGTTTAGTGATATCTCTGTTGCAATTTGCATATTGTTGGGGTCAGGTCAATACCATATTAGCACTGCTATTGCATTTTCCTCAAGCCCATGAATTATTCACAAGTAAGACCCCTTTCCCTTGAATAAATACAGGCGTTTATAGAAGTTTCATTTTCACTGGAAGAGGTTAGACAGTACACAGTTTGACGTTTTCTTTTCAGTGAATTTGATTAACCCTTTTGCATGGCATCTCCAAATGGTCCCACAAAGTTGTAACCACCTGAGACGGCCCCTTAGATGAAAGTAACCTCCCATTGTGACCTTGTGGGCCACAATCAATGGCCTTTATCTTCCCCAATGCATAATATATCCAACCAAAGGCCGATCCACAGGTCCCTGTGTAATGTATTGACCTGCAGAACTGCCATTTATCAGTTTGTCTCGCTGGCTAAATAATTTAGTTTTGGAAGCCAAGACCATACAGTACATCCTCACACTGCATTTCGGTTTAGTTTCAGCCCAATAGCCACTTATTCCTTTCCAAGTTTGTTTGAGTGACCTCCGAGTTGGATCAATGTGTACGGTGGACACAGTCTAACACACACTGTCGAGCACTTTCTGATGGCAGATAGGGCTCAGAGGAGGCCTGTTTAATTCTGTATTTATGTATTCCATTCCTCTGGATTCTTCTTGAGTCTCTTATGGCCACCGTGCCATAACCTCCTGAATCAAGTACGGAGCTCAAAGTGCCTGTATGGGCACTTGAAAATGGCTTTTATTTACAGGAGAGAATTATGGATTTTTGCTTAGACTGTCAATGGTGAGAACATGAAGGCTCTTTTTGGTTTTTAGAGTAATTGAATTCTAAAACTAAAATGTATTATTTGAAACACTAGGTCCCAATGGCTTTTATATTAAATCCTTCCTCAAATTCATCTCTGAAAGTTACACATGCCTTAGATAGAATGGAATAAAGCATTCATTGTTCGACAGACTGGCAGCACAGACAAGTTTTTCGAATGTAAGAGAAAAGGAGAAGGCAGACATAGCATTTAGAATTCGTGAAAAGAGATCATTTCAGTTGAGACCATTTCCGTTGTTTATTTCTGGAATGTGATGTTTTCCCTCCAGTGTTTGCTGTCTTCTGCTTGTGTTTAGACTTGTATCCGCTCAGCACTAGCTTCTCCGCTTTGTGGATATTTGCGCTGTGTATTAATGGGAGATTGATGTTGCCGATGACTTGGCTAAAGCAACAGAAGATTACTGTACTCAGCTTGAATACCAAATGGGAACGGAGGACGTGCCAAGGCTCTGGCTGAACCTTGATCCAAAATCTCCCCTTAACCAAACCATGTTCCTCCAGATGAAAGGGAGAATTGTTCTGATATGCTGATCAAAGCCCTGTATCGCCCCGCTATAAAGGAACACCTGGAATTCTAATGTCGAATTCTGTAGGAGCAATAAGCACATTGTGTAATGCATAATGTATTAGTAAATAATGTTTATGTAAACATCTGCTGAGGGTGTTTCACATTTATTTATTTGATTTATTTATCTCCTTCTGCTAGGATGGCTGATTTGTTGATTGTAATGGGATAATTCACAACGTAAACAGTCTTGACTACAGGGGTATCTGGGATACAATATCCGGGAGAAACATAGATCTAGATTGAAGCATGGAGCATGTTCTATTTATATTGTTTCAATATTTCAGTGGCCGTTATTATTATCCAGTATACATTGTATATATTATGATAATGCTGGCACCATGCTGGTGTAATGTTGAATAATGTAAATTCCGTTTTTAGTGTCACATTTTGGTGAGCGCTAATCTCCTGCAGGGTTAAAGGGTATCTGTCCCAGAATATGTCGCTTTGCTGCTACTGTCTCCGTCCCAAAACGCTTAGCAACACGTAACCCTCCGCCTGTGTGCTGACATGATGGCGCTTCCAGTCAGTGAGCAGGGAGGGCACGGTAAAGGATGGGAGAGGAGAGGAGAGAGGTGGGGGAGTAGAGGAGCGAGGCGGTGAAAACAGTGGAGGGGAGGGGAGAGAGGAGGGGAAGGAGGAGGGGAGAGAGGAGGGGAAGGAGGGGTGAGGACCGGAGAGGAGACGGGAAGTGAAGGAGAGGACAGCAGAGGAACAGAAAGAGAAAGAGAGGAGAGGAGAAGGGAGAAATGCACAGTCCCGCTAAATAAGTATTACTGTCACGCTGCTATTAAATGAGGCTTGTGCCCCAAAGGGCTAGCATGAGTGTTGTGGCCATTTTTCACACTTGTCTGAGAAGGTCCAGGGGTTCTGCAAAGGTCACCGTTATGCTTAATAACACATTCATATGATTGGGTACGTGTATTGATGTTTATTATGATGATGGCTGTTGCAACTGAATAGCCGCATTAGATATAATTATCCGGTGTGATGGGATGAGGTTGTGAATTCCTGGCATTCAGTTGGGTTCATATTATTTCATAATATAAGTATATGAATGAGTGTCGTGAATATATTCACAAAACCTAGGCTTTTAGCATCCTAGCATGAGCGATATGTTATCCCTGTAATAACCTACTTACATTCTTGCATTTCTCTCTCCTGAGTGATAATAGAATGATGGTGGAGTCACAAGCTGCCGAAACAGATCTATCCATATCCAAACAAATGAGGGCTGAATTTATATATGATATTACGAATGTTCTCTCCACATGACTGAAAGTTGAAGTTGTGCTCCTTGCAGGAGAGGCTTCCCCGGGGCTCTTGGTAACGAGTGGCGTGGTTTAGCTTTGTTACATTCTGATTTGTTTCCTAGTCGCTTTATAAACAGCACACTCTCCGAACGCCGCTCCCCTGAGGCCCCCTGTGTTGGGGAACCCCTGATTTAAAAGGCAAACATCCCAGCTACGCCAGTTCCTGCTACCGCTGCTACCGCTGCTACTGCTGCTGCTGCCGCCGCCGATGATGAAGTTTCCAGGGAGAGGGTGATAATCCTGACAGGGCCTCTTCCTGAGTCAGTCAGCCGTGCACTACAGATATGGATGTCTCCCTGGCAGATTGGGAGCTCCGACTCCTCAACACCTCCTGTGGCGACTGGTGCCCTGGGGATACGGCTATGTAAATAATGCATGCCTAGGGGGTTGAAACATACACAGATAACCTTCAAGACAGGCACGGATCAGTGCCTTCACATTAGCTGATAGGATTAAGGTTAACATCTACAGCAACCTCTTCATAAAAACACACAAGGTTGCACAGATAGTTGGATGTTACATGCATGCTTAGTGTAGAGCAGATAAGGGAGGGAGGTGCAGGCAGTCACGGAGCGGCATGCAGGAAGTGGAACACTAATCTGATGGAGATCCCCAGAACCTCCTATCTGCTCCTGCATCTCTCCAGCAGCCTCGGCCCGCCGCCTCGTCACATTCAGAAGAACTCCACATTCCTCGAAGCGACGGAGCTTGCGCTTCCTTTCGCGTTGAGAACGTGTAAAAAGGCAATTGCTATGCACATGGCAGCAGCCCAGTGGGTTCCCCGTGACTCTCCAGCACACAGAGCAAGACGTCTGCCTTCAAACGGCCGTGTGAACTCTCGCCGTGAGCCTGTCCGGCTACCGCTAGAGTCTACCGCTCTCAAGCGCTAGATAACAGAGACGTGTTCATGTCATCGACAGCAGAACTTGATCACTGTGTCTTTGAGGAGCCGCGCGGAGAACTACTGCAGCCAGTGAGCATATGTGGGGAGTCTATGAGAGAAGACAACACGTAGAGAACAAACCTAGTCGCTCACTATTGTCCCATCTGTCGGTGTGGAGCGGAGCAGGCGAGGAGCAGGCCTGCTCTCTGGGTTTTTCAGACGCCAGCTCTCGCTGTGCCACAGAACTGTGGACCCTTCTGTGGATCTCTTCATCTGCACCACGCAGGACACCCTGCTCTCCCTCCACTCACGCCCCACGTACTGAACATCACAGCTCTGTGGGCTAGTGAAACACATTGATGCCAGATGAAAACGGAAGAGGCTTTCACAGGGAGATGAACCAGAAACAACCTCCCTTTTCCAACCGGGCAAAGTCAGTGAACAATCACATTAGCTGCCTCTGATGAATGGTTGTAGTTGTTGGACAGGAATGATGAATCTGGATATAAGTGTCCTCTCTTTCCATTATTTGGCTGCGTGAGAGGATTACACCCGAAGTAATAACTCATAAAACTGGAGTAATTAGCACAAACAGCTGTAACACAATGACCCCTATTCATCAAAGCTATTGGTGCTCACATGAAATATATATATATATTTCAAATATATTCTCTCTCTGTCTCTCTTCCGATTTCTCTCCCTTTTCTCTCCATCCTCTTTCCTTTTCTCTCTCTCCTCTCTGTCTCTTAGTTCTCCGTTGATCCTCTTCTCTCTCATGTTGTCTTTCTCTCACCCGTTTCTCTCTTTATCGCTAATTAGAGTGATAGTGTCATGCAGTATGACAAACCTGTGGCTTGATCTGTGCACAGACCGACTGCTACTCAGCCAGCCGTGCTGGCGTGTCTCGTGTGTGTCCTCCTCTTTAGCAGACAGCGGTGGTGAAGGGGACACACACAGAGGGACTGCTATGCAGTGGTCTATGACTCTAGACCAGATCCCTCAGCTGAGAAGCTCAGGTCTCCAGTCTGCTAAGTATTGCTAAGATCAGCTCCAGGCTGGTCCTGAAGGACAGAGCCACCATGCTCAGCCCAGGCATCGACTCATATTCAGGGGAGAGAGGGAGACCAGGGGGAGGTGGGGGTTAATCCTGGAGCCACAGGCAGGTGTGTTAGGAAAGGGTAAATAGATACACACCAGGCTGGGAGTAGGAAACAGGGAGAATTGAAGTCTGATAGGAATGTACGTATTAGTGTCCTGAGGGGTGGTAAGCAGTGCTGTACGGCATTAGTCCCTAACTTGATCAAATTAAAGGAGAAAGGAGGCAGAAGGGGTGCTTCAAAGTTTGAGGTTTTAATGTTGTTTATTGGAGGCCAGCTTGGGAATGCAGGAGAGTATTGGATAGGGAGCGCATGGAGCACCGGTGGGGAAATGAGTTTAGCTCCACGTTAGACATCTCTGGAAAGCTGCATCAGTCACAAATGAGTAATGGATGTTCTTGATGCCACTGGCAGTGGATGGTATCTTTCACCCTCGATAAACTTTAATTTAAACATTTTTAAGGGACGACTTATACTTTATTGAGGGACGCTGTCAGAGAGAGGCAAGTCAAGTCTATTGTAAAGTCGTCCGTCCAAACATGGCAACAACTGTAAACTGCCCGTTCACCTTCAGTCAGGGCAATGGGCTTTCATAGCCGCGGTTCTTTTTTCTCTCTCTTGCCAGCCTTAATCGTTTCTGACACCCTCAGTTGTCTCTACAAGGTGTCTTTGCCTTTGACTGTCCTGATTCCCCTCACTGGGAAAACAACCAATGTCAAATTGAACCCAGAAAAGGGGATTTTAAACGAAAAGATAAGGGGGCAGATATGCCTTAATCATCATTTGCTCTTGATTAGAAAATCAATGGCCTTTGATGCCAGAGTGTGTGTCTGCCTTTGGTGTTAAAAGTGTGACAATGACAATGTGGACTGGGAAATTGGCCTTTTAAACAGCTGCTATCTTTTTGTTGTTCGGAGCTCTATTCTTTAGCAGAGGGAGAAGTCCCTTCTATCACATAATGCCTGCCTGTCAAAGAAATTACTTTCTCTTTTCTGTGAAACTTTGTTAAAGAAAACGCTTGGAAGCCTAGAAAGCTTGGAAATTCCTTACTTTGTCAAATAGAGTTCCCACTGTCTGCTTGGGTATGTAGGTTAACAAAAGAGAAATAAACTTGTCACTCATATTTTTGTGGCAGTTTTTTACAGATGTGCTGAAGAAAGACACTTTGATTACTGCCAAGGTTTGCCTGTTTTAAATTGACTGACATTTTCTTTAATCCCCAACAGTTAGGGGATAGTATGAGTTTTGTAATAGTAAACATAATGTGTATACTATTACACAAAATGGTAAATTTGATAATTAATAGATCATTCTAGTTACTACAGTAAATTATGTTTATTCATAACATGTTGTCATTATTACCTTATAGGCTGATAGATTGTGCTGTTGCTCTTTGCTCATTGTGTCTGTAGTCTAATCATACTTGGTTAAAAAAACCTCAAATGTTTGAAATTGACATTACTAGGAAATTGGCTCATTTGCCCATGACAACATACGATGTGCATGGTTCCCTTTGTAATATTTACCAGAGGAGATGAGTCTTTCTTTCCTCTCATAAATATGCTGAGGCTGATGGTTTTTAAGCCTGGCTTACCAGGCCTCTCTCCTTAACTCCCTTCTCCTGCCTGCTCTCTGCCTTTGTGTCATGCTGTTGTACTCGCTGTGTTTTTACCAGCTCTGCATATCGATCCTTATTTATCGCCACTGGCTCCCAGTGTAATAAGCCTCCACGAATATGGATGAGGCCTGGTCGGCAGGGGATGTAGTGCTGATTAATATGCCTCGCGTGCACACATGATGAAAATTCACATTTATGTGCCTCATACGCACACTGATATCTGTGTGGAAAGCGTTTGTAATGCGCAATGAGGGACGTTGTGGAAGGGTGATGAAGGGCTGGTGCAGGTCTGAGCCTAGAGACGATACCAGAACAGGGAGCCTGCCTGGCCTTGCCCTGCACACACCCCACACACCGACATGTCGACACACACCCACACACCGACATGTCGACACACACCCACACACCGGCATGTCGACACACACCCACACACCGGCATGTCGACACACCCCACACACCGACATGTGGACACACCCCACACACCGACACGTGGACACACCCCACACACCGACATGTGGACACACCCCACACACCGACATGTGGACACACCCCACACACCGACATGTGGACACACCCCACACACCGACATGTGGACACACCCCACACACCGACATGTGGACACACCCCACACACTGACACGTGGACACACCCCACACACCGACATGTGGACACACACCCCACACACCGACATGTGGACACACCCCACACACCGACATGTGGACATCATCTATCGATTGCTATTCAAATGCAGGACTACTGACTGCTTCCAATCAGTGTCAAGGTATTCAAGATTTCTATCTCCAAATGGAAATGTCAGGATTCAGCCCCTGCCCTGCTACCATTCCAGAGGAGTGTGCACATCTCTCACATATTGTTCTTATTGTCTGGACTGAATTGTCTGGAGATGATGGTCTTCACACGTAAGACAACAACTACAGAATTATAATACTACATGCTGTGTATGTAGGTATTCAAGATTTTATTGTTTTTCAAACTTGAATTACTTTTTTCAGAAAGTTTCAGTCCCTAAGCATTCAATGTTTTCAGACAAAGAAAACCAAGAAGCAATGCAATTTTCGTGTTTGTTACTAATGCAGACCGGATCTTATCAGGGGAAATTCACTCAGTGTTTTTTTATGGAAATATACTGTAAGAATAGCTAATTGAACCAGTTGAGGTAGCTAACCATCTAACAATGCCCTGAAGTAGAACCCTTGTTTACACATTAGCAGTCAGCTAACAGCTGATGATGGTGAGTGAAACACAGCAATAATGTCTACATCTTACCTTGGTATGAGCTCCTTCATTGCTCCTAATGACGCCCCCTCTCCAGCTGTTCCCCAGCTATTCAACCCTATCGAATCAGAGAACACCTCCAGCACTGTTTGACTTCGCTGGCTAAATACAATAAGTTCCGTCTAAAGACTGCCTCTCAAGCCAATCTTCAGCACGCCCTCGTTTCAACAGCTGCATTATTAAAGAGGCGTCAAACAGAGAGTTCAAGAAGAGTTGGGCTTTTCCCTGCTAGACACTCTTACGTGCCCTTGACTGGCCTCTGTTAGGTTTCCTAGTGTATAAACACATCATGGAAAGAAAATCAGGTAGGACCACTGGGCGAGAGGAGAGAGGGGTGGAGAGAGGCTCGCGTCAGTAGCCGTGTTCTGAGTGAGGTACTGGCTTCTCCCCCTGGGGAATAGCCCCATCAATCACACAGCAATGATTTTTCTTTCATTTTTACCTATAATAGCCCTGTTTCCTGTAGTGCCTCCTGGATAAGATTAGTGATTGAACACTAACACTGCACACCTCCACCATGTAAGCCCATCAGATAGCTAGATTGAAAAGGTACTTCAATACCCCTGTGGACTGGGCTCTCCAACCAATGTAAAACATCCGACACTACATGGACAGCACGCGCGGCGCTGCATGGTGTGTATTGTACACAGTATTGTTTACAATGGTACGCCAGGGACTGTCGTGCATGTGGGTACAATCATCAGACCACACAACGTACTCTCTATGTCTATCTGATAACATTTGCCAAACAATAACAGCAATATCTTCCCAGTATCTCCGTTAACTGCTTATTCATCTCAAGGTTGTTTACCGGAATGGTCAGGATTTCCACAGCTTTAACATGTGCTTCTTTACTGAAAACAAATACGTATATTTTCATATGGCTCTGTCTCTTAGCTCCAGCTCTAGGTTTGTTGTGTGTTGTGGCTGCACCTACAGGAGCTCTAGCCTAATCTATGTGGCACACTGAGCACCCAGCGTGTGTGTGTTTTCCCTGCAGCTCTCCTGCTGGCTGATGGTAATGATTGCAGGTGCATATAAGTCACTTGTTTGTGTGATAGGACACAAATCCAAGCAATAATGTAGACACATGCACATAACAGACACACCTCCAGACACACACCGCCTCTGTTATTATCTGAAGAGTTGGTACGTGCACGTCTCATCACCTTAAGCTTGCACCTGCAAAGATGTTCGGTCTCTTCCCTTCAATTACGGTCCTCTAGGCGGGGGAAATCATCAATTCAATATCCCTTTAGAGCTGCTTATGTTTGTTTGGCCTAAACCATACACATAACCTGGCACTATTGGTCTAAGCAGTGCTGGTGCATCATAGACAGAAGCATCCGAGCAGTCTTTGACCCTGAGGGATTACCTGGGACTGGCCCTGTGTGACCAGGGAGAAGGCCGTTATGACAGTGACCAGGCCGCTCTCTCTCTCTCCACCGTGATGCTTCTATCGTTCCCTGCGCCTGTTTGCTTCCAGGGCCAAAAACAATATGCTGTAAATTGCGCTACAGCCTCTTCAGGGTGGTGGTCTGCCTGCGAACGTGATGTGATGGGCTATCGATTCTCACTGCTACGCTCAAATTGCCTGCCTCACAGGCCCCGACGCCACGAGTGACAGCTTCAGTATAGGACAGCCATGAGGAACGCCGTGGTCTGGGTTTGTCGGGGTCTATCCGTCTGTCAGTCTGTCTGTCTGTCGTCGTCTGTCTGTCTGTCTGTCTGTCTGTCTGTCTGTCTGTCGTCTGTCTGTCTGTCGTCTGTCTGTCTGTCTGTCTGTCTTGGAGGAGATACTTGCTCCCTGCTCTCCACCTTGCTCCCCTCTTCCTCCTGGTAACCAAGACTAGGGCGAGGGACAAGGGGAGATATGATACACACACACACCACACAACAATCTCAGCATGCTGCTCAAGCCAATGCACACTGTCCATTTAATGAAAGGACATTTTCTATCCACAAAGCATGTACGAGGCCCTCTTTCCATTAAAAGGAGAGCGATATTTGCACATAGACAGTTTTTTAATCTGTTGATGTTTTAACATTTGTGACATTGAACAAAGACGGAAAGGCTCGGGGGTTGTCCATTCCCCAAGACGTGGTGACACGCTGCTGTCAATCTGCCATTGATTAAAACAAGCCATGTGGATGAATTATTCAGGAGAAAGTGCTTGCGTAATGAAGAAAAATAATCCCTTCACAATTTACTCTTTGCCACACAGCCCAAAACCTGTCATGGTCTCTGCGCTGGATGTCGTGCTCCCACTCAGGTCATTGTTTTTACCAGCCTAACCTTCCTGACGCCAAAGCGGCGTGTTGACCAACGAACAGTTTGTGCTCGTATGGCGTCGTTCCTTGGTCAGTGATGAAGTTGTGTCACGACCTCAGCCAGCCTCCTCCTCAGCCAGCCTCCTCCCCAGCCAGCCTCCTCCCCAGCCAGCCTCCTCCTCAGCCTCCACAGGGCTCCCAGCTGAGCCAGTCCTCCTTCACGGGGCGGAGCAACACTCCATGTGATTTAGGAGGGGGCCCTGGCTGATGGGTGAGTGTTGTGGCTCACAGATGAGGTCTGACGGTGAGTGGATGAGGTCCAACAGCCACACAACAGCACCCTTGTGTGCCATGGGGGGGGATGGGGCGAGGGAGAGAGTGTACTTGAGAGAATACAAGTCAAGCTCTTTAATCAGGATTACTTGAAAGCGGTCTTGACAATATCTCCACGCTGTGCTCCCATGATAAGCCCCGTCATGCGCTGGCTTGCTGGGGGGGGATGGAGGATGGGGGTGGTGATAGGAGTGGTGGAATAGAGGTGGGAGACATCAAATAGAGGGGAGGTGGGACCAGATGTTTTTCTACCTTGATTCTGTTGATTTGACCTCAGGTGCTCTGTATAAACTAGGCCACCGTGAATGACAGCCACAGGGCAATTGAGCCCACAACCCCACGCCATGGCTTTGATGTCAACGGAGCAGAGTGGGTGCTCTCTGTAGAGTTACTACCTCATCCTCCGACACACAGGCGTTTGTTCTAAGGTAAAACAATCCCCTACTCTGTGGAATGCTTCTTAGATACCCTCAAGTGGACCTGAGGGTATCTACCTGCTGTCCGCTGCTGTCATGTATTTGTCCTGTCAGGTCATTTGTCGCCGGAGCAGTTCACTGCCTCCAGTACTCCGGCCTTGTCTATTCATTTGCTGATACACTTGTTCTGTTATTAGTCTATATGCCTACTCTGCATGTTGGCAGAAGTATTGACATTGTCAAAGTACTGCTCATCGCTCTTGAGTGTGCGTCCATGGTCTTCAATATCAGGTGTCAAACGTAAGGGTCAAATTCATGAACACATTCACACTCCAGTGCTGTGGGGATTACTGTGCCTTCATGGAGGGATGTTAGCAAGGTGCTGTGGGGGAAAAGAACAGGAAGAAGCTGAGGTATTGGAGCTGACCCAGCCATTTTGATGTGTGTGTGTAGCAGAGAGGTATTGACTAGCTCTTTAGTTTGGTACTCCCTCAGGAGGGTGTAATTGTCTCTGTGTGTTTCTATTGTTAAAACTAACTGTGTGTTGGCAATCTTCCTCCCAAAATGAACTTGGCAAAAAACGGTATGTTATCTGTTCTTTGAGAAATGACGAGAGAATATCCGCACTTATCACAACAGAGGTTTTTAAAGCACCTTTTGATTCAATGTGTACCATTAGAAAGTCAGGCTTTCTGCAGATTTATGATCTTTTAGGGAAATGACCTAAAGGATCCATATTTATGATTAAAATCCAAGCCCGGCACCAGTGGAACACTTGTTTTTGCCCTAAGTTGGCATTAAAACTCGTAGAAGCAGACATTTTCAATTTGTAGATGCAAAATATCATACTGCTTATCTTTTGATGACTTGCATCTAATTTGGAATTAGCATATCCCAGTGAAGTGTACAGTAATTTGTCTTTGATGATTGGCTGGTCGGTAATAGATGGGGGATTGCCTGGTCTCCCTTCTGCCCTCTCTCTCTCCCCTTCCCTCTGTCGGAGAAGCACACAGAATCTTTGAAGTATGCTTTGACCATCAGAGCAGTAAGAGAGCACTAATATTATCCTGACCTGAAATGAAAGGGATTAGGTGTAAAACCTGCTGCAAAAGGCTATCTCGATTTACAGGGGATGTTTTGTTTGTTTGTATTTTCTTCCTCAAAGTAAAACGAAGGCTGGGATATAATCTGAAAGACGTAGCCGAAAGCTTAAAGCTCTCGGGGCTTCCGAATGTTGTGGTGGGAGAGACGGGCTGCTTTAGGAACATGTCTGCTTACAGAACATCCATGAATCCTTGTCAGCCTCCCCCTCATTCCCCTCCCCTTGCCTTTGTCACTTCTATTATTTTTACCCCATGCAGCAGAGTCTTTTTCACCTCAGTCACAGAGGGAGGGAGGGAGGGAGGGAGAGAGAGAGAGAGAGAGAGAGAGAGAGAGAGAGAGAGAGAGAGAGAGAGAGAGCGAGGCAGAGGAAAGGCAAATAGAGGAAACCTCTATATTCTACTAATCCACAACCACAACCGAGCCAAGATTGCTTTTGTTTAAGGCTGGGTGTAGGTGGCATGAGAACTTTGCAATTATTTGCACAATTAGTTGTAATTATGGTATAAGCATTTATCTTGTGTGCCCAAGAAGTTGCAGTGTGTATTCTTTAGGGGAAAATAGGAGGAATTAATATAGATTGTTTTTCCTGAAACTGCAGCTTGTTTGGTTGATGGCAATTAGCAGCTAATACCTGAGAGAGCTCCCGTCTGCTCAACCCTGAGCTGGCTCGCAGTCCCACAGTGAACACACTGGTAAATGATGGGTGGAGAACAGTGCACCGAGGAGCCTCATTTTGGCTGCTGTCAAGTCCTCCTAGCTTGTAGTGTTTTTATTTCAGTTTCATTCATCACAGCGCTAAGGATGAGTCTGTGTGATACATTACTGTGAAGTAAACACTGTGTGTGTGTGTGAGTGAGTGTGAGAGATAGAGTGAATGTAAACAGTGTGTGTGTGTGAGTGAGTATGAGAGATAGAGTGAATGATGATGCAGCTGTGCTTCCATGTCCTGCTTCGTCCACCTCATTTTCCTGAAAGGTTTTGCGATGAGCAAACACATAATTTATGGTTGAGCACTTGTTATGAGATGATAAAAAGATGCTGTCTAATTTTTTTACAGGGGTGGAATAAGTGTCCGTGATTCAGTAAAGACCACTGGCTCCGAAAGACAGACAACTTATCTCCTTAGTAGCAAGCTATGATTCAGTGCTTACAATGGCTTTGTGTCACATTCATATTTGAGTGCCACACATTGTCAGGTGGATGTAGAACTTAAACAGCACTTAGTGTAAAGTGTACTTACTTCACTCCCCTGCTTTATTTCTTCCAGAAACATCCATGCAGACGTCATAATTAGTGAACTTTTGAACTTGACCCCTGACCCTGACCTTCTGCATAATCTTGGTAATCATTTCATTTTTTATTTGATGCATTATGATTGATTTATCCATTTTGCCATGACTTACTGTATCATTCTTTTCAGCCTTCTTGCTCCATGCTTTTCCTATTCTTGTTTTCTCTTCACTTTTATTATGAATACAGTGCGTGTCTTGTTTCAAACTTCTATTTTCCTTTTTCTAATTTCTAATTTGTTTCTGCATGCTCGATTACATTTACTGTCCTTGAATCATTTCATTTGTAAAATTAATCATTTCTATGCCATCCATATTTTCATGTTTAGATGATAGGATTATATCCAATTAATCCTATTTCCATTGACATGATTTATTCTCTTTTTATTACCAAGGATTCATGTTCTCCAATTTGATATCTCTCGATTCTCGATGTTTGAGTGTTTGTATGTGTGCTGTATGAGTAGCTGTGTGTTTAAGAGTCAGAATGAGAGAGAGAGAGAGAGAGAGAGAGAGAGAGAGAGTGAGCGAGAGAGAGATGAGCGAGCGAGAGAGAGAGAGAGAGAGAGAGAAAGAGTGAGCGAGAGAAAAAGAGAGAGAGAGAGAGAAAGAGTGAGCGAGAGAAAAAGAGAGGGAGAGGGAAGATAGGAGTGAAGGTGCTCCTCCTGAGGAATACAGCCATGATACCTGCTAATGTTTTAGGAAAGCCTCTTGCAGTCTTAACTGAACGCCTCCTCCTGAAGGACACACACCAAACTGGCTAACATGATGACAAACATGCCATATCAGTTCCCCTCAGGCTCTGCTTCAGAAGCGTGTGCTGGGAGGCAGGTGGAGTCTGGGAGGGCGAGTGAGGCTGAGACGTGAGAGGAGCTGGCAGCAGGAGAGAGAGGGGAGTCACAAGGTTGCCACCCAGAGCAGTAGACTTGCTTGTCTCAGCAGAGTAAACATCGGCCCTCGTCTGCACACAGTAATGGCTAACAGAGGAGGACGTGCACAGAAACACTATCAGCACCACTCTCTCATCCTAGCAGGGGCTGCTCACATGCCACTTTCAGATCCCCCCCCTCCCCCATCCCCCTCAGAACAAGCAGCGAGCCTCCACCCATATGTAAAGCAGTGGACACGAGGCATTAACATATTCACCTACACACCCCTGCACCCTCTGTCGCTCTGCTCCCCTCCTCTCTGCTTGTTTAAAGTGACACGCCAGGCTTTCTAGGATGACACTGCTCTTATCCACAGACAAGTGAAGAGTGGCCGGGGGTCGTGAGGGCGCCGTCCTCACTGAGCCTTATCTGTGGCAATGCCACACACACTGAAATACACATACTCGATACACGTTCTCTCTCTTCTCTCTTCTCTCTGCTCTCTCTCTCTCGCTCTCTCTCTCGCTCTCTCTCTCGCTCTCTCGCTCTTACACACACACACACCCACACACACACCCACAGTGGCTGTCAGGCTGTGTCATCACTGCCCGTGTAGCATAACAGCAGAGGAAATTGTAAGCGATAGAGAACATCTTGGGATCTGACCTCCAATTGTTTGGCAGATTTTTTGATTAGCTGTCGTCCCTTCCCTGTCATCCTCAAATCCTTGAGCTCATGATGTGTGTCCGTGTGTTTGTGCGCGTGTCTGGGATTCCACACATGGATTTGGGTTCCGACGGACAAATAAAGAGTTGAAATACGTTTTCGTGATTTTATTGTATGAATCCATTCTAACCTGATTACCTGAATATGCTGTGGAGCAAAACATTTTTGGCCTCTACAATTGGCCTCGAGAGCAATTCTTAACAGAAAGTCCAAAGTAAAGCTCACTGATAAGCAATCCCCTCGCCATGTAAATTAGAGTCACACTGCAACAGCACAGCTCCTCCTGAAGTGAAGCTAAGGGCTGGATCTCCAGCCGCTGGAGCGCCCTCATAAGGTGCTTCCAATTAGCACTTACTCTGCTGCCTGCAAAGAGTACAAACACAGCCTCATTTCACTACACTTTTATTCGCACAGCAGTTTTCACAGACATTTGTTACCCCGAGTTTAACAAGAGCGCCCTGTCCTTCTCTAAACAGCAGGCACGGAGCTTCTGCTCCCGTGGTAACGCCTCCCTCGGCTGGAACCTTAGGAGGATCCAGCCTCATCACAGAGACTCTTCAGATCCACCAGACCATGGACCGGAGTTCACCGGCTGTTGTTTGTATCTGGAGGCCATATCAAAACATGTACCAGATCCAACCCAAGCCCTGGTATCTTAGCGCCAGGCTGGCGAGCACGATCCGCGGCATTTAAAATCTCATTTATTTGGGCTGTGTGAATGACACTGTCTGAGAAAGGTCGAGCATGCTGTTTCTCACACAGAGGGCCGCGTTGGGAGAATGTGTTTGGTGAGGTGAAGCTGACATTGGGGGACGGGCGCGGGAGCGGAGGACGGCGTCTGCCCTATCTGCAGTGGTGGAGGAGAGAGCGGTGGAGGATTAGAGTTAGCATAGCCCCGAAAGATCCTGAATTCCAATGACTCCCTGAAGAAGGGGATGGAGATTTACTCACTGGGTGTGTTCACCTCTCTATCTATGTGTGTCACCAGACTCACCACTTCCACAATCACAGTCCTGCCAGCGCATATGATTTATGTCTGCAAAGTTGATGGTGTCCCCTAGTCCACTGATTTGACATCTGATAATAAAAAGAAATGCTATTTCAGTTAACATCTGAGAGGAGGCTGGGGAAAATTCGCAGACAGCCCAAACTGCCATCCTACTGCTTGTAACCAGCCAAGAAAAACAGATGACAATGAAAAATTCATCCTTAGCAAAGAGGCTGTTTAATATGTGCTGGGTAGGGGCTGGTGAGACCTCTCAGCTTCGGTAATCTCCTCACATCAAAAACAGCCTTCCTCCCCAAGCCCGTGTAGCCCTCGTCATATCCAATCACACACTCACCCGAGGATCTCATAAAGAATCCCTCCGACCCGGCGCTTCCCTTCATTAAAAGCAAGACTGATTTGGGCTTGCTTAACTTTTGCTAAGCGCCGCCGCGTTACGCCGATTGCAGCTGGCAGTCCTTGTCCCTTGTTGACCTGTTGTGTTAACTCCGCTGCTGTATTTCACTGCCTGATTAGATGTCACTCAATTAAAAGCACATTTCTGCAGAGAGAGAATGGCCTCCCCAGTTGCTATGGAGGCCGCATGCGAGGTAGCGGCGTGCTGTAGCGCGGGTCCCAGGGAGCCATAATGAAACGCTCAGGCTGTACTGGCTGACAAATACGAAGGGAACCGAAAACTTTCACACCCAATCAATGAGAGCTGTGTGGCTGACTTTGTTCCGCAGGAAAATTAAAAAGGATGTGTCAAGCAAGTCACAGAGGACTCTCTCATTTCATAGTCGGCTATGAGAAGCTTCAGGATTAATAGACCTCTCCTAATATGCCTCGCATTGCTGGTCCCTGAACACCCCCGATCAGGTAAGGCCCAGCCAAGCAGAGATCATTTATAAGTGGTTCATTATTTTACCTTCAAATTCCTCTGTCTGGCATTGATTTGATAAACACTGATGTATCTGCTTGAAGAGGAAAACTGCCATTTTTCATTTGCCAGATTTGCTATCTTTGTTATCATAGTTATCTGTGGAGCTCTGGCATCTCAGCTTTAATATGAACCCAGCGAGAGAGAAGCACAGGGGAAAACACCAGCCTGTAACACTCCCCATATTTCGTGTTCTGTGTTTTCTGAATGCTTCTTCCGATAAATATTGTCTTATCTCTGAGGCTCCATGTCAGATGGCTGTTCATCCAGATAAAGCAGAGTAAATGAGAGACCTGTCTAATGAAGCCTTGCTATACTGGTCTGATTAGCCGTGAAAGGATGCAACAATGTGCAACGTCAACAGTAAGGTACAATAATTAATGATCTATCAATGTGTTCTAATGATTAATGTATTTGTTTTTGCAGTTTGATGGACCAATGAGTTCATCTCCTTTCATATTCCCATGGTGAACAGTGAAGGCAGGACTCTGAACCAGGGTGGAGTTAGTGTGGAGGCCTGTTTCCTTATCAGGATAAACCCCTGGCTCGTAGAGGAGGGCTCAGGCGGAGGCCTGGAGTATTTCTCTGTGTGGAAAATGGACCTAGTACTCTGTCTCTGTGAAGGGAAGTCGTAGTTATTTGTGTTTCTCCAGGAGGATGAACTTGTTTTGAGGTGGTAGAAGGAGCCTGTGGTCAGGTCAGATGTGTGTCGCTGGAACATCTCAAATCACGATGAGAATGAAATGGAATGATCAATTTGGCCTTAGTTAATCCCTTCTCTCCAGCTGCATCCTATTGATTTTCTTGTTCGGTCTCTCTGATAACAAGAATCATTTAAAGGTCACATTTTGATGCGTGTCAAAAATAACACAGCCTTAAAGCATACTGAGAGACCTTTGAGGCTTATGTTTGTCAGGAAGCGCATAACAGATCTTGGCACCTCAGTCACAGCGAGGAGGGGAAAACGACAGAACGTCATAGAACATAACAGGCCTTCCGCCCTCGCTTACGCACTTAAAACTCTTATGAAAAAATATTCCCCTCTCTGAAAATGATATGTGTAGCCCTTTAAGATAATAATTATCAGTGGTGTAATACCAAAATTATTCCCATCCAAGCATACATTTTTAATTTATCAGAGTACTGCAGACTTCGCAAAAACTCAGTGGTTGATGCATTTCCTTAAAATAGCTTGGTGCATGCTACCCTGACGGACATACAAAAATATTGCTAATAAGAGACAGGCTGGCCTTGGTTTGGGAGAGGAGCCGTTGCTAACGTGACAAGCTGAGAAGCAGCAGTATATATGGGAGCTAGGGTGCAGGAAGCCAGGGACACGGCTAATGAATCCATGATGGATGGGTCACAATCCTCCTCTTTTTCTACCTTTTTTTCAGTTGTGAATGTCACTGTTCCTAGAGGAAGGCCAGGGTGCTAGACAGAACATCAAACCTATGAATGCAATAAGTGTTCAAAGATCACAGTGAGATCAGCGCCTATCCAGGCTCTCACAAACATCCAGCACTGACCTTTAGCGCCAGCAACAAAGGGATATAGAGCTATGCATCATGGGCCATCGCCTGTGGCACTTATGATTCTGGGAAGGGGGTGTCTTCTGGGAGACACTGTCACCTTCATGAAACCAGCTGTACATGTGTGTTTGTATAGATTTATAATAAAGCCAGTCGTAATAGTGTTGTTCATCCACGCATCATCGGTTAAGATGAAAGCACTTTAATCTCTAAAAAACACAGCTGCAATAAAAGTCAACATGGACGATGCTGTTAAAAGTGATTCACTAGTGATGTACTGTTAAAACATAACTGGTTGTCTGTCGTTGAGATCATATCTGAGGCTTTGAATGACGTGAAAAAGTATTTCTGGAAGTGGCTAAATAACCATGCTATGCTGTATGGTGGCAGACCGACTAATGATATTTCCTGCCTCAGCCCCCCTTAGTGCACTTTATACAAACTGGCAGTATAATGGGGCTTTATGAATACTTGATGGGCTGGTGAGTGATGTGTGTTGTGCTCTGATGCCTGTCTGAGGCCAGGCCAGGCTGGTTAACTGGTGGGACCCCCAGACTGGAGGAAGAGGGGGTGCAGGCAGAGGGGAGGAGGGGGAGCAGGGAGAGAAGAGAGGAGCAGCGGCCCCATTCCACTCTCCCTGCCTGGGTCAATATAAAACCTCATTACTGGGGTGTCATAGAACATTTGTGCACTTTCTGCTCCATCTAGCAGCAATTTTGCTGGATAAGCACTGCTCTCGTTTGGCCCGTTTTAAGCATTTTCGCTAAAGAAAGGCTTGCAAACAGGAAGCTCTCGTCCCCCCACAGGGGCCCTGGCAGCTCAAATCCCTCCAGCGCTGCCTTTGCTCTTATACTTATGTGTGTTCTCATTCATAGGTGTGTGTGTGTGTGTGCATGTATGTACGTATGTATGGATGAGTGTGTTTCTTTGGAAATAAGAATGTGTACGTGAGTGTAAGTGTATGTGTGCGTAACTGTCTGTTCAGATAGAGGTAGAACCTGTGTGTGTCTCAGCTCTTGTGTGTTGTAGCAGTGTGTGTGTGTGTGTATGCTTTGAGTGGCCCACGCTCCCATGTCTGTCTTCCATACAGCCACAGCACACTGGTCTGGCTCCCTGTACAGACTTGCATGGCCAGTGTGTCTCTTCTGTGTGGCACTTTTTAGTTTGTAGAAAAGCAAAGCTCAAATGTGTGATTGCGGGGTGTCCTCCATACAGCCCTGGCTTTGACACCCCCTGTTAACCCTGTAATTAATCCCATAATAACCTAGTTAGTATGCTGCTGTGCCAGCACCTTTGGATGTCACCTCCTCTCCTGCAGCTCTCCGACCCTCCTCCCCCTCCACGGCTGTAGTGTACCCCTCATTCTCTCCCCCCCTAGGTTCTCTCTAGTTCCCTCCCCTTTAACATGAAAAGCACCCTGGCTGGATAAATATGGAAAACAAGATGTGTCTGGTGGCAGTGTGGGAGCCTTTGGCAGGCGATTCTCATGTTGTTAGAATGTTTGTTTTTTCTACCCCTCCCCCCCCGTGCAAAATTGAATCTTATGAAAGCAAACAGAATGACACTCTTATAAATATGGATGCCTGCCTTCTGGACAAGCTGCTCAGCCCGTGCCAGGCTGGCCCCATCGTTTCATGGCAGAGTGCTCTGATTTCAGGGGGTTTGGGGGCTGGGGGGAATCAAAGGAAATGATAGAGCACCGTTTGGCCATCGTGCTAGCACGGTTTTATGCAGCGTTGCTGCGGAGACAGTGGCTGAACACAACATGCACAACAAAGACCCTGAATAATGCATGATCGGATAAAAGCCAAACATGCAAAAAATACCAGAAAGGTCAGTAGGATCCCTGACCATAATTACGGACAGAGAATTTGCCAGAGCCGCACTAATTAAACCACAGACAAACCTCCCCTCTCTGCCTCCTTGTGTCCCAGTAGCTCCACCACAAGCCTGCATATTAATCACACTGTGTAGGGAGGGATGTGGTGCTGCTCTGTGGTACTTCATTGTAAAGTACAGACGCACACACATACACACGCATTCAGACCGTATGTTTGACTGCACCATTGTGAAGCTCAGAAAGGGTGCCAGGCCTGGAGTGGTCTGGGCCAGGCCCATCCAGACTGTAGCGACGGCTGAGAAGCTGGCACAAGCTGAACATTGAGTGGCTTCCTGCTGGAACGAGCGCTACCACCAATCAGCTTCTCTCTAATTGGAGTGGAGTGGTGGGCCCTTTCAACACCGGACCTCCCTGCCTTGGCAGAGAGAGGTGAGCTGGGTGGGACAGGAGGTGTTGGTGGGAAGTGTATCTGAGACCAATGAATAAAGCTTAGAGTTAGAGCAGTATCACGCTGTGTGGCGTCCCACTGTGTGTGTGTGTGTGTGTGTGTGTGTGTGTGAATGACTTCCCGTTCCCATAGTCTGTGTGTCTGTCTTGTTAGGACAGGAGATGATGATGTCAAAGCTCTCTAGGCTAGCTAGCTAGCTTCAGAAGTACTGATCAGTAAGCTGATCAAATCAACATAGACTTTGGTGATTGACAAATGACATTGCTTGTCATTACTATACATGTTTTCCCTAATGTCCAGGACGTTACTGATTTGTCTATGAAGGTTGTAGGCTAGCAGATCTTTCTGAAACACACCCCATTATAAAAAGTCTGTGGTTGGACTGATTGTCGTCTGGTGAAGAGGACTCTTTGGGGTCTGTGAGTGTGTGTATGTCTGTGAGAATGTGTTGGTGTGTGTTTTCTCGTTCCTGCAGCTTCACTGCTCCTGACAGCTAGGCATCAGGGAGAGTGTTTTACAGATCCCCAGAAGCTAACCGGCTAACTGTGCACGACCTCCGGCATTGAATGATGAATGGCAAAAGAAGCTCCCCTCATCCATCGCCACACTACTCCTGTGCTCCCTTTCGTTCCAGCTGAAAAGAGGGAAATAGGTGGTAACACAACCCAGTTGGACATCGAAGGTAGCAGGCCAGAAACAGCTTTAATGTTGTGTAGCAGATGTGGTGCATCTGAGACGCATCTGAGAGCTCTGTGTACTGTATGGATAGAGCTGTTTACAGGTGGGTACTCACAACCAACCCCACAACCCACGAGGGCACATGATGCAAACAAACATGGCGCCTCTAGAAAAATATTAGCTGTTTTATTCATTTGACTTTGTTTTGCTGAGCATCGTTGTAGGCTCTGACAGCATTCGAGTCTTCCAGGAATGCACTGGGATGTGTTGAGCTGTGGAATATACACCCTGCCTTTATCCATAAAACTCAGAGACAGGAGCAGGTGTGTACGCTGAACAGATTATCGCCGTAAGCATTGTTCAAGGAATTCACAGTGCTAATGGTGTGTTATACCGCACCCTATGGGGGGTGCCTATAAAGCCAAGCCATCCAGCGAATTAGCTTGTACGTTGTAGAGTACTGCGCTAATGTGTGTGGAAAATGTGTGTGCGGAACTGCTGTACTCCAGTTACGCTGCGTTTCAACTCTCTCCTGCCCTGCTTCAGCGTGGCTGTCGGCCCAGGGGCCAACCAGGCCCATAACTGGCCCCGGTTGGCCTAGCCTGTTGGCTCTCTGGATCAGCCATTGAGAGTGTGGCCTTCGCAGTTAATCATAACGCCGACTCAGTCCCGCCTGATTGTATTGGCGGCTCCAGGGATCTGCCATAATTGGATCCTTGTAAGTGGTTTGGAGAAGCTAAACAACCAGATTGCTGTTTGTTTATACCTTTTCATATATCAGTGACGTGCAGAGACTCCTCAAGCAGTCTGGGATTTGTCTGCTGTTTGCTGGCCTAATTAGTAATTCAGTTTTAACATATGCCTCGATTGCGGCCTGATGCAGCTATTTGTGACTAACTCCATTTTAATTAGTCTTCCTGATTCAGATCTCGGTTGGCTCTGAACTGGTGTTGGGCACTACATAAAACGGCAGTGTCCACAGGACATAGACATGCCCTTGAACTGCAACTTTCAAGTGTTTGTTAGATCATCAGATTATCTGGACAGTTTAGAGAAAGGAAATAGCAGGAATCGAAGAAAACGACTTAGAATTCAAACCAACAAGCTCAATACAATTGAAATATTTCCTTTTTAATCTTAAACTGCCACACTACATTTAGTAGGGCTGGTTGGGTCCTTGATAGAGAATTTTGGTCAACACTACTTTGAGAGTAATAGGTGTACCTCACCACTCACAGACTTGTCACTTCAACACCAGCCCAAACTAATCAAATGGGAGTACATAATTTGGTTCTAATATTGTCTCTGTTGTAGTAATTATCTAACATCTTTGTTGGACAGCCCCATGTCACCTTGGAAGGTGTGCTGGAGTGTGTCTTTGTAGCTGTGCCTCTGTCTGTGTGTCTATGTGTTTTAGTGTGTCCCCAGTCACAAGGCAATCCACAGTGATACATTATTGGAAACTTCCCAAAGTAATCCCAAGTGCTCCTGCATTGGGGCACCTCCATTGCAAAAGGCAGTAATTAAAAAGCGACAGCTTTGCCGATTAACTCTCCAATGGAGTTTGCGGGGGGAAAGCAGGCAGGGAAGGGGGCATTAGTCACATGGGCCGCAGTCCCCCCACAGATAAAGCTCATTTTCTCTAGCAGTGGGGTAGAGAGAGCGGAAAACATGGCCATTTGATTTTGGCCTCAGATGAGGCCCACAGGGGTAGCCGTCGTTTTATTTAAGGTCACCGGGAATAAATGGGATTCCGGCTGTTTCTGGCGGGCGGCCGTCGCCAGAGCCCAGGCTGGGGCCTCCCACCCTGCTGGCCCTGGGCACCCTCTTCATCTCCCCTCCCTGGGACACGGGCAGAGAAGCTCCCCCTGCCCTCCCCCTGCCCTGTCCTGTCCTGCCCTGTCGTTCATCTCCGTGTCTGGGGCCAGGGATAAATCCCTCTCCACACCCCTACCTTCGCTCCCAGACCCGTGTCAAAGGGTAATGGCATGTTAAAATCCCCCTCAGGTTGTTCAAAAGGCCAACCCAATGGAAAGAAAACCTCCCAATAGAAAAGCTTATTCCATTTAATAATAACGAGAGGGGGGGGTGGGGGGCATTTACCATAGCACAGTCTGTACTTTGTTTTAGTCTCTAACTCGTTCTGAACAAGACAATGTGTGAAAAATGCCAAATCTGATCATTTCTTTATGGTGACACTTAAGTGGAGTTGGCCTGTCATAAAGCCTTGATGTGGTTGTCAGAGCACTGTGAAGGCTCTGCTTCCAGGTAGAATGAACAAGAAGCCAGTCAGAGCAGGATCCTCCTGCCAGTCAGGCTTTACATAAGGGGCTGGTCTGTAGAGGAGGGTGTTGGTCCCATCACAGCACAGGTAGATGGGGCATGCTTTGGCAGTCGACACCCTTACACGCAAACATTCTCACATGCGCATGCTCGCAAGCAGCCACATTTCTACACAGACACACACACACTTCACAAAGTATTATATTTAGGAATTGAGTGGATAGTGTGTAGAGAGAGTGGTACTGTCTTTACACCCAAACACACCAGCTGTGTCAAACAGGGACTAACTGCCTCCCTGCTCGTTGCCAACCCCTTCCCCCTAATCACGTCTCACCATTTTCAAACCTGTTAACTCAAATTAAATGCCAGACTAATTGAACATCCAATAGGGTTACCATGTGCATTGTGGTGACAAGCCAACCATTGATTGGGCGGGTGCGCTCTCACAGTGGTAGCTAGCTACCTTCCAGAATATTGGGCATCATTAGCTAGCTCTCCACCAAGCCAGTGATATAAATCACAGGGTCTAACTGTAGAGCGGAGAGACAGTCTCTAATCCCACCAGCCCCACACACCACAGGGCACGAGGGTTATCAAGCCTGCTCTTTACCAAGAAATACAAGGCTGGAGACATTTTATCCAAACATATGCATGAAAATGAGGTAGAAATGTAATTATGTAGATTGAGAGAGGAGCCATGGGTACCAAATGTCAGATGTCAGGTGTGCATTTGGAGACCCTTGTGGGAAGCAGATGATTATCATGGTAATTATTCAGCATTTGAACGTTCCGTGTACTGTGTAGAACATTGGGAAACATCAGCCCAGGGGCCCGGTGTTGATGTTTGTTTTCCTGCCACCAGAAACACCAGAGAGAGAGAGAGATAGAGACAGAGACAGAGAGAGAGAGGAGAGAGAGAGAAGAGAGGAGACAGAGAAATAGAACTCAACTGAATATCTGAATTCCACCAACATGAGATGTAGAGTAGCTTCATGCTCAATTCCCTTTTCTGGCTCTTCACCCCCCCTCTCCCCCCTCCTTTCCTCTAGGCAGTAAAGAGATTGGGCTGGAAGTGGAGCGGGAATCAGTCATCTTTATCTCCCAACTTGGGGAGGGCTGGCATGGGCCCGGGCTTTCCTCTCTTTACGACCTCCACCCCTCCCTTTGTTTTCTCCCTGCGTCCCAGCATCCTTTTATGCGCTCTGTATTTTCTGAGCCCAGCGTTGTGGTTTAATATGCATGATAAATTTGATTCCTGTATTCATACCTATTATCCGGGAGACACACAGAGCTCTTCCCTGGGCCCGCCCTACTCCGGCCCTGCCGTCCTGAGGTGTGGATGGCCAGTTGGAAAGTGAGATGGCCAAAGCCTGTCCCAGAAGTCATTAACCCTGTGACTGTATAGCACCTCCACCAGGTCCACTCTCACTCAATCTCAATATACCGTGTGTATTTTTCCCTTTCATCTTTCTTTCTGTCTTTATTTCTCTCTCCCTCTCTATCTCTCTCTCACACACACTTTCTTCCTTCCTTTCACTCCCTCGTTTTATTTTGTTCTTGCCTGCCTGTTTACCTGTCTGTCAGTCTCCCTTGCCCATAGACCAGGCTCTGCTCCCTGATGGCAGGTGGCTGTACGCTCACACAGGAACAGTACACTGCCTCCCCAGGCTGTCATGCACCGCTAAGGACTCTGGTTATCTCCATAGCCATAGCACTGATCACAGATAAGGCCACTTACAGTGTATGATGAATTGATTTATCTTGGTACACTTAAGCCTGCAAAGTACTATGCTTTAGGGTAGAGGTGATTTAAAACTCATCTGAAATGTTCTCCAGTTCTCAACAGCACTATAATAAGATTCAGGCAGGCTACAGTGGCCCCCTTATTCACTCTCTCCAGCTGTTCTTTGAAAGTCTTGCACGCTGTGACGCTCGGTCTGTTTGATACCGAGGAGTGTTCTGGCCTCAATACTCAGTGTTCCATGTCTGGAGAGCAGGGACCTTGACCTGGAGGTCCTCTATGGAGAGGAGGACGGGAAGAGGAGCGGAGGAGGAGAGGAGAAGGGGGAACAGACGGGCTAAAAGGGGGTTGAGTGAGTGCTCACAGACATGGTGTGCAGCTAATGGCTCTAGATGCATCTGTGTGCCCTGTGCTGGCATGAAAAGAGAAACTTCCACCATGAATAGTTAACTAGGGTGTGCCCAGGACAGGCCAGCTATGTAAACAGTCAAACTGGCCTTCTAACAAGCTTGAGTCTTTCATTTACATTCTTCCCTTCTCCCTTTTCCCTCCATTATACATGAAGGCCCTTATGAAATAGTCATAACTGCAGGAATCTTTCCAGGAATATGTCTACATCAGATTAATTACACACACTCTATTATCTATTTACACAATCACCTTCTGCCTCACCTCACTCTACACTGGACGGTTTTGCTGATCCTTAATTATACCCTACAATCTCTACTACTTTGTATGCTGCTCTACTCCACTCGACTTGAATATACTCTACTCCCAATTACCAACAAGCCAACATCTTGTTTTGGGGGGTTTCACTAGACAACATGGAGCCAGAGAGAATGTTAGCCATGGGGTTGATCATTATACGACATGGCAGGAGAGCAGCCAATCCACACAGGTCTGCGTGGGATCTGATTAGTACAGTAGGGAGTGGTCAGGGGACAGTCGTTTGTTAGCGCTCAGAGATCAGGTTTAGAGCAGTGACAGTTCCTCAGGCTCTCTGCTTTCACCACCGAGGCCTGAAGGACTTCATGAACAGGCCCATGAAACAGGCACTTCATTGGGCCACAGTCTGAGCGTCGGGGAGAGGATGCTTTGTGTACGGTTCATGTCGCACGCTTTGTTGACTGAATGTGAAAGCCTTTTCTTATATATTTATTTGCTTTTGGGGGCTCTGCGTTGGGCTCTTTGTGACAGCTACGTTTCATTTCTAAGGTTTCACTGTCCTTTATCTAATTTCCTTTGTTGTGACATAAACAAGGAACTTGTGGAAATTCAATTACCAGGGCCTTTGGAGATTCCAAGCACAAAGATGTATCGTCTCGGTATCTCTGTCTCTCCCGCCCCTCCGGAGCAGATAGCCGGGGTACTTCCTAATTTATTCAACCGAAGCGTCGCTCCCTCTGTTAATCACACAGAGTGGGCTAAAAGGCCCAGATCAGTGCGGGCTGGCATGCCCCTGAAACATTGAGGGTTTATTTATTGAGGTGTGTTCTGTGTGTTTGGAGCTTTACTAATGCATTCAAATGAGGGCACTGCGAGCCAAAGTCACAACAATCCTCAATGGGAGTCTGTGCTCTTGATGTAGCAGCTTTTTATGCTTGTCTCCCTCCACCTTCATCACTTACCCTTTTGTCAAAAGTCCTCGTTCAGCCGAGGTCTTTCCTTTGGTCGGAGTCACATTGTTGCCGGGCTGCCTTCTTGACGGGGGAGAAATGAGAGCTTGTCAAGGTCAGGGATGAGCACTAATTAGTGTTTGTTTCTGAACCGTGGGGCTAACTCCACCCTGCGCTCTCCACCACAGGGACCCCACGGCATTCTCTCTCTGTGTGTGTGTGTGTGTGTGTGTACGTGTGTGTGTGTGTGTGTGTATGTGTTGTATTCATATCATGCTCTTTTCAGGCTTTCTATAGCTCAGAGCTTGGCCATCTGGGACTGCCCTGTAACCTAGGTTCTGTCCTATCCTCTAGAATCCAACGGGCCAGTCTTACGTGACAACTTGATGGTTCGTTAGAGGGGATGTAGCTGGTTTAACATCCCACTGGGCTGTGCGCTTGTTAGCCTAGCATGTTACCACCCAGACAGGGGCCACAGGAGAGGGGGCAGGAAGAGGACGAGAGAGGAAGACAGGGAGAAAGAGAGTCAAAGCGGGTGGAGAAGAGAATAGTGGGGTGATAAGCAGAGGAAGAACAGACACAATTTGGGAGCGGCTGAGGACGACTGGAAATGATAGCATAAGTGCAGCAGTCTCTAAAGGAGTCATTCGGGGACTCGTGTTTGGGAACAGTATTTCCCCCCAGCTCTGTCTTCCAGCGATGTTACTGTGATATAATTTACTAATTCATCATCCTCGACTTCCTCTTGTTCACCCCTGTACAGAATGTATTTTAATTGCAAACTGTAGAGCTCAAAGTACAGTAGTGACATAGCAATGTGCTCATTGGAGCTCTTCTGGAACTGTCTGGTGCAAACTCTCTCTCTCTCTCTCTCTCTCTCTCTCTCTCTCTCTCTCTCTATCTATCTCTCTCTCTCTCTCTCTCTCTCTCTCTCTCTCTCTCTCTCTCTCTGTCATTTTATTATGAACATTTCAACAGGCCTACTTACTGTATGTAGCCAGCATTTACAGTAGATTAAGTGCTGTGCTGTACATAACACAGTTAGCAGATATTGATCCAATTTGGCCCCAGCATCTCGCTTGGCTGGGAACAGTTTTGCTCGATCACATTTTGCTGTGTGATTCCTTTCTCCTCGTTACGTAGCCTCATGTTATGTGTTGATCATGTCTGTGTGTAAGGGTGTTCACAGTAGCAGGAGAGTGTTACATTGACACGTCTGGAGTCTAACCAGCATCCACGTGCATCACTCCACCCAGCTGCAGTTACTGTCGTGGTAACGCTCAGGCAAACGAGACGGTAGCTGTGGCGCTTTCCACGATTAATTTGTATTTATGATGTATTCCTGCGATGAGATTTGCTGTGATCAAATGCAACCGTTTTTGCATGTATCAGTGGTTAACTTTGTCACGCTACAGCCTTCAACGCGTCCTCCTCTTTATATCCGTTGCCTCCACCCTCTCTCCATCTACGCTACCTCACTATCTCTCCCCGTCTCCCCGCTCCTATCTTTCATCTTGTATGTCGCTCTCCCTACCCTTTCCGTCCCTTTTTTACGGGTGTCGGCATATGAATTCTTTTTTTCTCTTCCTGAAAAGGAGATCAGTTCACTTTGTGGTCAAAAGGGTATTTTCTGCTTTATTAGCTAAATCCAGGAGCTTAAAGCATAAGGTCTTGTAGGGGACACAGTCAGCGCAGCCTTGCCCACACTCTGTTTTCATCTAACTAACAGGTTCCTTAGAGAACCCACATGTACACTGGGAGTGGTTACAACAACAACAACAACAAAAGGACTATTGTAGGACTGTGAGGCAAACATTCTTTTCATGATAGTGGTATGTCATCTTGTTAGCCATGGCAGGTACTGTGGTCCTCCTCAGTGTTCCTGCTATGCCGTGCTACAGTACAGTACAGCGTGCCACTCCTCGTCCCAGTGAGACTCCGTAATGAGGTAGCCGCAATCTAGGACAGAGAGCCAATGAGACCTTAAATGACAGGAACCAGTCACGGCTGCGCAACATGCTTGGATGATTTTTGAATCGTGCATTATTCATCTAACAATGCCAGACCAATCAGTGAGCGAGGCACAGCCAATGAAGGCATAGAGTCTGTATTTTCATTGGTTCTGGACCAGAGTCCCACCCTTTTGCATAACATATGCCTAAGCACAGCATTAGGCATTCTGCTATGGTGGAACTCTACCAAGTTCCTGGAGAGGACAGGCAAACTGCATTTGAGGATGATGAAAGCTGTCACAATACTAGCGGCGTATACTATTCCCCGACCTTAAAAAATGCACATGAAGCAGACATGGCCTGAATCACTAGGGTGCCGGGAGGAAATGTACACCACATCCATTTGTAGGAGCTGGAAGATGCCGTCATGGTCTGGATACTCCGTAGTAGAAGTGACAACATTGCAAGCTCTTAGCAGCAGTATGCTAACCATCCATTTCGGTTTAGTCAGCAATTAAATAGCAGCTGCTTCATGTGCTCTACATTGGTTTAGCTGTATGTAATTAGCAGGGCATTTTATGCTCTGTTCTGTATGCACGTAGCTTTTGTCACCTAGGAAGTCCCAGAAGATGGCTTGCTGGGGCTCGTTATCTGTCGCCTGTGTCTATGTCATGGTCAGGTATTGATCCTCTGAAGCCATCACAGGCTTCTTCCACTCTTAAGATGAAGAACAACAAAGTACCTGTCAGAAAGGTGCGCTGGGCACATTATAGCATATAGAAGCTTTACTTCCCAGCCAGCCTGCGTTCCACATAACTAGCCCCCTGTATGGAAGCATAAAAATAGCCTTCCTTCCTTCCATTTCAGTGGGAAGATGGCATCATTAATTGATTTAGGAGCGTGATAAAGAGACTGAGAGAGAATGAGCTGCTGGTAAGAGACATTTGTTTTGAATGAGCGCTGCTTGGCTAGCTGTGCAAACAAGCATGCAGGCTGTGGCCAGGTGGAGGGGAAAGCTCTTATCCATCTTCATCGCTATATCAAGGTCATGGATGGGTAGCTGGGCTAATCTCCTTCTCCTCCTATCTCTTATGGGAGGAGAAGGATGGCAGGCTTGCCAAGCATTAAGCCTTCTCCAGCCAAAGACAGTAATATGACGTCTGTGCCTCTGCAAATACTTGGAAATATGAGATATGAATCTCAGTTTAAAAAGACCAGGAATGGCATCCTGAAGGAATCCTGTATGGGGGATGTTTTAGTAAGGAGATAATTATCTAAGTGGAACAATTGCATGTCCCTATTATTAGACACACATGTAGTTCTTAGCGTCATGACCTATGGTAACAAACCATTCTAGAAACATGGGTAATTATCTGTAGTGTTGTCAGCTGTGTAACACTCCGTGGCTTGTCTGTACTTCCTAGATCCAAAACATAGAGGTGAGCACTGACGAATCAGGGACTAGTGTTGGCAGATCACTTGGGGCAAAGTCTCTGAAGTAGCTGAAAGGAAGTGCACTCCTCCTCTCCTTCACATAGATTCACCCTGCACAGAGTTTTATCCCCATTGTTCATTAGACTTCTAAAGGAATAATTAACAAGGCTTTAAAACGCCGCTTTTATGGATCACCTGCTGTCCCCCAATATCATTTTTGTGATTGCGCAGCAGAAAACACCGAGCAACATTGATGCCCACGTCTGGCACCAGAAAGCCTTACAGGATCAGTAACTCTCCAATTAAAGTGATATCTCTCAGTCAGCTGGCACCGGGGAGCTGAACACAGACCTCACCACAGGACAGATCCATTTACCAATGGCTCAGTCGCTTATAATAAGACCCATCATGGCAAGATAAAGATAAACAGTCTTATTTCAGAAATGTAATATAGACACGTCAAATGTTTGACAAAAGGTTCTCTTGGAAGTGGAACCCTGGTGGAAAATAGTGGGCATTAATGAGCCCAGGAGTTTTTCTCATTGACTTCGTTCACAGCAGGGTCAAACTCCTGGTGGTCTTTATGATTCCAGCGCCGGGAGGACAGTCTCCCCTCTGCTCAACTCCCAGTGCCACCAAGACACCTCCTCCCGATGCACAAATATATTTGTCATGTCTGGGGCCGTGGAAGCACGGGTAAATATTATCATCCAACGAGCAAACAAACAGTCTTGTGTGAGGCAGATAAAGGGGAGGCGTGTGGCGAGGTTAATGGGAGAGCGCTATTAGCATTGTCACTCAGCGTGCCAGGTCTGACAGTGGAGCTGAGTCTGAGGCCCTCTCCATCTCCCGTCCACCTGCTTATCACCCAGATAAATTAACTCAGGCAGGAGAGGCAGGTGGGGGGTGACAGATCCACACCTATCAGAAGACAGGAGCGCTTGGTGCAGATCATCGCTCTGTTGACTCGAGTTAATAGCATGGGGGCCACAGCACAGCTCCTGACAAGCCTGTCAGATTTTGGGGGGCCAGGAGATTGACGGGTGGGGTGGGGGTGGGGGTGGGGAGTAGAGCAAACGCTTGATAATTACACACAACCTCATGTTTGTCAAAGGTGAGGAGGACCCGCGGACCCCTGTGCCTGCCACACCACCCCTGTCTGTGTCCTCCTCACCAGGGCAGTGGGTACACATAACAGCACTGTCCGGGGGGGCACTCAGCAGAGCTGGAGCCACATTCATAATTAACCACCCGGGTGGATGGAGAGAGAAAGAGAAGCCTGTTTTGCCATGTGGTCTTTCCCAGAAAGCTGACATGGAGCTGTTGTGGTTGATCCGCAGGGTTCAGAGAGAGAGTATGTCAGTCAGAGAACAGCCCTGCGCTAGTGGACGGGCGCCTGGGTCTCGAAACATTGACTTCACTATCAACAATGCAGGCAATTACCATGGGTGTGGTACAGGTGTATTTGGCATCTGAATAGTAGCAGAATCCCTTCATGTATACCTGCTCACCTGATATTGTTTGACAATGTCAATCGTATATTTACACAAAGCACAGCCAAGTTGCCATATGCTAACTTTGTATCGCACCGTGTCACCAAAAGTGGGATGGATTGTGTGGCTAAACATGGCTTGCTTGTGGCTGGATCCACGCTGCTGTCCTGGGCATGCTCTTCCATGCAGGGGGGACAGGGCGTGCTGCTTGCAGGCACACAGTGTTCACGGGTGGAACAAGCAGGATCAGGCGCGTTGCTAAAATGGATGGGTAATTGAATTGCGGAGATCCTGACGTACAGTACACCGGACCAAGAGACAAGAGAAAGCTTTTTTGCCAGATGAGGTAGCGGGGGGAAGTGTTTCACCCCGCCCACGGCCCCTCCCCTCCCTGCTAGTGCCACTCAGCAGAGCTGGAGCCATTGCTGTGTTAACAGTTTCTGTCCTCACGGGAGAGGAGAGCCCTAACTGTCGTCCTCTCCCAGTTGGCTGGGCCCTGTGAAACCACTCCGCTGTCTCTTTCATATTAGTGGTGAGAGCACACAGCTTCCACACGAGACATGCTCCACTGTACTGTACTGTACTGAACATCTTGTTAGGCTAAGCTAAAAATAAACGTTTTTTTTGTTGTGTGTAAAATACTCCAGTGTAACACTAATTATGAGCCCCTGAAAAAGTTATTTCTCAGTCACGAGTTTGGAAGGCAGACAAGTTTGCAGAGTTGCAAAAAGATTGACTTTTGTCCAGTAGGAACTGTAAAGTTAAAAGCTATTTTGTTTGTATGAGTGAAGCCACCAGACAGAAAGCGACGCCATCACAGAGAGACAGACAGAGGAGACCAGTGGACATGCTGTTGTACAGATTGCCAACCCCAGGGAGCTGCCCTGCTCAGCCTGTAACATGCTTGGTGGTTCTATGCTTTCGCCATCAAATGGAAGGCATAGACTCTATCATTTTCCATTCTGTATTTCAGTAAATCTCTCTCCACCGTGCTCAAACTTTGCTCCAACAGCAGCCTCCTTTTGACTTGTTTGAACAGTTGAATCAAAGAAATAGCAGTTCAGCTAAAGGTCCTGATAGAGTAAAAAAAACACAGAAATAGAAAGACAATTTTGATATGAGAGAGAGTTTAGAAAATCTCTACACGACCAAACAATGGTCACATTTCCACTGCTGGCAGGTAAGGAATGTCTTATTTCTGCATCATACATTCACATTTGTATGCACTACCTATATTAAATGAAACAAATAAACAAAACAGTAGCTAAACATTCTTCTGACAATTGCAATAATTCTATTTTCTAGTATGTCATATTGCCATACTGTACTACAGTCTGAATCTGAATGTCTTAATGATACATTAAGGAAAAACTAAAACATGTTTTCCGGAAGGTGCATTGCAAAAACGGTCGAGTTATGTTTTAGTGTGTGAAGACTACCTGTGTGTTCGCACTACCAAGGTCTTGTGTAGTAATACGTGGCGCTCAGTAAAAAATGGAAGATTGACGACGTATCAAAGCAGGGATACCGTGAGTGAAACTCAGAAGCACCTAGTCTCATTGATAGCTACAGTATGGGCCCGTTAATTGTACAAGGTTCAAAATCTCTCTGAAAGAGGATGAAGGGTAGAACACTGTGGCCCAGCAGTGGGGGTTGCAGGGAGCAGGTATGGATCAATACTGAGGAACAGACAGATAAACAAGCACGGAGACTGGTCAGCTGATCAGTAAATGATGCAACCCAGATGTACCGACCTACTACTGTACAGAGCCAACGCAGCACGCGGCTGTTCACCCAGGCAGACAAGCTAGGGAGCTGGAGAGATGACTCTCTGCTGCTTGGGAAAAAGTTTCTCTTTGCTCTTTTCAAAGTTTGCTGAGAGAGTGAGGGAGAGCGAGAGTGAGGGAGATAGTGTGGATATTGTGGTGGGGGGCAGGGTGAGGCGGGAGGAGGGGGGGCGAGGGAGGGCGGGGTGCTTGAACTCTCTGTGGTGCAGACGGTAACCGTCTTTACATTCGAGAGGGAGAAGATCAAAGCGGCAAAGTTTAAAGAAAGGAGGGGCGGTTTCTCTCTGCTGTTTGGGAGCCATCCAGGTACCTGCGGTGTGTATTGATGTGCTGCACCGTCGTGAGACACTCTCTCCCATTCTTATTTCCTCTTGTCCTGTTGAAGCTAAACGGGCCATGCTTCAAAAACACTGGTTTATCAAAGACGCTGCTTAAATTGTCTCCCTTTTTTCCCGCTCGCCTCTTCTGTTCTCCTGATAAATATTATGTGTCTCTCTCGGCTGGCGCAGTTGAAAAGCTTTCTGAAGAGACTGGTTTAGAAGTCATCCCAGAGAGAGGTCTAAAGAAAGATGCTGGTTAGCATTTCTTTTAGAGAGTTTGAACCGGATGCCTACTAGCCTTCACTGTGTGCCTATCTCACCACGTCTCCCCATGCGACCATACCATAATAAACCAACCACTGAGGAGCCCCTCTTACAAGGCTCTACAAATGACTTTGCTTCTGAGTTGCGCCTGTGTCCTCCTCTTACCCACCAGATAATAGAATCAATGAAAGCCTTGTCACTCAGAACAACTAGCTGTGAGGAGGGAAGCCTCGCTCTATGGTCAGGGGTGACCAGCTCCCTCGAGTTTATAACAAACAGCCAGTGATGACTTACAGACCTTCGGCGGTGATTGAAGAAAACTTGTAGCTTTAACTCTTGGAAACTAAGTCGAGTCCTTCGATCCTCCGTATCCAAGTGCTTGGTGGAAGTAGTCTCCTGTGTGTTTTCCTCCAAACCCAGTAAAACATCCGTGTCCTTCCACTCTGTCAGGGATGGCTTCGTGTCTTTGCTGTGTCAGTGGCTAGCTATTAGCAAGCTCTCATTAGGGGCATCCTGAGCTGGGTTTCCACCAGCTGCAGATTGATTCAGGGATTATATACAGATTGGCATCATTTCAAAAGAAAGTGTACAAATACAGAATAGGGGGTAAAGTAGGGTCTGACAGAGATTATAACTGGGGATATAATAAGGCCGGTTTCCACTCTAATTGCGACACAGAGCAACAGCTTTGCAATTACAGAGCACAGCCAGGCGCCTAGGGAGCAGCACAACAGGGGGATCACACATCCTCAGCAACTTGAAGCTGCACTATCAGATTATGTCACTATTAATTAGACACTCAGTAACACTGGCCAAAACTCTTAGGCATACAACACTGTATATGTCTCTTCCCACATGTGGATAAGAGAGTAAGTGAACTCAGATCAATAATTACAGAGCTAGCTGAGCTCTTCCACTGTTCTGTCACCAAATTTCTCTCTAATTGGGCACTTGGAATTGAAAACACTGAAACATACTCTTATTGAGTTTGGCTATGTATTTCTGCAAAGGTCTGGAGGGATCCTCACCTACTGCAGATCCAGGCTTTAGCATTTATTGTATTGATGGGATAGCATGTACCCTGTACATAACATAAGTACACAAGTACACACACACACACACACCATAAACAGTACCTACATGAATGATACAGAATCACACAGCGCACAATCGATTTTTACACACATCCTTGCATGCACGATAGCTGAATAAATATGAATCCCACATCCCTTGTGTGTATGCATATGGGTGTGTGTGTGTCTGTGTGTGTGTGTGTGTGTGTGTGCCTGCTAGCCAATGGATGTCTCTGTTTATTTGTATGCTTGTGACCTGGGTCTCATTTGCCTCTTGATGCAGGCTGGTATTACCCAGGCTATTGATTGAGGAGAGCAGGAGGCCCAGGAGTCCTCTGGTTTGATCTGTTACATCCTTTCAATAATTCTCCTCTGTGAGTTCTACAGTAATACTTTTCTCCGAATATTTTTTTTCCAGCCAAAGGCTAGAAGAGTCCACTTCACAGCCCTTGGCTCATAGGTCCACCCAAACACAGAGGAGAGCAGGATTACAAGCTCAGTACACAAAGGACAACACACCAAATGGTTTCATTTCTTTCAACTGCCAACTGTTTACCAGTGAGGACCTTAACAGCCTTGGTACTGGCCCTCCACTCACATGGTGTTTGTCTGTATGTCTGTATGTCTATATCTACACTTACTTACACTCACTTACAAAGGAACCTGAGTCTGATGACTGCGTGTGGGTGGGTGTGTTGATATTTTGTGGGTGGACACGGGAGTATGTGTTGGAGGCCACAGTGTCCCATAGCGGCAGGCATGGTGCCCTGGATGTGGGGTGGGAGGAGGTGGAGAAGAAGGGATGGGTGGAGACAGACAGGAGTAGAGCTGCCGTCAGATGAAAGCTGGCTGGGCATTGCTGACAGGTCCATTTCAGGTGTGTTTTCAGGCAGCTGTAGCCCAGGTAAATGAAGAGATCAAAAGCAGGGATTGGAGCTGGTGCTGCTGGCTCCACTCTGCCTCCCTCCCAGTACCCGAGCCGGGATGGGATTTTAATGATAAGGCTCACTAAGGCTCGGACTGTGTACAGCTACAGTAGCATACGCTAGCTACTACACCACAAGCATATCAAACCCACATCACATTCTCACTCACACAGTCAAGGGAGCTACTAGACTGCATTCCTTCAAAAGTTTCCTTTCGGTCAGTTATTTCTCCTGACAGATTCCAGATTCCAAACTTTGTACATTTCCGTTCACAGGCCAGATTGTGAGTAACGGCGATGGCGAAGCCTCGGCAGCAGCAGAATCAGTGGTGGATCTGGTGCTAAGTGTTTTTTAAGGTTGAAGGCGTGAAGTAGTGTAAAAGCCTCCTCCTCTCAGACACAGCCCTCCAGCCTCACACGTCCTCTCAACAGAACGCAGTGGGAGCGCTGAGGCGCTCGGCCTACCACACACCGATCTGCTGTTGAAATTGAATCCGGTCCCAAGTTTGTAGTGGAAAAGCCAAAGTGACAGAATAGCAGATAATAGGTTTGCTGTAGCGTCACGCCTGAGTGTGTGTCCACACTTGGGCATTTGTGAAACAGTCCACTTTCTGACGTCCTTATGACAGCGCTTTTCCCTTTCTCTTTTCCCATTACGCCTGTGTGCAGCCAGAACACATTCCACTCCTCCCCTCTCTCTCATGCTTCATGGATCAGTCTCCCGTTACTTTATGAGTGCTCGGCTATCAAAAATGTCTGATTTGTTATTGATAAAGTAATGTTAAAATGCCCGTAAAATTGAAATGTGGTATACATTGGTTTGAAAAGGTGTGTTTGTTTTATCTCTGTTAGCCTGCCTTTCATATCTCAGTGTGAATTGTTTTATTCTTTAAACGGTTCATTAAAACCACTTCACAAATTACCTTGCAGATACTAAATAGTGTTGTGTTGGTCCAACTTTTGGACTTACATAAGCAGAGTGAAGTGTACGTCAGCTGTGACTTTTACCTTGCTGCTCTGACCCACAACAAACAGATAAGAGTGTATTAGAAAGTTCCCTGGATCCGTCTCTCTCGGAGCTCAGACCCACTGATCTCGTTGTCTCGCAGCCCATCTCCTGAGCCTCTCCCTCTCGGTCTCTCAATCACTTCCTCAATCTCCCTTGTGCTCACTCCCTCTTTCTCTCTGACGGTGACCTTGAATGTTTCTCTCCTCTGTTTGCTCAAACACATAGCACTCCCTCTCTATTCTCCCTCCCTAACTCTTTCCCCTCCCTCCCTCTCCATCCCCCTCCCTCCTTCCCTCCTTCCCTCCCTCCTTCCCTCACTCTCTGCCCTCTCGCTCCTTCTCCCTCTGTCTCTCTTTCTATCCTCTCACTCTCTCTCTTCCTCTGTTTTCATTAGCGGGCTCAGTCTGCCTGCCTAGGGACAGCCAGTGCTGTGCACACGTTACAGGCCTATTGACTTCTGAAGGGAGAGAAAACACTGTGGACATGATTCACCAGGCATCAACCTCCCCACTGCAGCTTTATCTGCACCTTCGCTTTGAAAGGAGGAAACTGATAATCCACCCACCATTTTATCAACTTCGGCTCAGGCATGTCAATAATCAGATATTCAGACAAAGCTAATTAATATTTGGAGATACCAGCAAACAGTCACGCAGTGGTGTCTCCATGAGGTGATATGATCAGAACAACATGACAAGCACTGTCTGTGGGTTCGCTTAAGACATTAATGACTCTTGTTTTATGTCTAGTGTGATAACAGTTATCTACTAAATAAAAACGAATTGGAGGTGTTACTGAAACATGGGGGAAATGAAGTTGGTGATACGGGTCTTGGGGTGTCATAGGATCTGTAAGCTTTAAGGGTATTTTAAAGCTTTTGGAAATCAAATTGAATTACATGTTTTTACAATATGGATTTTGATATATTTTTACAGTCACACAATGAGTGATAAAGGTGGTTTTTGGGTAGTTGCCCTTCAACAACCTTTACAGATGGATGTGTTCCTATACGAGGGCTTTAACCTTCAATAACCTTTGTATGTAAACCTGTTAAGCTTGGTATCACATGGTTGCACCCAGGAGTCATGCGTTTGCATATTCTAATGAACTCTGAAAACAAAGGAAGGTATTGGCAAGAAGCAATGCCCCTTGGAGGTAGTTGAGTCCTTTATCATGTATGTATCCCAGTAATTAGCCAGGACTGCCCTGGAAATCACTGTCTTTCCTGCCCTCCCCTGCTGCATCCTTTTCTCTCTGCTAATAAGCAAAGTCAAAGGTACAGTGTGGGTTGGGGGTGGCCTCCTTCCATCTCTGCAGCTGGATCAACCCTGGCATTGAACTGGGCCTCTCTGACATCCACTGTGGCAATCACGGATGAATGCATTTATGAAATCCTGATTAATGCCCAGTTCTTTGGCACATTATTTCCCGTAGACAACTTTGCCCGGCACCCTGTATTATGTGTATGATTGTATTATGTCTGATTGTGTTATGGTTATGGGAGTAGGCGGAGCTGGAGCGCTGACGTTGCCGAACAGCCGGCCTCAGTGATGATGCACCTGATAGGCTGGCACACATGCAGCAATCAGCTAAATGACAGACAGGCAGGCTCAGAGCACAGCTGCACAGTGCAGCCTAAGCCAATTGTGTGACAATCAGAGGCTGCTATTTTAGGTCTCCCTCCCTACACCCCAAACTTCAGAGCACATTTCAGATGAATCATTTGGCCCTCAGGCTTTGTAATTATGCAAACGGCTCAACAGAGAAAAGTTGTTTGTTCTTCCATTTTCCTGACTTTCTTTCTTGTCTTCTAATCTTCTGAGTGGGCTGTTGTTGTTGGTGGCACTGGGGGGGACGTGGACAGTTTTTGTTGATATACATTAGAAGGGGTTTGATACATTTAATTATATATTCAGTCTGTGATTTAGGAAACTTACTGAAACATTTTCAGACTACAACCTATTTGAACCGAATAAGAGCCCATTCTCAAGATGTGCAGCTGGAAGAACCACTGTCAAACCACCTGTAGAGACTACCAAGGCCCTCTCTACGGCACTGTATAGTCATTTATTCAGCAGCAGGGGTGTGTGTGAGAGGGAACTGTTCAAGTGAGAAAAGTGCTGAGGCTGGAAAGTGCCGGATGTTTCATAAACAGGGTTAACACACAGCCCAGAGCTGTGTCGGTCACCTGTGCCCAGTGGTGGGTTTGAGGGGCAGCTGTGCTCGAGGTGTGCCCAGGTGAAAGGCCCCTCTGACAGGGAAAGGCACCTGCTGTCACTCCTCTTTGACCCCTCTCTGCCCCACGGACTCCAACCAAGCGGGTGCAATTACAGGGCACTAAGCCTTTTCATGTAGCACTGCCTGCGAATGTAATACACACACACACACAGCCACACACATTCAAAGTTATTACAGCTAATTAACTTGAATTAACATTTGAAAAACTTCCCGTGCCCTTTCTAGAGATTTAGGTTGACTGCTGTAAGTAACACAAATCCTTCCAGACCTCCAGGACGTGTAAGTTAAGCCTCTGGCCAGTCTATCAATGCAGAGTGAAGAGAGCTGCTTCCCTCCAGCGGACCACTCTCCCGCCCCTAGCTGCAGCCAGACAGACAGACAGACAGACAGACAGACAGACAGCTTTGCCAGGCCCCTCCACAAGCATGCAGGTGGAAGACTTATGTGCTAATCCTGAAGCCCCCATCTAAGCCCCTGTAATAAAGCACACTCTCAATCAGGACCCAGCCCCTCCCTCTAGGCAGCGCCACGCAGGCCTCTGCAATCACCGGCTGGCAAGCTGCTGGAAAGCTAATGAGCCTCCGGTCTAGACTCCCAACACCTGCATGCATAGCTGGGCAGGGCAGGGCTGGAGGAGGGAAGCCAGGCAGGCAGGCAGGCGACACATTAAAAGCGGATGAGCAGGGGGAGCTCTGCAGACAGCCAGCATGCTACAGCTAACTGCATGTGTGAATGGTCGAGGCTATGGTTGGTCAGCACCAGCAGTGGCCAGGCAGGACACGGTCTGGAGGCCATGGCGCTGTTGGATCACATCTATGCTGGTGCTACAGACATGACCAGATTATCAATATAGGTTGCAGGCCAGTATATTAAATGGACTGCTTTGGACCAGTTTCAGCCAAGTCATGCAGGGAACTATGGTGGGTCTTTGCTGCCTGATATATGTTCCAACAAACATCACCTAAACATGTATACCTATAACCTCCAATGACAGCAAAGCCCTCATGGCATTTTCCTACATCGTTGGTCTTAATTGTTCAGGGTCCAATTATATTCGCTGCACAGAAAACAATCACATTTGACTGAGGAACCGACTTAAAGGCCGTAGACTGGTGTTCTGGAAGTTCTTAACGCCCTGTTGAGGAGACTGGGGCACTTGCATAAGTGTTTGTTATTCAGGTTTAATTATGTCCACGGGGCCTGGGAGTGTCGGCCAATCTACACCGTGCCTGTTTAGCCCAACCCACTGTGGACTGGCTTGATGTCTTCCTCTGCCTTGCCTTTGCTCTGACTGAGCAATTAAAGGTCATATCAATTAGAGCATGTTGTGGTCTCCAGACACATTTTAAAACAGCTTGCTCTTGTATCATTGAGGCAGTGAAATAACTCAGGAATTGTAAAGGTTGGGCCTTTTCTCAACCTCTCCTCTGCTGTGTCAGTTTTGTCAAATGTTATTGCATATTTGGTTACACCAGAACATTTTCGTACTTCACGTAAATTAACTCAGGCGATTATGGGGACATGCTATTCAAAAGTGGAACATTTTATAAGAAGTGTTAATCAAGTAAATGTAACTAATGTTGCTTACTGGGACTCAAGGGAGACCAGTGTCTAGTGAAGCAACATCTACATGTTCAAAGTGTGAAGAGTGAAGACAACCATAATGTGCCCAATGGACATTTTGAAGAATGGAATCTCATTTCATCTTGAGAATTCATTTTCCTCTCCATCACGTACTCACACCAACAACCATTCTCCCAACAGCCAATGAAAAAGAATTGTTTTCATTGATGATCCGCGAAGCCTAATGAAGAAGCATGCACAGAGACATATTGCAAAAGGTGATACGTGCCGTTGCCATAGTGAGCATCCTCTATGTGTACTTTGAGATTATATGTTTGTTTGCAAATGGCACCGCTGACAGAGACTCCTTGGCAGGCTACAGAGGAGAGAAGGGATCCTGAAGTATGATTAGATAGAATTTTAATTCATTCATTTATTCATGAAATTCTATGGGTCTCCTGTCTTCTAAGATCCAGCAGACCAAACGCCCTTGCTCGTTTCATCATGACTGTTTGTGTTACTTGTAAAGAAGCAATAAATTGCCTCCATCTTTCACAAAAGAAAAGAGAATACCAAAGAAAGCAATATTATAGAAATACAAACATCATCAGAGAGAAAAAAGGGTTTTGCATAAATTCAGTAAACGTTTAGAGGCTAGTGCTTGTGGTGTTGCTGAGGACATGTTCGGGAGCCCAGAGGATGGGTGTTCCTGGAGCCCACAGGATGGGTGTTCTGGAGCCCAGTGGATGGGTATTCTGGAGCCCACAGGATGGGTGTTCTGGAGTCCAGTGGATGGGTGTTCTGGAGCCCACAGGATGGGTGTTCTGGTGCCCAGTGGATGGGTGTTCTGGAGCCCAGTGGATGGGTATTCTGGAGCCCACAGGATGGGTGTTCTGGAGTCCAGTGGATGGGTGTTCTGGAGCCCACAAATTACTCTAGCTATCTAGAGATAACTATCTAACTGTTAGTCGGCATTAGAAGGGAAGTTTACGAAAAAATAGTCAGAAAACGAATAGTCTATTGCTAACGCCTGTCTAGATTATCTATCGGTCTTTGTCAGTCACGTGGGTTTGTTGTGTGCAAGGTCACCGCGGCGCGATTTTCCAGGTACAGCAAACGTGCAGTCGGTGAGAAATAATGATAATTTACTCACGATAACAAAGCCTATCAATCGCAGAACTGCAGAAGCAGGTGCTCTTGCGTTAGCAAGATAAACTAGTTTACAGGCTACAGTAGGTAGTCTAGGTGTTTTCGCTATCTAGCTGTTCTTGCATTCTTTTCAAATCTGCGTTATTAAAAAGCAGATGAGATAGAGCTAGCTAGTCTAACTAACTAACATTTGCTCGTTGCCTAATCGGTGATTTAGAAGACCGTACTGTTCAAACCTCAGAACATTTAATGTAGCGAACTAACACGTTAGCATGCTAGCGCAGCTAGCCTAGTTTAATCGAAGAAATACGGTAATTAAGAACAAATAATAATAACTGGCGTCGCCGAGGGGCCCTCAAATAAATTCTGCTTAAGGCCCCATAAAGGCAGTTGGGCCGGCCCAGGTGGGTAGAATAGGAATACATCAGACAGCCATTGTGAACAAGGCAACAGCCCATTGGGCCTTTCTGCATGGCCATGTGGATAAAATGACATTGGGGACTTTGGAGACATGGTGGCTATTCAGCAAAGTGAGGATTATAATCAGAGTGGTCCTGGGTGACTTTAGGCTGAGGCCCCCAGCACCCCTGGCACCCCCGTATGGAAGGAGGGTCATTATAGGTGGCCATGTCCCTCCCCTCATTTCCTGTGTCCTAGGGGGAGCAGGGGTGGAGGAGGAAGTGGCACTGTTCCAGGACACCTATGAAATATGCAGGGAATAATGCATGTATGTGTGTGTGTGTGTGTGTGTGTGCATGCAATGGATATGGATTCTATAATTCCATCCTTTTTTTCCAGTATACAGTACCAAAACAGGGGACAAGTCATTTTATTCTTTAAAGTGCTGGTTTGCCTTTGTGATTTATGGTCCTGTACAGTATATGACTAAGAGTGTGTGGATGGCCGTGTGGGAAGTGAATGCATATATCAGTACACGTCAGTGGTGCTGTCTGGAAAGACCCATGTTATGGCAGTCACTATTTGTCCTTGAGCTGGGAAAACCAAGGTCAACGGTCTGAGAAAACACACTCCACTAAAATGCACTCTTCTGTACATGCACGTGCACAAAGCAGAACATCTAGATGAGCTCCAGTATCCTCCATGAAGCCAGCCCCCTCCTACACTCAGACCAGTTTGTACCCCGGCAGCCCATCATTAGTTTTGTTAGGAGCATCCAGACATGTTCTGCCAACAGCCTCCTATCCTGTTCACAGCTCCTGGCAATGGCAGTGCACACTCTCACCCATGTCCACGTCCAAAACACACAAACACTGCTGGAGCCCACACAACAAGCTCTGATGGATACTCTGCTTGCAACTACCGTAGAACACAGCAAAACGTGTCTCCCACAGCCTCTCTCAGTACATAGCCGTGCCTTTTGCCGACTAGGATATCTTCAGATTTTCATGATTTGGAGCCATACGAAAAGGAAAGTTGACTCTTGTCAACTATGTCCATGTTAGGCAGAGATATCAACGATCTGCTGCCCATGAACGTCCGTCTGTAACCATGTGACTAACCGTCCTCTCTCCCGCTCCTCTCTTCCATGTCTCTGCTTCCTGCTGCTACGGAACTTTCATCAACAGGTAAGAACACCCCCTTGATATCATGTGTGTTATTATGTGTGTGTGTCCCCGTCCCCTGTCCCCCCGTCCCCCGTCCCCTGTCCCCCCCATCATGGCCAGGGGCTATGGCAGCAGAGAGGTCAGGTCTGCCCAGGCGTGCAGTTGTTTCCTGAGCGCTGGGGTGGAGAGGGGAGGGTTCGGGAGCGGCGCTCAGGGAGGAAGACAGTCAGGAGGAGTCAGGCCCAAGGAGCTGGATGATTACATGAGCCTATTGGGACTTTTGTTTCTCACTCAGCTGAATGCTAACCCACAGCCCCCCTGTGGCACGGAGCGCTGTTCTGGGCTGGCGGGAGGGGGGTGAGGGGGCAGGGCTAATGGAGGAGGGGGGTGGGCTGGGGGCGGATCACTCGGCTCTGATCTGCAAGGATGCTTGTGTGTGTGTGTGGGTTGGTGTGTATGTGTGTGTGTGTATTCTTGAGCATGTGTGTGCTAGCATGGCAGGGGGGGGAACAGAAAGGCCCCCTCTGTGTTCTCCGCTGGTGTGCATCGACAGCCGGCTGGAGCCAGACTCCAGCAGCACCACCCCTACTGTGGCTACAGCTGGCCACCGTGGACAGCCTCGGCTCCTGGCCCTTGGAGCTCGGGCTTGATCTGGCTCCCACAGTCTACCAGATACATAGGGCGCAGAAAATGTCACCTCACTAAACAGCATTACTAATGGGGGAACCCCAGCGGCGGCGAGCAGGCACCACCGTCGCCGTTCCACCACTCCAGCGTTCCGTAGGCGCTCATCAGAAATAATTGACAGTAAAAGTGTAATGTTTATTGGTGACCTGTGAGATGTGAACCTCGGGAAAAACAACCATTGCATACAATGTCATTGTTAACAAAATAGGCCGTGTTTGTCTTCCTGTCGGTTTCACATTGCATTATGGGAGAAGGGTTATAAATGAGGTTCCTGGTAATCCTTCTTCAAAGCCTGTCTGGGAGATGTACGGCAGCGTAGCAGCACTAGCGCCATTTAGAGACAGGTCTTCCAGCTCCAACCTGGCCTCCTCGACTAGGGCCAACACACTCTACCATATTCTTTTTTTCCTCTCCTTCTTTTCTTTTTTAAGTGAGCAGAGGCCTGGAGGACAGGCTGTTGGCAGGCAGGGATGCAGAGAGCCTTTCTCCGGCAGTACATGAGTGAAAGAGACAGATGGAGCATGCCAGACAGTGGTTTGTGGATTTATCCAGATTTATGATGGGAGGAAGTAGGGCTGGATATGAACATAGACAGAGAGAGAGCGAGAGAGTGCCGGCGACACAGAGAGAGAGAGAGAGAGAGAGAGGGAGAAAGAGAAACGGGAGGGGGCCTGGCTACTGTGCTGAATCCTAAAAGACAGGAAGCCTCTCGATGGGGTCCCAGCACAGTTGCGTTGTTGTCTGAATTGATTGTGTTTTATTTTAGCACGCTGCTCTGTGTGTTTGGCTGTTTTGTCGTCTACTGAGAGGAGCGTCCTTGCCTTCACATTGAACTCCAATTCATCCCTCCGAGGACCCAGAGCTGTCTCTCATATTGCCTGATTGGCATCTACTGAGCTTTTTTCACCGTGGCATTCTCTCTTTCTCTCCAGCCTGCTCATTTGGCTTCTGTGGCGTGTGCTGCTACAGAGAACACGCACCGCCCTCCCTCTCTCAGAGTCATGAAACAGTGTCTTGTTTTCACCTCTAACACACAGTACGTCGATGGACCGGACATGGGCACTTATATATCAGTTCTAGGTGCATTATTGTCAGAAAGAGGCATCGCTAGTACCTGCTCCTCTTGGACAGCTATGAATTGATGATGACTTGAAGGATAATGATAACCAATAAGAACAGATGTTCTCTCTCCGAACAAATCCCTTTGTTAATCTGCTTTTGACTCTGCCTGGATGTTTTTATGGTGCCTCAAGGTTGCCCATGCCTCTGGGAGCAGAGAGAGAGAACATTACTGGTCTTCGGGGAAGGTGAAGGTAACAACATAGAGAGCTGCTTGTTTTACAGTGTTAAAATATTGAGGCTGCTCCTGGATACCACGGTACGATACAACACTAAAACAACACTACAGAGGATGACAATGAAGGCTATACGGAACAAAAGGAAAGTAGAATATCAGTAAATTCCAATGTTTATATTGTTTTTTTTACTACATTATACCGTTTCATATACCCTTAGGGTGAAAATACAGGCGGTTTATGAAACTGATAGGACGAGATCGAATTTCAAAGCCGAAAACATTGGACGAGATCATCTCTGCCTCCCTCTCATCAAACACTGCATATCTGCTACTCTGTCCATCACATTTACTTCTCCCTGTCTGTTGTCTGACTCGCCTGTGGATTGAGTGCAGGAGTCCTCTCCTTCAGCTATGAACAAAAGAACCAACAGGCCCATCCTGTGGTTTTCCATCCACTGGAGAACCTTACCTGTGGCGTCCAGTTCTATCTGTGCGTAGGTAGGGGACTGGCCCTGGGCCCCAGGGGCCTCTCCAGAGGGGACAAGTCGACTACCACAACAAAAGACCCAGAAAGGTGAAAGGGAGGGCTCACAGAGGGAGCGGTAGGCCCTGTTAGGAAGAACGACTGGCTGGGGACAGAGGGAGAGAGAGAAGGAGAGGGCGATGCCATAGTGGGAAGAGAGAAAACGGTCCCAGTTAAAGAAGAGACAACGGAACAAGGCTATAAAGGAGTGATGGGATCCAATGAGAGAGAAGGAGACATAGAGATATAGACAAACTGAGAATGAAAGATACAGCTATTGAAAGAAGAGACCGACAGACAGCTAGAGAAAGAGAGGGAGAGAGACGGACGGACAGTGGGGAGGATTTAGAGAGACACGGCTAGTGTGATTCCCACGTGGTGGTTTGGGAAACAGAGCCTTTTATCACTTAGTAAGGGTCTGAAAAGCTCTGAGTCTCCGTTTCTTCTCCAGGGAACCAGACTCACATGCCTTTTAGGTCCTAACCAGACCTGCAGGGCCAGGCCAACCCACTGGCTCCACTGGGACCTTATCTCCAGCAGCTCATCGGGCAGCCCCTTGCACTCCACCTCCACTTCGGCCAGACTTAAGCCTGGGAAGGTCAAGGTCAAAGCCAAGGGCACGATTAGGGAATTGTGTCTCGTGACTGACCTTTCGAAGCTGAGCTAGCTGCCTTCATCGTGATGGGTCCAGGGACTCTCCCTGCTCTCCCCTCGCGGTGGTGATGGGAGGGTGTGAGCGGGGGAGTCCCTTAGAGCAGGGAGGATGCTGGGATAGGTGGAGATGCAGAGCGGAGGGACCGTACAGTCTGCCACCGGACTGCTCCTTTGTCAACAACTTGATTAATAACAGGCCTTCCATCCGACAGTGCTGTATAGCCAAACCATCAGGGAGCGTGCGAGGATGAGGAAAGAGAGAAAGAAAACAAATCACCTCATCTCCTATTATAGCATGTGGATGCCCCAGAGCATAGCTGCTAAATAAATTAACCAGCAAACAAATAAATGACACCGTCATCAGAGGGAGGGAGAGAGAGAGGGGTACAAGTAAAGAATAGATCGCTTTCCTCTGAGCGCGACGCTCTCTCCCTCTAGTTTACTGTCTGAGGAGTTTTTACAGTGCCGCGTCCTCTCTGTGCCTGCTTACCTTCGGCTCTCTGCTTTTGATTCCTTTGGAACAATGCAATTATGACAATCACAATCTGGAGAATTGGCAAACAAGAGAGAAAGACAGGGGGGAAAAAAACGGTGGAGAAAAACAAAGAGGGTGGATGAAAGACGGGGAATCTTAATTACAAATCTGCATGAGGATGAGTTGAATCCTGACATCTCCAGGTAGACATTTCAGGAAGGTAATAAAACAAGCCTGTTGGTTTGAAACTTACCGTCATTCATTTGTGTGACCCGAACAAAGGGTTTGTAGGAAATGCTTGTATCATTACAGTTCTATCAATCCCAGAGGGGTGTAACGACACAGCATGTCGTGAAGAGACTGTACAAGCTTTTTCTTCACCAGTGCCCACTCTGTCACAGCACCTCTCTGTGGTCAAAACGGTGTACTGCGAGCACTGTTCTGCTCTCTCTCTCGAAAGCATGTTTTCCAGATGATTCTGTCATCTACCGTAGGTGATGAGTCATCTCTCGGGTTCTACCGTGGGGATAGGGCATGATATGTCTAAGCACATGCGTTCTTCAATACACCGTGTACCGCAGAGAGAAAGCCATGACGTCATCACCTTCTGCTCACCCGCTCAGCCTCTCGCAGACGCTGAACGTTCTCCTCACTGTTCACTCCCCGTCTCAAAGATGAGAGGGTTACGAGTATGACTGACTTATACCTCCTTCCTCTCCTCTCTCACCCCCCCACCCTTCTCTCCTTCCCTGTCTCCTGTGCCCTCACAGGCAGATAGGCGCTCTTCATCTTCCCTCTTTCACATTGCACACTGGCCATGTTCAATTTCTCCTTCAAAGAGCCCCCCCCCCTGTCTCTCTCATTCTCCCCATCCCTCTCTCCTTCCCTCTCTCTCTCGCTCTTTCACTCTCTGGGGAGTTAGGAGGGAAGAAGGGGGCAACCATAAAAGACAAAGATGAAAGAGAAAAGAGAAACAAACAAGCAAACAAATAAGCCCCCTCAGTAAAGTAGCTTTTTCCATCTTGGTCGCAGTAGGGAATGCACTGACAGAGGAACTGCACTGACATGAGGAGAAGCCAGGGTTATGGAAGGTGGGAAGTTGGAGGTCTTGGCTTAGCCGAGGCGATGCAGACGCGAGCCATTTTGGTTTTACTCGTCGTTCACAATAGTTAGCTTTTAGTCGAGCGTGCGAAGGCTTAAGGTATCACAGGGTCTTGCGCTTGGACATGAGTGGAAAATATCTGGTATCCTCTCTTGCTCTCCTCTCATTCTCCTCTCTGTCTCCAAGCCTAGACCATTAGCGTTTGATGGTGTGTGTGTGTGTGTGACTGTGTGTGTGTGTGGTCAGAAAGGCTCTGTAGGGTCTAATGAGGGTAGGCTCCCAGCCATCTGAGCAGCCCAGCCTTATTTACCGGAGAGGGCTGGCTGAACGCAGGGCTGGGGCAGCGAGGTAATTAGGCAGGGAGTGCTGGTCAATGACGGGCCGCCCCGCACCCCCAGCCCCAGCCTCCAGCTGCTCGCCACGCAGGCCTGCCGACACAAAAGAGCTGATGGGGAGGCAGGCTGACCTTCAGAGGCTGGCACATGCTTCCAAGGCTATCCAGACCTGCTGGGCCACAGGAGCCCCGTCTCCCAGTCAGACCCACACACAGCTCTGCTGTACCCATAGTACCTGCCTCCTCTCTCTGTCTCTGTGTCAGACCCACACAGCTCTGCTGTACCCACAGTACCTGCCTCCTCTCTCTGTCTCTGTGTCAGACCCACACAGCTCTGCTGTACCCACAGTACCTGCCTCCTCCCTCTGTCTCTGTGTCAGACCCACACAGCTCTGCTGTACCCACAGTACCTGCCTCCTCTCTCTGTCTCTGTGTCAGACCCACACAGCTCTGCTGTACCCACAGTACCTGCCTCCTCTCTCTGTCTCTGTGTCAGACCCACACAGCTCTGCTCTACCCACAGTACCTGCCTCCTCCCTCTGTCTCTGTGTCAGACCCACACAGCTCTACACAGCTCTGCTGTACCCATAGTACCCCCGCCTCCTCTCTCTGTCTCTTTGTCAGACCCACACAGCTCTGCTCTACCCACAGTACCTGCCTCCTCTCTCTGTCTCTGTGTCAGACCCACACAGCTCTGCTGTACCCACAGTACCTGCCTCCTCCCTCTATCTCTGTGTCAGACCCACACAGCTCTACACAGCTCTGCTGTACCCATAGTACCCGCCTCCTCTCTCTGTTTCTGTGTCAGACCCACACAGCTCTGCTCTACCCACAGTACCTGCCACCTCTCTGTCTCTGTGTCAGACCCTTCCATCACTGCCACGCGGAGGAGACTCCGGCAGGAGAGAGTGTTCTGTCCAGATCCACGCTGTTCCCTCACCTGTCCCTGTTCTGACACTCCCTGTTCCAGCAAGCGCCACAGTGAAGACGGAGGTGGCATGCGCTCTGCCAGAGAGGATGTCATCTCTCCTCCCCCCCCCCTCTCCCCCCATCCCCCCCCTGTTTAAAAAGTCCAATACCAGTCAGACAGAGAAGGATCACTGCGGAGAAGCTGAGATTTATCACTCTGCCGCTGGTTTTGTTGTTTTTTAAAAGTAAATTATAATGCACAATCGCTGAATGAATCAGTTGATCTTTAGCGTGAGATAAGCTGTTGTCAGCCATGCCTGTGATGTTGGGAAATTTATTCTCTCTGTGGTCATAAAGCGAACCATGGGCGGACAGGCATCTCTACTAGATGGGACACATAAAGGCCCAGGACCCAATAAAACGAATGTCACAGGAAGTGCACTGAATGTCATTAATAATAAATCACAATTGTCTGAAGCTGACCTGGCAGTGAGAACGGACCGCGAAGAAAAGTATGGCGGCGAGAAAAAAGACCCTCCATTTGTGTCAATCAAAGGCCTGAATCTGGCCTTTTATTACTGAGGGAAGCAATTAACCTTTGTGGAAACTATGTCACTCTGCCAGGACAGACAAAAGAACATTTCTGATGTTCAACAAGTCACCAGACAAATGACTTTGATCGCCGATATGTTAAATGTGGACCTGTAAAAAATGAAGGGAAACTTTCCCTAGTTTTATGCTGGTTGATCAGCATAAATCTGTTCTGTGGCAGTTTGGTTTGGATGTTCCCATCATTACCGGTGCCCTTGTATTTCAAATGTAATAGTCATTTAAAAAAACTCTGCGTCAGGCATAAAAAGGTACTGTATATTCATACCAACAATATACAGTAGAAACGATGATTATGACTAGTATTACATTATAGAAAGGTTCAAAATATATTTACTCTGTTTTAGCTTAAAAAAAACCTGAGCTGGCTCAGCACAAGTGGGCTTAACTGAATACAGTAGTTTCAAAGTGCTCAACTTTCACAAGAATCTTTTAGAGGGCATTGTGATCCTGAGATCCCGAGTTTAGCAAATCAGCATAGTCCTTGAGGGGATATCGAGACAAACATTTGGATTTATTTGTGTAATCCTCTCCCTTTTATTCAGCTGGCTGAAGATGAGTTTCATTTTAGACCTCTCTGATCTGTCTTCATCAATAACTTAGACACACAAGCATGAACACACGCGCGCGCGAACACGCTCCCCTGCAAACACACACACACACTCCAACACACACACACACGGCGCATAGTGTGACAGAGCTGTTAAACACTATATCTTTGTCAATAAACGGCAGGGTGGGGATGAGGCTGGGCTTTTACACAGCACATGTAAATAGATCTCAAACTAGGCTGGATGGAGCAGCAGGGGAGGTCCCGTAGAGGCAGCCAGCCTCGTGGAGGCAGCCAGCCTCGTGGGGGCAGCCAGCCTCGTGGAGGCAGCCAGCCTCGTGGAGGCAGCCAGCCTCGTGGAGGCAGCCAGCCTCGTGGGGGCAGCCAGCCAGCCTGTGTGCTTCCGTCCACATGAATGTGTTTCCCGTTCTCCAGTGAGGTCAGTGTGGTGGAATGTGCCGGGCTCTATATGTCTTAATTGGAAGGGCTCCGGACCCTGGGGTTAGCACACCTGCTCCTCTCTCTGGGGCTGCAGTGGGAGTCTCCCTTCCAAAAAAGGCAAAATGAGGCTGGAGAGTGTGTATGTATGTGTGTGTGGGGGTGTGTGTATTGAGAGAGAAAGAGAGACGGAGAGAAGGAGAGAAAAGCAGAAAGCGGTTTGTGTGCAGCAGAGAGTGTGCATGTGGAGTGAGCCAGAAGGAAAAAGAGAATAAGGTGTGTGTTAGTGTGTTAGTGTACGTGTGTGCGTGTCTGTGCCTGTGCCTGTGTTGGCGGAGAGGCACTCCTCCCTCAACAGGCGCCACCTCCAACAGTGGGTCTGGGTTTGATAGGTGTGGAATGTCTGTGGATCAACAGTAATTGTCCAGCTTCACCCGTTCTCCCGTTCAGCTGACCCTGGCTTTTGAAATGCTGGATGCATTATTATTGGTTTTGCCTGTGTGGGCTGTATTATGTTAAGTGCAGGGCCGACATGCTCCGATGTGTCTGCCGTTCCCTGCAGGCTTTCACTGTGGATGTTCTGGCCCTGAAGTCACCGCTCTCTGAAAGAGGATCTACTCTGAGAGATGAAGGCTGCCAACCCTTCCCCTCTCCTCCTCCTTTGGAGTAATTACGCAATCCTGACTCACTGGGAGAAGAGAATGAAGGCACTCAGTTTCATTGAATGCTAATTCAAGCAGGAAATTCAAACAGAGACCTAGATTCTTTCTCTTTATCTCTAAAGCGTCAGGGGAATGTGTGAGGAAAATGATAGCAAAAATATTGCCGGTGGAGAATGTTGCTGAGCTCACTGTGAGACTCTCCTTAACAAGACTTTGCCTACAAACAAACAACAGCCAATAGCGAGCACAGGTCTGTGAGGTCAGTGGAGACATCATGTGACCAGGGCTAGTTTTATTCCAACCTATCCATAATGAATGAGCCAAAAAAGCACTGCACAGCCCGGCTCAAGCCTGGCAAATATTTTGGCATCTGGTTGCTAAATATTTCATGGCGACTGATGACGATGAGGTGGAGTGTGGGCACCAGCGAGTGGACTGGGGGTCCTTTGCTCGTGTGTGTGTCTGCCAGTTAAAAACAGACTGGTCACTTAGTGCCATTTCCTGTGTTGATTATGAGAAAGTCCTGCTCTCCTTGTTGAGATGCTTGCCGAGGCTGAGAGAGCCAGCCAGTGGGCTGACTGTGGCAATTAGGTCTATTATTAGTAGGACAGTGGAAGGATTGATGCACACAATAGTCAGTGTGTAAGCAGAAAGCCTGAGTACGTGACGAAAATTCGAATGCTGAGAATCTCTTAGATGATATGGGCCTTCATTAACATTTTCACACATGGCTGCCTAACAAATGAGAAAGAGGCCTGGTGTACCGGCAGATTTATCACGCACGCACACACTCACACCCTCTCTCTCTCTCTCTCACTCACTCACCCTCACGCACACACACACACACAGCTCACCGTGTACCCTTCTCAGTAGCCAGATGACGTCACTGTCTTTGCCACCTAACGGCCCTCAGTGATCTGGAAGAGATACTTGACGAAGGCGTTCAGTTGCCGTACCTCTCAGCGACACACAGTGCGCCTACTGCTGGCCATTCCTTAGGCAAAATCCACTTGAATTAAGTGCGTAGCCATGCTCTACACTCCCTCTCCCCCGACCACCCCACCCTGACATCTTGAGCAATGTTGTCGGGGATCGTTTTTCCCACCGAGAAGTTCATTAGAATGACAAATAGCAGGCTGCCATAAAGTGGAAAACATCAACACGCCACAACAGGGAAGGTGATGGGGGAGAAGTGACGCACGGGTGGGGAAATGGATTAGGCTGCTTCTGATGCTGTGTGATACCAGCAGCCGTACCACCAGCCTGTCCACGGGATGCCTTTTTGCTGACTCACGCCCGGCTCTGGAGAACACTCCATCTGACCCATCCTTGGGCCCTGTTGGAGACTGTATCTCCAGGTTGTAGACTGTATCTCCAGGTTGAAAACGATCCTGTCCTCTCCCACCACCGTCTCCTGGCTGTCCCTACCGGTGGAGGCCTTGACGATGTGTTGATGGGCTGAGCCCAGGGAGGAGTGCTGAGTGGTGTCAGAAGGGTCTAATCTGCTGGATCTGGGTGCTGGGAGTGCCGTGTCAGCAGTGGCAGCAGCAGCTCAGGGTGGAGGTAGAGGTTAGAGGCTCTCTCGCCTGCCACTGCTGAGCCATATGAAAGACCTGCCATCAAAGAGCCTGCACCTCAGAGAGAGAGAGAGAGAGAGAGAGAGAGAGAGAGAGAAGAGAGAGAGGAGATGAGAGAGAGATGAGAGAGAGAGGTTGGTGTAGAGTGGCTCTAGCTAGATGTCTGTTTTTGTTTTCTCTCTCTGCTCTCTTTCTCTCTCGCTGTTCTCTCTTTCTCTCTCTCTCTCTCTTTCGCTCTGCTCTTTGTTTTTGTCCCTCTCTCTCGCTCTCTCTCTCTCTCTCTCTTTCCCTCTCTCTCTCTCTTTCTTTTCTCTGCTGTCGCACTATGTCCTTCTCCTGTGTTGCTCTGGCACCTTGCCAATCCAGCCTCGCTATCAATAATGAACGGTTTAAAGAACAGCTTAGGCAAGTGCAAGCCCACCTAATGTCCTTAAGACAAAAGGAGATATTGCTATGGACAGGGGGGCTAGAAATCAATTTCCCATTTGCTGCTTTAATTTCAGGGAGATGGGTGGAGAGATTAGGGGGCTCCGGGTACCTGTAAGCCCCCACACCGATGAGCTCTACCTGCGGCCGCCTTGCAGAGCGCAGGCCTGGCCAGCCTGACCCCACGCTAATTAAAGTTCTGGATTGATCCACAAACAATGTGATACAGATCTGTCCTCCTCAACCCCCAGCCACACAGCATCTCTCCGCAGCTGCAACCCCATAATGGTCCCATAAAGCAGCAACACTTTGGTAGTACAAGTACATTCATCAAGACCCCGTCTCCCACAGGTTTATGATAACATTTTGAGTTTTTATGTCCGCATTGATGGGAATGACAGTCGTCTGAGGTTGTCTGCAGAAGCCCAGGTCCCACTACCTCCCCTGTGGCTAGGTGTGTGTCTGCTTGATGTTTATCATGTGTAGTTGCGTGGAATAAACTGCTTGAATCGAAGCCAGTTCACTTGGATAGGCTTGATGTCAGGCATGAGAGAGTATATTTTGATTTGACTGTTCTCTATGATGGAGCTCAGCCTTGGCCCTTTCAGAGAGCAACACCATGTCACCCAGTCTCTGCTCTCCACCAGTCCTACTTTATACTAATAAGAATGGGTTCACACAGCAGGTACTTTCCTAAAACAACAAGCAGAGGGGGATTTGATCTGAAGGTCATGCTCTAATCACTTGAGCTTAACCTATCCCACAGTCAGGCCACAGAGTATTACAATACTATTGTATCGTATTTTTCTTGCCCAGACCCCCCCTGCCCCGGCCCAGACCCCCCCCTGCCCCTGCCCAGACCCCCCACTGCCCCTGCCCAGACCCCCCCTGCCCAGACCCCCCTCCCCTGCCCAGACCCCCCCCTGCCCCTGCCCAGACCCCCCTCCCCGGCCCAGACCCCCCCCTCCCCTGCCCAGACCCCCCTCCCCTGCCCAGACCCCCCCCTCCCCTGCCCAGACCCCCCCTGCAACAGCCCAGACCCCCCCCCTCCCCTCCCCAGCCCAGACCCCCCTCCCCGGCCCAGACCCCCCCCTGCCCAGCCCAGACCCCCCCTGCCCCTGCCCAGACCCCCCCTTCCCAGCCCAGACCCCCCCTGCCCCTGCCCAGACCCCCCCTCCCCTCCCCAGCCCAGACCCCCCCTCCCCAGCCCAGACCCCCCTGCCTCTGCCCAGACCCCCCTTGCCCAGACCCCCCCTCCCCAGCCCAGACCCCCCTGCCCTGGCAGCTCTGCCTGCAGATAGCTTCACTCTGCATGAGGATGATGTGTCTACATCTACAGTACCTACTCCAGAGGCCTCATTGTAGAGTTTCAGCTTTAAAGCTGTCTTTCGGTATATGTGCTACATATAAATCGGAAAGGGTCACGGTGGCTCCATCCCTCGCCTTACATAACTCAGTGTACTACTGTACCCTAGGTGAGGCGGGATTTATTTTTAGCAAAATGAATGTTGCCCTTCTCATGCAATGTGCCTGTTCAATTGTCGTGAATTTTTAACAAGGGCCTTTTCCCCAGCCCCTCAGAGGAGTTAATTAAAGTGATAGAGGCTGGAGCTGATGAGCCACACCATGCTGACCTTGAGGCCCCTCTCCCCCCGCGTTGCTGCAATTACACCTGCACACACACACACACACACACACACACACACACACACACACACACACAGCCATCACCACCAACCAGTGCCCATCCCCCACTCCCCAGACCCAGCCAGCCCGTCCAACACAGCAGAGCCCCCCAGTTGCTAAGCCCGGTCCCCCCGCTCTCTCTAGCCTGGCTGAATCACTATGGAGCTGCATGCTTACAATATGGTGAGACATTGTTGTGCCGCTCTCTACAGTGTTCTGTGATACATAATTTAGAGGGCTAAATCTTCCCAGCATGATAATCACAGCGCTCCTCAGTATGTGTGCGACTGTGTGTGGTTGTGGATGGAGGGGAGTGTGTATATGTGTGTGTGTGTGTGCACATATGTGTGTGTTTCGGCAGCGGACGGTGCCTGTGCAAAGCGGGAGGTGCCTTGGTATTTGGTGATGTTTCGCATGCAAATGAACTCCCTGTCAGGCCTGCTTATTCTAATATGACAGGGGAGGGGAGTTATCAGACCTGCTTTCTATTGGCTGTTGGATGAGCTCTACAGCTGCCAAGGGTAGAGGGTACATTGTGCTGCTTTGTATGTGTGTGTGTGTGTGTGCATGTTTGTGTGTGTGTGTTTGCAGTTTTCGCGTGTGCGTGTTTTTGTGTGGGACTAGACAGTGTAAGACAGAGGATAGATGAAGATGTGAAAGAGGGAACCGCTAGGACAGGTGTCATATGAGTGATGCTGTCGATCTGAGAGAGAGAGAGAGAGACATAGAGAGAGAGAGAGAGAGAGAGAGAGAGAGAGAGAGAGAGAGAGAGCAGACTGGGTGGATGGTCCCCCCTTCATTTACCCTCCCCCCACCACCCCCACATCCTCTTGTGGTGCGTGAGCTGTTTAGTAGAGCTGTCTCCTTCAAGAACACCATCCAGACTCAAATAAAGAGGAAACAAGAAGGGGAAAAAAAGCGTTTTGGCGAGAATGGGATGTCACAGCAGATAAGCATCACAAGCTGCTCCATATTTATTATGTGCAACAATTTGACTAACAGAGAATATAGATGAATAACATTGGGCCCCGGGAAGTAATTTCCTTTTGAGAAAGTGATTTACATGGAGCATCGCTAGGATAACTGCTCTCTCAGGCCTTTTTGTTTTGTCAGCTAAAAATAATGACATTTAAAGCACCAGCCAAGGTTAACAGGCTCCCTCTTTGGTGGTGAACTTTGTCCCCTTCACCCCGCCTTACTTGTCACAACGTGTGCCAACACCAGAACCCTCCACCTCCACCCCACCCCCCTCCCCCCCACTCCCTTTAGTGGGAGATTCCTGTCAATCATGGGGGAGTCAGTAGCTGTCAGATGCCTTGTAGTCCAGTCCAGCACGACTATAGTGTTTCACAGGCAAACAAAGCTTTGTTGAAGCCTAACCTGAGATATGGGTTTAATCACGGTGCCATGGTCCAGTTGAGCACATAATGATCCATTAGTTTCTTTGGGAACAAGTACTCAAGCAAAAATGTTTCTTTGGGCATTCTCCAACACAATTATCCTCCCCCATGTTTTCTGTGAGAAATCAAGTAGGACTGCTGTTTGATATGGCTGTGTCAGGGTGTTTCTGATGGCTGTGTTAGGGTGTTTCTGATGGCTGTGTTAGGGTATTCCTGATGGCTGTGTTAGGGTGTTTCTGATGGCTGTGTTAGGGTGTTTCTGATGGCTGTTAGGGTGTTTCTGATGGCTGTGTTAGGGTATTCCTGATGGCTGTGTTAGGGTGTTTCTGATGGCTGTGTTAGGGTGTTTCTGATGGCTGCGTTAGGGTGTTTCTGATGGCTGTGTTAGGGTGTTTCTGATGTCTGTGTTAGGGTATTCCTGATGGCTGTGTTAGGGTATTCCTGATGGCTGTGTTAGGGTGTTTCCTGATGGCTGTGTTAGGGTATTCATGATGGCTGTGTTAGGGTATTCCTGATGGCTGTGTTAGGGTATTCCTGATGGCTGTGTGACTGCTGGCAGGCTGCTGCTTCAGCTCTTTAGGACGTTCTGTATGTAGGAGGGTTCTCCTGGTGGAGATCCAGTACACTCTCTGTTAGGTGGTACTCACTGGCTGCAGCCAGTGTTTGATATCTACTCCACCCTGACTAAACCTCTCTTTCACTTTTCCTCTGTTTCATGCTGTCGCTCTCTCTCTCTCTTTCTCCTTTTCTCTCTCTCTCCAACTTGGCTGGGCTGCAGAGACAGGATAGGCACGGGGGGCTTGCAAGCGTGGGCCCACCCCCTATGTTTTGGATGGATCTATTTTTGATGCCGGGTTCCTCCCTGTGTCGGGTGGGTGTTTTTAACGAGGTGCACATGGCTTCCCGGCCCGTCTGAGGAGAGGAGAGTTATTGATAAATGATTAACGTTTCAGAAGGTGTTGGGGAGCTGTAGCGCTCCCTCCTCCGGTGAGCAGCTTCACTGCTGAATATTTCATTGGCCCACAGATGTGCTGCTGTCTGTGGAACTGCTTATGGCTCCTCAGTTCCTCTCCATTACCCAGACCTGGGTAGTGATCTCCAGCCCAGCGCGTAAACACAGCCCGTCCAGAGGCCAGCAGTAGCCTAAAATCATCACTTTGCCTTGTTGGTCCTCACCTGGTGAACAGCTACAGCCAGTGTACACTGTGACTCATTATCCTGTTATCTTCCTGTGCCGGCAGCTCTCTCTCTCTCTCTCTCTCTGCTCTCTCTCTCTCTCTCTCTCTCTCTCTCTCTCTCTCTCTCTCTCTCTCTGTCTCTCTGTCTCTCTCTCTCTCTCTCTCTCTCACTCAGTGTGCTGTGGGCCTGATGAGAAGCCCTCCCACTCGTTACTGAAGTGTGTGTACAGTATGAAGTGTACTGTTTAGGAGAGGCAGCTGCCCACATGCTCCTCACTGCTTCATCTATAGGCACACACATCTTACTGCAAACACAACACTGTTCTAACAAAATGACCAAACATGACTTTTACGAAAGAGTGAAAACTACTACCAACTAAAGTGGAAAGGGTCTGCTGTTGTACAGAGCAATCATTTAGCACGCCTTTTTATTTTGTACATGTTAGTCTGCATCTTCGTCTGTCTGTCTGTCTGTCTGTCTGTCTGTCTGTCTGTCTGTCTGTCTGTCTGTCTGTCTGTCTGTCTGTCTGTCTGTCTGTCTGTCTGTCTGTCTGTCTGTCTGTCTGTCTGTCTGTCTGTCTGTCTGTCTGTCTGTCTGTCTGTCTGTTTGTCTGTCTGTCTGTCTGTGTAACAGTGCCACCTCCTGTCTAGGATCTCAGGGGCGCTGGTAGGCATGGCCAGAGCAGGGGTGGAGAGAGAGAGACAGAAAGAAAGAGAGAGAGAGAGAGAGAGAGAGAGAGAGAAAGAGAGAGAGAGAGAAAGAGAGAGAAAGCTCTCTCCCCAGCTCTGATCAAAGAGCCTTCTGCTTAATCCTCCAGGTTCAGCAGTCAGCCTGTCACTGAGCATTTCCCAGCGCCGGAGCAAAAAGGGAAAAAAAAGAAAAAGAGAAAAACACTTGCGGCTAAACTGCCCTAAAGTGCTGCTATTTTTACTGTTTGACGAAGGCAGAAAGAGGCCCCCCTGCTGAGGCCGTGCACAAGCACGGGGCCAGATGAGAGGAAGAACTCATGAGAGGATGAGCTCGGGCACAGAGTGGTATCTAGGTAAAACCTCGCAGTCAGGAGGAATGATATAGAGCCTGTACAGAGCAGCGTCGAGTGTCGTCACAGCAGCCCCCACTGAAAGAGAACATGTGTACTGGCAGACTATATACAGGATAACCCTCTCCTCTTGAGCTCCACCCTGCTCAAGGACTGTGTGCTTATGCAGAGTGGATCTGGTACCTGGAAACAGTCTCATCTGCTTACATGTTGCTGTGTTTAACTGGCTGTGTATCTGGAGGATTGATTTGCTTGTTGGTAGGGAGCTGAGGCTCCAGTGTGAGAAAAGAAAATATGTATTTAGCGATGATGTACCTAGGAGAGGTTCAGTTATCTGATTGGTCCATTTGAGCCCACTATTAGCAGAGCAAAATATTCGGTCCCTAATTGAGTTGCAGTAACTATCCTGCTAATGTACATAGTTAAGAACTAATTGTGATTCTCCGAGTATTCTGGAGCTGGGCTTAATGCACACTGCCCTTATGAGGACACAACAGGTAAGGTTGTTCGTCTGTACAATAAGAGCTCTTTCGGTATAATTCCTGTAATAACTGTTTCAACACCGTCCTAATGGTTAGTATCGGAACACTGCACAAAAGGGTTTTTAGAAACGGAAATTCTCTATATATTTTTTTGTCTTGCAGCGTTTTACCATGAATGTATAATAGGAAGGGGGGGGGGCTTCATTTGATTTGACCACCTTTTCTGTGAACACGTACCTGTTTAACAGGACACAATGGCACTATCACCATAGGACCCCCTAGACTCTGAATGAGTCATTATTACATTTTATTCATTTAGCAGATGCTTTTATCCAGAGCAATGTCAAATCCTGCATATAGAAAGTACAGCAGAAGATCAATGATCAGAAATGCATGGTTCTATTAGTATGGACCTGCTGCTATAATTACAGTGCTATATAATCCAAATGGTACGAGAGGAATCCCAATGGGAAAGGGTTAAAGGTGCAATTTGTACGATTCTTTCAGTAAAACACATTGTTGGGCCCCTATAAACAAGTTGTGTAAGCTAATGAGGCCCTCTGAGAGTTGTTTAGTAATACAAATAGGTCATTGCCAGTGGAATGTCAACTTAGAATTTTGAAACGGCCCGCTACTTTCCAGCCAATTATGTTCCAGCAATCCTGTTCCAGCCAATTGCATTCGGTGAGACGGGCCTTCCTCCTTGGCTTATTATGTGAAACCACTGTCAATCAAACTCAAGCTGGAGGAAAGCGCTAAAGTTCAGACAAGAATTGGCCGTGCTGTTTCTCACATTTGAATGTATTTTGTCACCTATTACAGCTTTAAGGGTAAAGACACTCGGCCAAACTAGTTGTAGAGGAGGACATCCAGTAGGAAGGAGTGAAGCAGGGGCGAGGTTATCCCCACAGCCCACTGAGGGAGGGATACACGGAGGAATGGAGGGAAGAATTCATCAAAAAATGAGTGAAAGTGGGAGGGGTGGGATTGATGTAGAGAATAAGAAAGGGGAGTAGCTGAATAAGGGAGGGAGGAATGGAGAGAGGAGGAGGGAGATAGAGGAGAGCTGGCAAGCAGCAGAGGAGGAGTATAAAAGTGCAGCCCAGTGAGGTAATGTCAGTGATGAATAGCCTGTGGTTCATCAGTGGAAGCCAGGTTGGTGTTTGAAGATTAGATTTTAATACAGCGCTTTGACTCTTCTCTTCCGGCAAAATAATCACAGGAAAAAGGCTAATTAAGAATTACTCCACAAAATATGAACAGATTATCCATGTTTGCCCTTGAAGAGCTGAGCCCACATCACCTGACCTGAACAATTTGTGTACGTGAAGGGGCGGAGTGGATATTAGGGGCGAGCGTGAACTGGAACACGAGACTGGAGTCTATCAGTGGGCCTGTGAATGTGGGCTGAGCTAGTGTGAATGATGAATATGGTAATGAGGGTGTACAGTACATCCATATATAGGCGCAAAGAAGGTTGCTACCTCCCCCCCTCCCCCTGTAACAATGAGAGTAGGTCAGTCTGCAATCAAAGCCCCGACAGGCCCAGCAGGTCGTCCTAGCATATGTTGAACCTTTGTGTTCCCAAAGAGGAACAGGAAACAGCATCTAAAGAGCGTTCTGTCCCCGTCTCGCGACAGGAAGCAGAGGCCTGACAGCTTTGATCATGTCACCAAAGCAGAGCGACAGGAGTCATCTGAGCCTCGCTTCACTACCTGTCTCCTACATCGCTTTGTTTCAATTGTTTGTGTTTTTGTGTGAAGTCATTGTCATTCGTTTGAGCTGTACAGATGAGATGTACTGAACTGTACTACTGGGTCTCTTAAAGGTACTTCTGTATCTGCCACTGAGCTGCAGAGTGACTGCATATTGATATCAACTTAGGTTTTCATTACATGAATGGAGTGTTCATGAATGGATTTTGTTTTGAGTCGTCCACTTCAGAGGCAGACGACCCATTAACTGTCATTTTGCTCTCATCTCTCTGGCTATTGACATGCCTCAAAATGAAGATCCTATTGAATAATCGACCGTGGGGCTTGATAATTGCAGCCAGTGCGCGGTGGTACCTGGTCGTGTGGCCGGCGGGTGTGTGTTGACGACGGAGGCTTTAGGAAGCGGACAGGACCGACAGACCTCCGCACCAGCCTTGCTACCCGGGTGGCCAGCAGGGGACTAAAATAGTACTCTGTCTGTTGCCAAGGTTACAACATTGACAACATGACATGGCCATTCATTCTCCATACTGTATCTCCCTGGCCTTCTGTGAGAAAGTGGCTGCTAATCTTAGCCCTCAATCTGCCCGCCTGTCAATGTGAGGGGGGGAGGGTGGCAGCCGAGCCCCGGGACGGGATGGGGGAGTCGGGGTCTGCTCCGTCCTCTCGCCTCGCACCCTGTTCCACTCATCAACACCCCCGCCCCCCGGCCCCTCACCACCCCCCACACCCCTCCACTGTCTCCCTCCAGCTCCCTGATAATAGCCACTGCCCCCCTTGCTCCTGCCAAGGCATGATGGGTGAAATCAGAGCTGTTTCTATGCAGCCCCATGTGTCACTTTTCCATTTGCAGGTACGCGTCGGTTTGAGCGGGCGCGCGGTTGAATGGCAACCGGATGGTAGTCACAATAAAACTGTAATTGAAAGATACGTTATCGTGACTGACTCCTCTCCGCTTTCCACGCAGGGGAAGTGGTATCAGAGACACACTCCTGCTCCAAAAGAGAAGAAAGGGAACCTCTTTTAATTAAAAAATAGTGCTCAAAGGGGCAACCAAAAGTTGAAACTGGAGGCATGTTTGGCATGAATAAGTTGCCCCTCTCTTTTGTGACACTGACAAATAGAGCTCTGTGCTTGAAAAGGAGACTTATCTTTGATGGGTAATGAATTCAAAGTCATGGAGATGAACGTGCTCTTTGAGGTTCAGAGGGCTTTAACTGAACTCATATTATCTCCCTCTGACAAACACATGAGACGGAGCTGTCACATGGTGCCAGACCTTCAACCTAATTGGACGAGAGGACTGGGTGGCTCTCTTCTTACCTCAGAGCTCCACTGTCATTGGTTCTGGTGTGTTCGGGATCCCATGTGCTCATGTTGCCTGCAGGTCACTCCACCATTTTGATACAGCAGCTTTGTAGCGACGCAAATTCCACCTGTAGCAGAGATCGTTTGCAACAACACCCTTACTTTGAGACTACAGTAGGCTCAAAACATCTTTATTTCAAACCTTCGTCCACATAAATATCTCCATGAAATGGAGGTCCATCCTCAGATTCCTTGAAGCTAAGGAGCAGCAGGTTAGCCTGTGTGCTGATGCTCCAGTCAAACAGCATCCCTGGTGCTGGGAACTCCTGCAGGGCAGGACAAGCTGGACACATGGCTATTTAACCAGTCTCTTTGTGCAGAACCTTTGTGTTTTTATGATGGTCGCTGTATTCAAGATGTGCACAAACCCATTTCTGCTCAATTGCTCCCAGCGGCAGTCCCAAATAGATTTAGCCATGATACTCTGTGAGGGGAGATTGGGAGCAAAAGAGAGAGCGAGGGGGAAGAGAGGTAGGGGAAGAGGGAGGAGTGAGAGAAAAGAAATGGAGGGAGAGGGAGACGGAATGAGAAAAGAGGCAAGGGGTACAGAAATAGCCTGAGAATGAGCCAGTGTAGGCAGGATTTTTTGAGCTCGGTTAAGACGAGCTTTGAATGTATTTGAATCACTGGGTCTTGATCTGTCATCAGCCTATTTTTATTAGCTGCTTGACAGTGCAGTTAGTGTTTGGATTCCAACCAGAGTCTGTTTTATTCAAAGGTTCTCTTCAGCTAAGGTTTTATTTGAGGATTCCCCTGCACGTCTCTGCCTCCTCCCACTACTCTCTTTAATGCCTTTCCAAGTTCCCTTTTAGTTTTTTAACTGGGCAATTTCAGTGTCACTGGTCACAAATTAGGAAACAAACACGATGGCAATTAGAAATGCTTATCTAGCACCTCTCCTCCTCCTTTTTATTTTTATCGTGTGATTCTTCATCCTAATGTCTTCGGAGAATGGAGCGGATATTCAAATTAGTTCCTTTATTATGAGCATTATTGAAGCCAAGCTTTGACGTCGCTCAAACTCTTAATTGAAAAGAACTGTATCATATCCTCTTGAGTGGTGTGTATCATATCCCGGCTCCGCCCCCAGAGCGCCAGTTTGTGTTATCTTCAGCTAATTTATGCCACACTTAATTTGGCCTCGATTGTAACGTCCAGAATGAAATGACAGGGCATTATCCCCACCGCGCCTGTGTCTAAGCACCAGGGCTAGATGACGGTGGCTCATTGTGGGCATCAGAGGGGCGCCCCTTCCCTCATCAGGTGGAAACCCCATCTCCCATCCTACACCACTGGAACCCTCTCTGCCAGACACATAGCCTTTGAAAACATGCGACACGTCCGACACACTTATTTACGACGAGCCCGCGACTGAACGCTTCCCGAGAAGCGAGAGAGGTCCCTCTCCCCTGCTCCCGCTGTCGACAGAGGGTGCTTTGCACAATTTTCTGTTAAGCATCCCTCATTACTGCCAGACATGAAAAGCACATGGTGTGGATTTGTCATAATTAAACCAGGGCTTGGCTTGGCATCTGAAGAAGATGCAATAAAGACAGTGGTTTATTTAGGATCAACTCCCGAGCCCCTGGGTGCTGGGAGGGAAACACCACACTCTCAATCTAGTTGCCAGAACATATGAGGGGATAAAGTGGCTCTATTAAATTTGTTGACTCCAAAGATCCTCTCTGAGGCTGTAGCAGCGTATTGCATTTGTTGGCTGCTCCATCCCTGGTAGCCTTCTCCACCGCGGCCGCGATTGAATCAGACAGTACCCGGGTCCTCACTACTGCATGAGCTGAACACTATTGAATTGCTTGGCTTGTAGATCCACAATTCTAACTTCTTTAGACTATATTGAATTTACCATCCCGGACGATCAATAATACTAAGTTTTGCAGACGGTATTGAACACTAGCTTCACACATCTACTGGCTGCTTGGTTTCTTCCAGATTGCTTTTGAATCTGCAGACTGTCACGCACAAATGAGCATATGCTGGGGCTTCCTTTAAAATGAGGAGCATAAAAAGCCATTTGAATAGTGCCGACTGGGCCATATAGTAAAACACAGGGAGCTTTCGATTGCATAGTCAGATCAAGATTGAAAATAAATCTGTTCCGACCCGGGCAAGGTGGTGAAGATAGTATCAAATTCTCTACATGCAGGGCTATTGCACTGCAAATGTACAGGAACCTGGAGGAGTGGCCTTATATACTAAAAGGCTGGCATGCAGAGAACAAGTGATTATTCAAGAATTGTCATTTTCCTAACATATAAAGTTTGATAAAAGATCCCCCCAGTGCTGTTTCAATATATGAACCATCTTCATGCTACAGTCGGACTCTGGCTGAGAGAAAGGACAGCAGAACCTCTGTACATAGCTGTGGCAGTCAGTGCATTGAGATTCACCATCGGCCTCCTGGGCAATGAAAGGCCTAATAAATAAATCCATCAGAGTGTCTGTGCTCTCTCTCTCTCTCTCCCTCCCTCTCTCTCTCTCTCTGGGTCTGGGATGCAGTCAGGCCCGGACGTGCCCATGCAGTCTCCGGGCACACAGAGAGGAGGGATGCCATCGCTGGCAGGCCTGATGAATGGGTGGCACGCCGCGCCCTGACAGAGACGAATGTGACGGCCCCCATCCTGCCGAAGGGGGGCGTTGCCAAACCACTGAGGGCTGCTCATGTGACGCTGACCGCCTCCCCCTCCTAGCTGCACCCCCCCCCCACCCCCCGCTGGCTGAGCCCAAGGCGATAGATAGACCGGAGAAGGGATAGCTGGAGGAGGAGGAGGAGAAAGAGAGAGGGAGATCAGAGTAGCCTGACAACCCACTGATGTCTGTTCTCTCCACACTCAGGCCTCCTCCCCTCCTTCCTCCCCTCCTGTTTCCCCTCCCTCCCTGCCTTCCCCAAACACAGGCAGAGACATCAGACTCTATGGAACCTGCAGTAGTTGCATAAGATAAGATTACACTTTATTAATCACCAGGCGGGGAAATGTGCCCATGATATTATTTGGCATGATAATAAAACATGTTTTGAACATGAATAGCTGAACACCTCCACCATCCCAGCTCATGACAGCTCTTTCCTGCTGGTTTACAACCGAAAACACATTTGTCATTCATCAAGGAAGGTTCTAGAGCCGGGATATACCGATGAGGTAACTCACTGTAAATGATCACAAAGAGGCCTAGAGGTTTGGTCGTGAGCCAGTTAGCCAGACCTGACAGAGGAGGACATTAAAAAACGGATGATTATGTAATATTGTGTTATAATACTGAGGTTTGCTTCTGGGGACCCAGTGCAGCAGCTGATTTGTTAGACTGTCTGCTAACTGCACATCTCAGCCCACTGGGTCAATGGATGCTCTTACTCATTATACCCCAAAGTAGTATTAACGAGCTATGCGCGGACACAACATTAGACTTTGTAATTGGGATGTTATTGCAAGAGGGATGCTGTGTACATTACCAGGACAGTGAAAGGTGAGCACGGGAAACCTTTCGCAATCTTAAGTCTCCCGAAACACGCCGGTCTGGAGTCATCTGTTCAGACCCTCGAGGCGAAGAGATCGGTTAACTATGGCCTCCGTGCAAAACATGGAGGAGCGCGTCGATGGAAAACTGAGATGATTAAAAGGCTTTCACTCCTAACAGAGAAGAGGAGATGGGTTTCTATGGTCCTCTCTGCTTGTCATGGCCGGTCTCGTCGACAGGCCTGTGTTTCAGCCTGAACAGAGCAGCCGCTTGCCTATTAATAGACTATTGAGTAGTATTGATCCTTGGCTCGCGTGACACACGAGATACAATGAGCCATAGATCCCAAGCGAAGAGCCATGTCTTTCTTTTCACTTTACCTCAATTGCATATCATTATTGGACTGTGAAGATCATTCAAAGACAGCACCCTCTTCTCCATGTCGCTGGCCAGAGGTGCTACTCGCGCTCAGGACAAACGCTGACTGTCATTTGGACACTTTTGTCATAAACACAAAGGCTGTTGATCCTATTACCACAATGGAGACTTGTTAACTTGGTCAAAAGCTAACGATTTCTCTGTAGAATACGGCACACGCTCACTGAACAACCAGTGGTGAGGACTAGCCTTTAGGAACACACTTTCTGTTTGGTATAACTCGAAAGGCATCTTTAAAATTACAAATTAATTAGAGTGATAATGATGAGGAGAAGGGCGTTATATATCAATAACACCTCTAATGGTCAATTCTTAAAAGGCTGTCTTCTTGGTGTGATGTGGTGTAATGGATAAGGTGTCTGTTTAGAAGGGGCTTCCTCGTCTCCAAATGAGGGAACAGAACTCCAACAGCCAAATTAAAACCTGAATAATAGATGAAAGATGCTGGGATGAGAGAGAAGTGGAGGCAGTTGTAATTTCTGCCGTTGCAAAAGAGCAGAAAGCGTGTAATTGTTCAGGGTTTATAAGGGCACTGGAGAGGGATGGAAACAGAAGGAGACATATATCCCACTGAGACTCTCACCTTTACCTGAGGAACATACACTCTCCATTATGCTGGATGACACTGGCGGAAATACCAACAAAACACGAGAACCCTCCACTCGTTGTTATTGAGGATTGTGTATTTCTGTAAAAAAGTGCCTGGTATCCTCGAGCTAGACCCTCTCCACAAGGAGGCAGTCCCATAACGATTTGATTCTTGAATTCAACAGTAGGATTGGGAGGTTTATTTTGGTGATGTTGTGTCTGGATGCTACAGAATGCTAACTAGACGGCCTGGTGACGAAAGGTCCGTGGAGCATTCCTCCCTTTCTGCATATCAAAGAGAAGCCGTCTGACAGACGTGTTCTACACAACCTCCTCCTTCCCACAAGGCTCGGCGCCTGGCCCTGCAGGGACCGCAGCACACGGGCCAGTCACGAGCGTTGTATCCCGACCTCGGAGACCTGCTCGCCTGGAGAGCAGAGGCTTCCAGCAGCCAGCCCTCAGAGGACTCCGCAGTCTACATCTCCTGTAGTCATCTCACGACTTCAATAGTACCATACTGCTTACTTGCTTCAACAAATTCCAGCATCGCAATGGAATGTTTGCTTACATGTCAAGTACTGTACAGAATGGCCTCATTGTCAGAATAGGAATGAGCGAGGGATCGTTAGCCAGCGTTGGTTTCACAGTTGTCTCTCTGTGGCTGCTGTCTGAGAGAAGCTTCTCTGCAGTGGTGTGATGAGATGACTGACACGGCCTGGCCATCACACGAGAGGCTCTCCAGTGAAGTGGTCAGGCTGTTACCAGCCTGCTGAGCGCTGAATGGAGTACCTCCACCACCTGGGTCTCTGATTGCTGCCTGAGCGGGTGCTAGGCTGCTCTCCATCTGGTCCTCCTCCCTCACCAGCTCACTGTCTCTGGCCAGGGTGGGCGGGTGAAGCCCTTTGCTCCACGCTGGCTAGCGGAGATGCTAACCTTGTCTTTGAAGAAGGCCCTATTTCCTGCCTCTCATGTTGTTGTTGTTGCAGAGCTGGTCCAGAGGAGCGTTCCTAGTCCCTGGCATGAAGAGACATGGTCACACATAGAAAAACAGAGCACAATATACCTACCTTGCAACTGGGCTATTTAACATAAACAAGGGCAACGTGACCAACCACGATTCAGCTCAGGAGACTCTGAACCAGACCATGAGAGTTGGAAAGTACTCCGGTCTGTTGACTTATGTCAAATGTATTGTTCTGTATTTATATATGACACACACATCCACTTTATGTTTGCATACGGTTAGTGGATAGATAACATGTCATTGCCAAATGGTGCATTATCTCATTAAAGATTGAGGGCTGTTGGGACATCTTGAGGGGGAGAGGAGGCCTCTAACAAGGGATCTCTGTGGTGTCTTCCTGAGACACGCTGGCTGGCTGGCACACACACACACAGATGGACGGTGTGTCGAGGGAATCTCACACACACTGATCAGAGCCCCCCGCCACGCTGCAGGAGGAAATGGGACTGAACGAGAGGAGGAAGAGCGGGAGAAGGAGTTAATCACTGCGCTAATGCTGCACTTCATCATCGTTTCCTGAGTCGGCGTGCGCCCCGTCGCCGCCGCAACCGTCGCCACAGCGTCCCCTACCTGCTGGTGAAGTCACCGTGGCGATGACACACAGACAGTCAATGGGAAGTGTTTTTGGGAAAAAGGCACACACGCGAAGGACAAGAAGAGAGGTGAAGCTATCGGTCCTTGAAGGTGAACGACGCGACGGTCATCGGAGTATGGATTCAACCCGAGTGCGGCGCGGCGCAAAAGGCTTTTAGTATTCTCAAGCGGGTCTCCACAGCCGCTCGCGCTCGTGTGTGTGTACCTTTGCATAGGCCCACATGTGGTGTTTTGGCCCTGTTTTATTAGTGGCGTGTGTGCATGCGTGCATGTAGGACTCGTGCCGCGCACAGAGATGGATCTGGGGCCGGCGGTGAAGGTGAGTGAGTTTAAGCGCGCTCCTCCCCTGGGCTCTTGTTCCGCCGACAGTTACAAACAGGATCTCGGGGAGCTCGGCGCTGTGCTGCCGTGCATGGCCAGCCGTCAGCCCAGACCCAGAAATATGAGGCGGCGCGCGGCGCCCATAACTCAGCGTCTGACGGCCACGCCCGCCTCACTGCCCTGCCAGGCTCCCCCCTCAGACCATTACAGCCTCACACACACACGCTACTCTCCTCTATTGAATACTATACCAGCCATGTCTGGGCCCACCCTCTCTTTGGCAGAGGCAAACGCCACACACTTATTGACACACACACACACACACACACACAAAGACGCTTATACAACACGCATACAAACACCTGGAGATACTGTCTCTGTAGCTTTCGGTGTTCAGCATGCAGAGTTAATACCTTCTTTCATGGCTTTGTTCAGCCCCTGAATAGGCGGAACTTATGTTTGTCACCTCGCAATCGATGACAAATGGGTTTCAGAGAAATGCCACATCACACTTTTGGTCATGCATCAGTGCTTGGTAATTCTCAGACACAGGTCTGCTTTCACATGGTTTGTATTCCAGGGTGGTGTTGTTCAGAAGCAGAGCTGAGTGCTGTTCTATGGCTGATTCAGTGTGGTGCTGCTGGGTAGAGCTGCTTTCGCCCGTGTCTCTTCATACAGGCTGGACCCAACACTGGCCTGGTCACTGCTGCCTCTCTGCTCCAGACTCCTGGGATGCCCTACGAGTCCTTCCAATCTCCCCCAGCCAGAGCAGCAGTGGGCTGGGGCGGGGCGGAGCGTGAGGCGGGGTGGCGGCTGTGGCTGGTGGCTGAGTGACAGCGTGGCAGACACATGACAGCATTGAGTTGTGATCAGAGCTCTGTGGAGGAGACGGTGTTGGCAGGTCTGGCTGGATGGGTAGATGCCTGTCGGTCTACACACACACACACAGCGTGCCTACACACAACACACACACACACTCGCACATACACTAAAACATGCAAACACCCACTCACCCTCCTAGGCCCTCACAAACATAAACACACACATCCACACATTAATGCTGGGTGGACCAACAGGGATGGAGCACGCTGCAATGACTCCATCTTTGGTTCCACCTCACCTCCCACTAATGGCCCTAATTAATTGATGAATGAGGTCAAATCAGAGACATCCTGGCACGTCTCAATTCAAGTATCCCCTCCCGGCCCCCCTCCCTAACCAGCTCCCCTCCCTGCCCCCCTCCCTGCCCCCCACCTCTCTCCCATCACCCCCCAAGTTGTTTTTCTTAATACGCAGTGCACCACACTCCCTCTGTGCTCATCTGCATAAGACCTTGGGATGAATGTTAACGATGTTTAATTAGACAAGAGGTGGGATGGATGGGTGGGTGGAGACAGTGTGTGGTCTGAATGGTTCTGCTCCCTGCTGAGGAGCGAGTACAC